>CM066167.1:26932500-27247500 GCA_033629205.1 Lithocarpus polystachyus | reverse complement strand
ATTGGGCCACACGCTTTTTGTTGGTAAGTTATGAAAAATTATTATATATAGCAACTTATGAATTAAATTTATTAAAAAATTAAGCAACACATCATAGTTCGACTCAAAAACCTTGAACCTCTCTCATTTTGGGTTCTTTGAATGGTCTAAGTTTCAAAACCATGGTTGCTTTGACTGGGTTTTCTACTTGTTTGGCTTCAAGCTTGCTCGAGGGGGTAGTTGGTTTTGGAAGATTGGTTAAGGAAGAGAGAGGTATGATTTGGGATAAAAAAAAATAAAAATTGATAAAGAAATAGTATTTTAATGAAATGTAGTATAAAATAGATGATTTGATCATTTGATGTGAGATATTTTGAAAAGTAGTTATGTAAAATGAAAAAAGTAAGTTTACATGTTAAATGATTTAATGAGTCATGTGATTTATTGCACATCATAAACTGTCACTTAATGGGATGGAGGATCTTCTTCAACTGAATTTGGTAAATTTTTTATGTTTGAATCTAGTATAATCTATATTAAAATTTTAAGAAAATATTTATTTTGGGATTAAATAACAATATATATTTCTACGCCTACGTATATGGCAACAAAAAGTTTGGTATTAGATTCCAATCTCACACACACACACACACACACACACATATAATAATCCATATTCTATATATTACTAAAAGCTGAAGCGTAGCATTTAATGCTGCTGCTCTCATGTTACGCCACATCAGCTGCCACGTCAATTTTTTTTATTTATTTATTTATATAATTTGTCCTACAATTTTAAAATAGTTTTTACAATTTTCAGCCCTATAAATATAGCCCACTACTTATCTATTTACTTCCACTATCACCCTATAATAAATCCAACCCACTACTTATTTATTTACTTCCACCATGTCATTATCCTATTTCTTTCCAATTTTTCTCTAATTTTTTTAACATTTACTTTTTCTTTTAATAGTTACACTTACTCCAACCTTTCTCCCCCTCTTACCTTTTCATCTCCCCCTTACCTTTTTATCTCCCCACTACTATCTACTTTAATATCACTTTTAATCTTTCTTTTAATCTTCTCTTATTTTTTCTTTTCTTATTCACACCATTTCACTATAAATTTGCTATTCTCTTCCATTTTCTATGTATTTTTTTCTCATTAAAAAAATGTTATTTCTCTCTCTCTCTCTCTGTTGATTTTTTTTTTCTACTTGCATCTCTGTTTTAGGTTTATAATTCTTAACTAATTTTCATAACTTTTTGGAATCAATGTTTGGTCTATATGATGTCATCGATAAATCTTTGTTGTAGAAAGGATATGATGGTGAAATACTTCAGTTCCCTTGGATTGCTTGTAGCTGTGTTCAGCCTTGTACCTATAGAAGGCCAATGATGCTTAAAAGTGTGCATGAAATTGAAGGCTATCGGGGAGAGAGATGGCCTCGCTGTTAAAGAAGATTTTGAGGTACTAATGCAACCTAAATTTGCTGCTGCTATCGTTGAAGAGGATGTAATTGTTACGATTCATAGCAACTGTTAATGCTTGAAGTGTGCATGAAATTAAAGGCTATAGGGGAGAGATGGCCTCGCTGTTAAAGATGATTTTAAGTAACTAATGCAACTTGAAATTGCCGCTGCTGTCATTGAAGAGGATGTAATTATTACGGTTCATACTAACTGACCATGAATCATGTATATATCATGTATATGTTGTAAATGAAATACTAATATCACGTATTTACTCTTGCAATTCTGCACAATTAATCTCTTTGTTTATGTGTTTCAGTGTTTTTTGAATATAAAGGATGTCAACAATATTGATCTTATGGGAAAAGTTACATAAAATATTGAGATTTTTTTTTAAATATTACAATCTACTAAAAATGCTTTTTAAATATTTAAAACCTTTGTATTTTTTATATTACTGACGTGTTTAACAAAAAAATATAAATAGATTATTGACTTTATACATTCATCTTTGGTGGTTTAACATTATATATAATTTTACCTTTACATATTTATCTACTTTAATTTAGATGTTTATAACTAAATAATATTATTAATGAAGAATATAAAAACCAAAAATAATGTCTATACATATCTACACTATATATAATAATGGAGTTTTGTAATAAATTTTATAAAGTTCTTTATGCACTACATCTTTAGCATCTTTTTTTTTTTTTTTTTTTTTTTTTTTTTTTTTGCAATTCTTACTTTGTTCAACTATTCATCTTCTTCAATTATTGTCTTTTTAGTTCAATATTTCATCCCCTCCAATAATTTTATTTTTTTAAATTTTCCTTTGATTTTCTTTAGATTTAAAAAAAAATTCCATTATATCTTCTTAAATTCAATAGTTTCACTTCATTCAACCTTTCATCTACTTCCACCCTTTCTCTTCCATCTTAATTTTCATATAAATTTCTTCTTACTTCTTTTACACCTCTCTCCCTTATTTTTTCCAAGTTATCCACGACAAAAAGGTCAATACTCTCTCTCTTTCTCCAATTTTGTTTCTCTTTTGGTTGATTATTTTTTATTGTTTCAACCACTTTTTTTTTTTCTACTAATGGTTCTTTTTGTTATTGCTATATTATTCTTATTATTTATTTATTTCCTTCTCATTACTAGAAAACAAAATGTAATTCAATTTTGGGATTTCATGATGAATGAGTTTGAGTTTTCATGGTCTCAAAACTATTCAAATATGTTTTTTCTTTTTCAAAATTGATTTCAATTGAGCATTTGATCATGTTTGTTATAAATTGCCTTATGGTTGCACTTCTCTAGATTGCAGGAATGTTACTTTCAATATGTTTGCCATAATGTTTTTCTGTATGATAATTAACTTCAATGTGATGTTTTCTGTTTTGGTCTTTATTTTATAGTAAGCGTGTTATTCATTTTTAACAAAGATAAATCGTTGTTGTTCTCATTTTCCTATTGTTTTATATGTTGACCTAAATTTTACTTTTATCTTTGTTTTGTTTGTCAATTTCTTGACAGATATCAACAATTAAGCCTTGCAATCACTGGAAGCTTTTTATTCTATTGAGTTCATACCAATCAATTAGTAATTATTATTTTTTCTTAGAACCTTTTGAAGGAAAGGGGAATAAATTTAATGTTTTTCTTGGGTGGTGGTTGATAATTTGCTTTTTATGGTTCAACACACATTAGCTCTATAAGATTTCTCTTTCCTTATATTAATAATTTGTTGTTTATTATTTAATTGGACTGTTTGGTGTCCCAAAAATTGTGGGCCAATGGAAGAGAAAACAAAGTAGAGCTTGAAGCTTAAATTTTTTTTGTTGTATAGAACTTGGGGTGTAACAATTTAAATCTGTTTATCTTAACTTTTTTAAATGAAACTCTAATTCTTCAAAGCACACCAACTTAAGTAGATTGTTGTGTTGTGGCTAGAATTTTTGTATTTTGGACCTTAGTTGGCCTATTTGGTTGACGAACAACTTTAGAGATTGTTTAGATTTTGAGAAATTGTTTAGGAATTTAGGAGTGAGGAAATTCAAAGAACTGAATTCTTTTAAAATTCCATTAGTATCTAGCTTTAAGCTAATTGTTATGCAAATGGAGAAACTAATTGGTTCTTGATTCTTGAATATCTATCTATAATATGTGTACATGAACAACAGTTGGGTTTTTAGTTTTAGATTTTGGATTATGCTACTTTCTTTCAACTACCTGAATTTCTTTTTGGAATTGTCTCCTATTGAAGGTCTAGAATATTGTGTACATGAGTTTTAGACAAAACATAACAATACTCCTATACTAGAGTTTTAAATTTCATATTTTTCTATTTCTTTCCTTATTAAACATAATATGATATAGTTGTGTGATGCAATGAAGGTAGGAGCAATTTCTATTTTTGGGGCATAGCAGCTGATACATTATGATAATTTCCCATAGCCATTTAAACTTCATGACTTGGAATGCTAATAGCCATCTTCTTTGGGGCATAAACAATTGGTCGAGTTCAATAAGTTTGCCACTAACTTTGACCACAACATCATGTCTGTTCGTTTAGACCCCTTAAACCCAACAGATTAACCTAGAGAATTAGCTAAGTGATTAACTTAGGTAATTTAATTAAATCTAGGTTAACACAAAATAAACATAAACAATAAAGCAGCGGAAATTAAATAACACAAAGATCTGATGACCCAGGAAAACCAAACCGGTAAAAAACCTGGGGAGGATTTAACCTAGCTATCTTCAAGGTAAACTGAATCCACTATGAAAGAATTGAAGTTTACACAATAAGACTTAGACCACTAACATCCTATTGCTACCCAAGTGTAGGAAACTTACTACCACGACCTCATGATAGCTCCGAGATCCACGGACTCCTTCTTTCTTGAATTCTTCAGCAATCCACAAGCGCACCTGCTTGTATTTCTTGAAGATCTTTGATTCTGCAACTAAATGATTTACCAAGCTCTAGACATGAGTCTTGAGTTTGTAAATCCTAAGTGTATGTGAAGGCAAGCACCTCTAAATCTCACAATGAGATTCACAAACACAGCAAAACAGAACTCTAAAAACGTGACTAGGGTTTTCCCTTATATACTTAGGGCAAAACATAAAACCCTATACATTAAATGGACTAGGGCTGAGTTGGAAAATTCTGCAGAAAATCAATCTGCACGACTTTCGATCAATCGAGCCTAATTTTCGATCGATCGAGTCAGGCAGAAAGTGCACAGTGAATTCTGCATAAAACTCGATTCCAACTTTACATGAAGAGCCATACTTTGAGCAAGTCTTACACAAGACTAAACATTGTTTTGATCATGGTTTGCCAACATTACAAATTGAAATTCTAATACATTAGTTCCTAATTCTTAGAACCTAACAAACTCCCCCTTTGGCAATCCGTGACAAAACACAGACTTAACAAAAAGCTCAAAGTTTACAAAATGAAACAGCCCATTACAAAATAAAAAGCCACTTAAACAATTCAACCTAACTACTATCTAACAGTTGCAAAATAGACAGCAGCACGACTGAATCAACTTGTATATTCCTGTAACACTTAACAAACACATAAACGCATGTGTGGAAAAAAACAGGAAATATATAAAAATAACTTCTTGATTCCACAAGCGCACCTGCTTGTATTTCTTGAAGATCTTTGATTCTGCAACTAAATGATTTACCAAGCTCTAGACATGAGTCTTGAGTTTGTAAATCCTAAGTGTATGTGAAGGCAAGCACCTCTAGATCTCACAATGAGATTCACAAACACAGCAAAACAGAACTCTAAAAACGTGACTAGGGTTTTCCCTTATATACTTAGGGCAAAACATAAAACCCTATACATTAAATGGACTAGGGCTGAGTTGGAAAATTCTGCAGAAAATCAATCTGCACGACTTTCGATCAATCGAGCCTAATTTTCGATCGATCGAGTCAGGCAGAAAGTGCACAGTGAATTCTGCATAAAACTCGATTCCAACTTTACATGAAGAGCCATACTTTGAGCAAGTCTTACACAAGACTAAACATTGTTTTGATCATGGTTTGCCAACATTACAAATTGAAATTCTAATACATTAGTTCCTAATTCTTAGAACCTAACAAACTCCCCCTTTGGCAATCCGTGACAAAACACAAACTTAACAAAAAGCTCAAAGTTTACAAAATGAAACAGCCCATTACAAAATAAAAAGCCACTTAAACAATTCAACCTAACTACTATCTAACAGTTGCAAAATAGACAGCAGCACGACTGAATCAACCTGTATATTCCTGTAACACTTAACAAACACATAAACGCATGTGTGGAAAAAAACAGGAAATATATAAAAATAACTTCTTGATTTCACATGACACAAAATAAAGACATATATCATGAATAATATCATAAATATAGATCAATAAGCAGAGTAGCATAGTGAAACAAGAAACACAATACATAACAAAGTATCTCAACAAAATATCTTCTAAACAAGAGCTAAAAATGAAATACACAGTGAAGCGACTAGATACAATCTAATAACTCCACAAGCTCCGCAGTATCACTACTAAGTACAAAACTCCCCCTAAAATGAACATCTCCACAAAAAAATCTCCTAGATACACAAGAACTACACAATAGAATGCACTCCCCCCTTTTTGTGACGAATTGTCAAAGGGCACTCACTCATCATTAAAAGGAGGTGGAGGAGAATGACGAGAACTCGCCAAGTCTGCTCGCAATGCACGTAGCTCATCAAGGATGTCCACCAATAACTGACCATGAGCCGCCTGAACGGTCACGACAGTATCCAGAGTCCGACGAAGGTTAGAAACCTCATCAAAAGGTGGAGGAACATCAGCAGCAGCAACAACAGCAGGATCAGAAGACGTCCCAGCTGCAGGAGTATCTGTAGAAGAAGAAGGGGGTGCAGTGACATCGGAAGGCTCTACCTTAGGACGCTTAGAGCTAGCTCGAAGTTGAGCAGCCCTTTGCCCCAAAAAGGTAGCACCTACAGGAGCAATAACATGAACAGGCTCAGACGCAGGAAAATCACCTAAACCAAGAAAAAGGAGAATCCTATGAATAAAAACGGGAAAGAATAACGCATGAGCCGTAGAACTAGACCGATGAACCTCGTTCAAAGAACGAAGGAACAAATGAGGAAAACTGATAGGAGCATCAGTAACCAGGGCATACAAAAACACACATCGCTCAAGAGGGATAGTGTGGACATGAGAAATAGGCCACAAAGAATGACACGCTATCCTAAAGAAAAGATAGTGAAGCTCGGAAAGCTCAACAGAAGTGATCCGAGGATCAGAACCCCACTAGATAGAGAACCCAGTGATGTATGACAGTACGTCATCAATAGGTGGAGACTCCTCATAAGGAAAAACGGGATGGTCAACAATGGGCACCCCAAGAGCATCAGACACAACCGTAGGGGTAATGCGATACTCTATACCTCATAACCAAACCTTAACCAAGGTGTTGGTATCATAGATGTGGATAGAGAGGTTCGAATAGAACTCTCTAATCAAGGTGGCAGGAGGAGGAGAATGCTCATACTCGAGCAAAGATAACCAACCCCGATGCTCAGAGTTACGTCTCACCTCAGGATCTACCTCATCCAGTATGACCCTACACTCAGCCCAGATATGACGTCTAAGATTAAGGGTCTCATAGGTCACTTGATTTGACTCACTAGGAAACCGATCACTATCAAAAGAAGGTGAAGGGTCAGAAGTCCTATGGGCTCTAGTTTTCCTAGGCATAGTGCTAAGGAAAGAAAGGAGAGACACAAAAAGAGAAGAGCACAAATAAATACCAAGGACAGACTGCAAGTTAGCACAGCATAAAAAATATAGAAAAAACAAATCTATATGATGCATGAACAAAATATGCAAATGATGCATGAACTAATGCAGTGACAAGTTCAAATATAATCCAAATTAACAAAATTGGCTTGAGCAAGTAATTTTTATCAAAAATACCCAATTTGAAAAACCTAAGTTTTCAAAACACAACAAATTGATAAATTGATCAACACAATAGTTAATTGACACAATATAATGATCAAATTAATCAATCTAACAAGCCAATTTTATCAATTTACATTAAATTAAACAAAAACCCCAAAATCCCCAATTTCAAGCCCTAGAAATTTAAAAATTTCACAAAGCACCAAATTAGTCAAATTAAATCACATGTAGTGCTAGGATAAGGTGTCCCCACAAAAACCCATGATTCTTTTGAAAGAAAAAGAATCAAAATCACTCCCAAAAATACCAAAAACTAAAATGCCGAAAATACCCTAAAATGCATGAAAATAATGCATGAAACATGAAAATAAAAGCAAAAGAAAGGGCATAAAAGACTTACCAGTCTTGGGAGAGAGAGATTATGCAAAAAGATTTAAAGAACACGACAAAATCTCCAAAAATAGCTTTGACCGGTTGGTGAGGAGACAAAAACTTTTGAAAAAGTTTTGAAAAGTAAAGAATCCACGTGAGAAAAGGCCTTTTAAAATTCATTCAGCCCGATTTTTGATCGATCGAAAAACAGATTCGATCGGTCGAAAATCCTTCGATTGATCCAAAACCAATTGAGAACCGATCGAAACACACAGAGAGTTTATTGAGGTTTTAAAAACATTTTCGATCGATCGAAAAACAGACTCGATCGATCGAAAATCTGGAAAATTGAATTTTTGAAAAATTGAAACAAATTAACTCAAAAACTCCTCAAAGCATTAGATTTTAAGACAAAATGCATGAGTATGAGATGGAATGTTTTTCAAAAACCCATATTTTCAACCCAGATCTCTCAGATTAAGCTTTTCTCATAATCTTCCTCAACCAATCAAGCAAGCAAACATGTTTTGCAACAATTTCCAGAAAATTTCAAACTTGGTTGGTCAGACCAAAAACACACACAATAACATGTACACAGTTTAGCAAAGAATAACTTGTGTAGTGTGTGCAACTAGCATAAGCAAGAGAAACATGTGAGGTGATATGCACATATTGATCAATCACAATTTCTACAAAATCCATCACATGAATTTGAAAGAGACTATTACTTAAAGAGTTACATCATATAATTCTCACATCTCTTAAAATAAAAGCTTGCAACCATGTAAATTTCTTGATTTGCCTCATTATTCAATTTAATTGATTAGAAACTTAATAAAAGCCGGGATAATGTACACACCAATTTTATGAATTGTGAAATTATTATAGTCCAATAATGTACACACCAATTTTAATAGAGGCTACACCTTATGTTCTTTTTGTGCATGTGCTACACTTTCTCGAGCACAAAATCTTACGATATGCACTAAGGTGTTCATGATTGGCTAGTAAACAGTGGTGAGATGGTTATTTATGCCTTTCTCAATAAGACCAAGTCCGACAATCAAAGACATAAGACTTCAAGATCAAGATCATATGATCAACAAATATAGCATCTTCCTACACAACATGCACAACAAAACTTTAGCTAGTAAAGTGCAATAGAAATAAGTGCATCGAAGCTAAACAAGGTACCTAAGCATGTTATGCAAAATTTGATTGACCAACCTTGTCTTCAGATTCAAGAAAAAATTGCAAAAACACAATTTGCAAATTTTTTTTTATATATATATATATATATATATATCAAAGAAACAAACATCCTAGAATGAAATGCATGAATGTAATGCAATGCAAATCCTAGAAACAGAGGTCACCAAAGATAGAGCAATGAAGCACAACGACCATGTCAGACAGACTCAATTAGATTGAGCCTTTTGTATCCAAAACTTTTTAGATGCAACTCTTGCATTGGAGTTATGATTCATCTTAGAATTTTGACCAACTCCAGGATTGGAATAAAGGTTTAACGCCTTTATCAATTCACCAATAAGTACCATAGGATCATGAGTTTGAGGCTCAGGTACTTTAGTTTTATTTGCTCGCTTAGCAGCTTGCAACTTAAAACAATTTGGACGAATGTGTCCAGACTTTCCACAAAAATGACAAATCCATGCAGGCTTATCATGCAACTTGCCCTTAGTAGAAGTAGAAGCTCTAGAATGAAAAGCTTGAAGATCAACCCTAATCTTCCTAGGTGGAGTAACATCTATAGGTTTGACAGGTTCACTCACCAAGGGTTTGACAATCTCACTCTTTGGAAATTCAGAAAAGGGAACAAATTTAGTGGAAGACGGTTCAGGCACAGAGATGCTATCCACAAAACCTAAACCAGTTTTATCAAAAGGAGACTTTTGAACACTCAGCATGTGATCAAGTTTGGAGCTTGCAGACCTATTAGTTTGTTCTCTAGCAACAGATAAATCAAGTTCCAAACATTTAACTTTATCAAATAAAAGCATGTTCTCAGTTTTCACATTATTCAAAAGCTCATTTGCATCAAACAATTTCACAAGTAAAATTTTCTTTTCAAGTTCCAAAGATGCAATTTTCTTCAAGCCTAAATCAACATTCATGGCATCCTTTGCAGCAACTTTGCAAAATTTATTATAGGCTTCCTGTAAATCTGCATCCTTAGAGAGTTCCCCATCAGAAGGGTTCTCTTCAACAGACATACTTTCATTTACTACAGTAGTAGCAATGAAAGCAATGAAATTTCCATCCTCATTACTAGCGGATTCATTGTCAGAAACTTCATCATCACTAAGGGTTACAGCCATAGCCTTACCCTTAGACCTCAAGTATGTAGGACATTCAGATTTCAAATGACCATACCCTTGACAACCATAACATTGTTGTCCCAAAGAATTATTAGAAGACTGACCTATTTTCTCTTTAGGTTTTTCAGTGTTATTAACTTTAGTGGGATCATTCCTCCTAAAATTTCTAGGTTCAACATTGTTCTTGCCTCTTGCCCTTCTGTTATTATTTCTAAGAAAGTTTCTAAAGTTCTTAGCAAGATAGGCAATCTCTGTAGCAGAGAGTTCATCATCAAATCCACCATCCTCAACATCATCAACAGACTTAAGAGCCATTGATTTTGATTTGTTAGTCTTAGGGGGGTCTAACTCGTAGGACTGAAGAGATCCTACAAGTTCATCAACAGGGATGGAGTCCACATCCTTACTCTCAGTGATGGCAGTCACTTTGGGTCTAAAATCCTCAGTCAAAGATCTAAGAATCTTCCTAACAATTTTAGGTTGATCATAGATTTCACCCAAATTATAAGCAGAATTAACAATATCATTCAATTTAGCATAGAATTCATCAAAAGATTCATCATCATTCATTCTAATGCTTTCAAATCTAGTAGTTAATTGCTGCAATTTGTTTATCTTAACTGCCTTTGTGCCTTCATGCACAGTCTGGAGAATACTCCAAGCAGTATGAGCAACCTCAACATTAGAGATTCTCTTAAATTCCTCCATGGAAACAGCATTAAAAATAGCATTCATAACTTTGCTATTGAAAGCGGCTGCCTCCTTTTGAGAAGTTTGCCACTCACTCACAGGAGTAGTGGGCTTCTCCCATCCGTACTCAATGGAATTCCAAACTCTCTCATCAATGGATTTCAAGAATGCTTTCATCCTTACTTTCCAATAAGCATAGTTGTTTCCATCAAAGTGAGGTGGAACAACAAGAGAGTGTCCGTGTTCCATGACAACAGGGGTCAAGGATCAGCTAAAAGATCAAAGGATCAAACATAGAAGCTACTCGCTCTGATACCACTTGTTAGTTCATTTAGACCCCTTAAACCCAACAGATTAACCTAAAGAATTAGCCAAGTGATTAACTTAGGTAATTTAATTAAATCTAGGTTAACACAAAATAAACATAAACAATAAAGCAGCGGAAATTAAATAACACAAAGATCTGATGACCCAGGAAAACCAAACCGGTAAAAAACCTAGGGAGGATTTAACCTAGCTATCCTCAAGGTAAACTGAATCCACTATGAAAGAATTGAAGTTTACACAATAAGACTTAGACCACTAACATCCTATTGCTACCCAAGTGTAGGAAACTTACTACCACGACCCCATGATAGCTCCGAGATCCACGGACTCCTTCTTTCTTGAATTCTTCAGCAATCCACAAGCGCACCTGCTTGTATTTCTTGAAGATCTTTGATTCTGCAACTGAATGATTTACCAAGCTCTAGACATGAGTCTTGAGTTTGTAAATCCTAAGTGTATGTGAAGGCAAGCACCTCTAGATCTCACAATGAGATTCACAAACACAGCAAAATAGAATTCTAAAAACGTGGTTAGGGTTTTTCCATATATACTTAGGGCAAAACATAAAACCCTATACATTAAATGGACTAGGGCTGAGTTGGAAAATTCTGCAGAAAATCAATCTGCACGACTTTCGATCGATCGAGCCTAATTTTCGATCGATCGAGTCAGGCAGAAAGTGCACAGTGAATTCTGCATAAAACTCGATTCCAACTTTACATGAAGAGCCATACTTTGAGCAAGTCTTACACAAGACTAAACATTGTTTTGATCATGGTTTGCCAACATTACAAATTGAAGTTCTAATACATTAGTTCCTAATTCTTAGAACCTAACAATCATGATAATATAAGTGACTCACACACTTACAATTCGTATATGCACAATTTTGAATCTTTTTGGAAATTCAAAACATTGATAAAATGAATGTCATGGCAAGTGGGTGATTTGTATATAGACACATTGATGAATGTGTGTAGTGAACATGAGTAGAATCAATGGCATGTGTTTGAGAATTTGGTCTTTGATGGAAATTAGTACAAGTGAGGGTTCTATTAAATTTTTACCTCTTTATCTCCCCACTGTTCTCTACCTGACTGTCTTTATCTTCCCACTACTCTCTACTTTACTGTCACACTTCCTTCATCATTTTCTCTGTATTATATTTTGACTCTTCTTCTCCCAATTTTATTTTGTGTAAATTCGATGTTATTTCTTCCATTCAATCCATATTCTCCCCACAAAAAAATTGTAAATACTCTCTCTCTCCCTCTCTTGTGGATTTTTGTTCTTTCTTATAATTCTGATTAAGGTTGACGGTTTTTTATTTTTAAATATGTGTTTTGGTAATTCTTTTTTAATTTCCCATTACAGAGTCTTCTCTCTCCCTTTTAAAGCTTTGGTTAAATTTTGATTTGGGTTAATACTTAGTTTTTAGAAATAGGAATTTGAGTTTATGTCAAAACACATTCTACATGGTTATGAATTTGAATATACTTACCAATTTTGAGTAATAAATTATATAAAGTATGTATTTTATTCCTTTTGTTTCATTTTAATTTTTTTTAAGATAACATTGTAATTTTGTGATGAATTTTTATTATTATGATAATCTCATTATTCCTTAAGAGATGAGAAATTTGAATAATAAATTTGAAACTTACAAAGTTTAGTTGTATATCAAATATAACACACTACAAATATAGTTCATCTTAAAAAAATATTAATCAAACATACAAAATATAATAGTATGATATATTTGTACTTTGTAGATATAAAAAGATGAAAAATACTTGTAGAATTTTTTTTAAAAATAAATAATATTTGAGGTAAATGTTAATTTTTATATATTACACTCCATTACAAAATATTTATATATTCCCACGCATTGCGTGGGTCTGCAGCTAGTAATAATAACAATAATAATAATAATGGAAGTGTTACATTTATTTTTGCAAAATTCTTGTTGCGTCATGTCATCAACTACATCTAAGTGTCGTTCATGGGTCGGGCCAGACGACCTGCCCTATTTTTATTTGGCCCAAGGGCCTAGTGGGCCATTGACCAGCCAACGGGTCAGATTAGATCAAGTTGGAAGGAAAACCCTAGCCAATGGCATCGTCCATTTTGTTAAGTGAGCTGAGCAATTGGGTTGGGCTAAATGAGCTATCCATGAACTTTTCTAGTGGGCTTTCCTTTAGGTCATTTATTTGTGTGTGTGTGTGTTTTGAAGGTAAGAATTGAATTATTTGTTTTAAAGAAAGAATCAAAGAATTCAAAAACTTATTTAATGTGTTTACAGTCAAAACGAATTAAATTATTTTTATTAAGGTTTTAAATATTTTTTCCTATTTTTAATAAAACAGAATGTCCAATATTTATTTATGTATTTATATATTTTTTTTATAAAAAATTCAAAGTTTCCAGGCTACTAGGAAAATATACATTTAGAAAGCATAATTTAGCACAGTCACTTTAGTTATCCTAACTAGCATTTAACCCGCTCAATGCGCGGGAATTTTTTATTTTATTTATTTGTTATGTTTTATCTTTAAATTCCTTACAAAGCAACTTATATTGCACTTTCAGTTTTTTTTTGGTTACTTTTCATCTTTAAATGTTTTCCTAAAAAAAAAAAAATAGAAAAAAGTGAATAATAATAAATTTGATTTAATCAAATGTATTAAGCAATGTGTAGAAAGAAAAAAGAGGAGTCATTTCACATCTCTTGTAAATTTCAAATACTTATTAAACATGCATGGTTTTAATATAGAAATCCAAATGTTCAAAAGTTCTACACATTCATGTTGTCACATATTTAACCTATAGTACTAACAAAAGCATAGAGTACCGGACATAGAATTTCATAAAGGTATAGAACACAATATATATATATATATATATATAGAGAGAGAGAGAGAGAGAGAGAGAGAGAGAGAGAGAGAGAGACTTGAAAGAGTATGTCTTATCCCTCAAATCAATGCATATAGGTTGAAACGAAGGTTACTCATATTTTTTACTCTAGCCAACATTATTTGTGATTTGTAACAACTGTTTAACTACCACTAAATATGTTAATTTAATAACTAAAATATAATATAGATTCTGTTAATGATAAAATTTCTCGTAATCTTTAAAATGTCATTTGCTAGAGGACGAATATCAAGACACATAAAATACTTCCAAGACCTAGAAATGTGACGTAATTCAAGATCTTTTTTGCAATTGCTATAATAACTATTATTTTGTCTAATTTTTTAAAAAAAATTTCTTTGACTTTCCTTTATTTTGCCTTTATTTCATATTTTTTGGGCAAAATTTCACTTTATTAATAATCAAAGGCATGAAATTTAATTATGACCTCAGAATAAAATCATATAACCGATTGCTCCACAAAAATAAAAGTGGTAATATCATTTTCATCTAACACATATATTAGATAACCTCAATACGATGCTTCATCATGTTAATAATGACAATCATATGCAATGCTGGCAAAAGAATGAAATAAAAAAAATAAAAAATAAAAATAGGAAAAAAAATTAGTAAAAGAAAACAAACTTGAAAGAGAAAGAAGCTGAAGTATTTGATATCACAGTTACAGTAAATCCCTTTTTCTCACATACACACCACATGTATGAGAAAATGAAAAATAAAACCTTAAATAAGAGCTATTATGAAAAATATTATCGTATTCAAGAAATTGTTACTCTAATTTTTACCAAAAAGATGAAATGCTTCCAATCAGAGGTATATTTTTTTGTTTCTCATCTTCTTTGTTTCTAAAATTTATCATATATATTTTCAACTCTTTTCCTTTCACTTGTGACTTAATTGGCTTGAAATTTAATGAAAACAGATAGCTAAACATACAGATAAACTCCTCATTTACATGATTTTTCTAAGAGAAATGATATGTCCACAACATTTTTACAACAGATCTTAAGTGGCAGGTTGTTACTGGTTGTTATTGTGGGGGCAAAAAAGTAATTTTGGTGTTAAGTTCAAATTTGAACCAATAACAACTAGTCACCTATGATTTGTTGTGAAAATGTTGTAAAAACATTGAGGTCGTAGTACCTCTCTCTTTCTAAAGATAACTCGATTGCCCAACCTTTTCATTAATCTTCGTAGTTAAAGTCTAATAGAAAGAATATTAAAAAAAATATTGTTTCTATAAAGTGTTTTTATATAATTCAAAACATTGTTTATATTATTTACGTGTAATCTAACATACACATATTAGTGTGTTTGAGGTCCAAAAAATGTAATTAGTTAACTCATGTTAAACATTATTGACATCTCCTTGTTTAAAATAATGTTTTTTTTTTCCTTTTGTCTGTAGTTGCATATTCTAAACACATTGATTCTAATTCCTTTTCATCTATTTGTTAGTATAGTAGAGAGTTTCAATAGAACTCATTTGTGTGAGCACTTGGTTTTTCCTTTTCCCTCTTTTGTCTCTTCTTTCATTTTTTTACTTCAATAGTTTAGATTGATTTCAGCATTCTCAAATAGTAGAGCAGTAGAATTTTAGTTAGACTCAGTTTACTTAGAGCAAAAATTGTGTCATCACTTAGTTTTTCTTGGAGTTACGAATTTTATTTATTTCTTTATTTATTTTATGCAGCAACTAGAATTTATATGTTTGAGTAAACTAATTTTTTAAGAAATCTTTTAGCAGCAGGACAATAATTTCTACAAAACTGGCTATGCCTGTAACAAATTTATACAATAAAACTATTAACATAAAAATATTAAACTATTAAAATTTAATTGTGGTACAAATGGATAAATATATGGTTTGTCAAGCAAGATGAGGTTTGGAAAAAAAAAATAGAAGTCTATCTATATCTTGTGATAATGACAAAGACATAGCAGGTATTAATAAGGGTAATTTCTATCTTCACCTTCTGATCATGATGAAAAAGCAACCACCAACAACCTGTTATGATATAGCACATCAACCTATTATGATATAGCACATTAAGGGAAATAATTAATAATAAATCAACCAAAGAATAAAACATACATACGGACACATAAACAAAAACAGAATTCTCTATAAAGTGTTTTAACTTCCTTAGACAATGTGGCTCAGGCCACAGCAAACCCTTACATGTAAATTAATGGGGGAAAAACCCAATGACTATGACACTTCACAGCAAAGATTGAATAATTATAAAAATGGAAAATAAATTGAATTGAAATTAAGTCAAGTCAATGTCAATATAAGTTTTTTTTTAAAAAAATTCACAGCAAATTTAGTAAAGAAAATTGAGTATAGCACATACACAACACTGAAATAGTGAAAAGTAAAAACAGTGATAAAGGGAAATATCCATAAAGTTTGAATTGTAACACATCCTAGTAAAGAAAATTGTCAAAAAAAAAAAAAAAAAACTTCAAATGATCCAAGTTCAATCAAACAAAACTATCAATTTATATAAACAGAATAGCTAATATGGTAACTTCACTTTTTTGTTTAGCATCAAAATAAAACAATTAATTATGAAATTCTAATGTTACTCCAAAAAAATAAAGCCTAAAGCCTCAACCTTGGACTTGCTTATGGTCCTTGGTGTAAATAAACCTTCTCACGCTTTCAAAAATCTTCTTAAGTACCTCTTTGTTTGATTTTTGAATGCCCTTACAAACACAAAATGTCATTGAGCAACATTTAGAAATTCACCCAGTGAAAGATTTTAAAATTCTGTACTTTGAAAAGTTAAATTGAAATCTTACAAACATGAGAATCTACTAAGTGACTCTAGTGGTAAAAACTTGAACAACATGACTAACCCTCAAAGATAGCAAAAGAGCAAGAAACTAAATGCATATGAATGGATAAATAAGAAAGGATAACGCATTAAAATTTAAAACAACAATTCCATAGCTAAAGAGTTAAGGGTTCTTCAAATTGTTCATATTATTAAACTCATGTCTCAAAGGAAACAACAATTTTCTGAAAATTTTATTGATTCAATTCTTTTAAAAAACAGGTGGAGCACATCATTAAACAAATATTTGAAATAAATAAATATTGAGACTCAAAGCTCAAATATTTGATATCTAAAAATATTTGTCACTGTCTGTATTTCTTTGCATACCTGTTAGTTTGTATTTTCTGCAATCTGCATACTTGTTGCTTTGAATTTCTCTGCGCATACCTATTGGTCTGTACTTCTCTACTGTTTTTAGCTTCTTGTTCTTTCTGTTTTTAGCTTCTTGTTTCCTCTGTATTGGATTTCAGGGCTGTCTTATATGTATTGGTTTTCATCTGTTATCAATAAATAGGAACGAAAAATCCAATTCAGATGCAAAGTCTACAATCTTAGCCCTATTGATCAAATATGGCCAACCTCATTCTACATTACAAAGTGTGTGTATACCAACGAAATACAATTTCAAATAAAATTGACACAATCACTGCAATATATGAACTATATGGGGAAAAAATCTAATACAGAGAAGTATATACTGGAAAAACTTGATAACAATGCTAGAAAAGAAACATGGGAAACGAAATTATAAAGGGAAAAAATGTTTCAACAAAAAGTTTAAAACATAATAAATAAAATGAAAGCTTTAAAGTGTAGACATATACTCAAAACAAATTAAACCCAAATATCCCAAAGGAAAACCAAATCCAACACAAATAACAAATATTAAAAACCATTCTTAATCCAAATCCCTTATTCAAAACCAAATCTAAGCCAAACAACTTAATGCAATCCAATCCAGTCAAAATACCCAGACCTAAATCAGATTTGATCCCAAATATTAAAAAATAAATAAAATAAAAACAAAACCAAAACCAAAACACCAAAAAACAGAGACTAACCGATGGAGGGAATGGGTTTGACAATGGCAGAGGGCTGGACTGTCACTTGACACAGTTGAGGGCAGATTTCTTAGATTTTTTTTCTCTCTCCACTCTCTGTGCCTAATCGACTCATTCTCTCTCATTGTTTATCAGACTCTCTCTCTCTCTCTCTTTTAATCAAACTTTGTTTTCTATTTTAAACTGTGTAGGTTGCACAATAAATAGTTAAAATTTAAAGGCTTAAAAGGTGCAACGTGCAGTATTTTGTAACTTTCAAATTGTAAGTGTGGCAAGCTTTTATGTGGGCAAATTTCCTAATGTGTCATCACAGCCTTAATTACAGGGAAAGGCTGAAGCAATGGAAGTAAAATTAAAAGTCATATAAAAGAATTGCAGGTTCATACTAAAGCAATAAACCAAACATACTACTACCATATAGATATTTAGCAAAAGAAAGTTCACAAACTATAAACAAAAATTTGACCAAAAGATATTTAAGATGATACCACTAAACTAGAAAAAATTCATCAAAATTGTTTTCCTATAGGTAATTGATTAGAAATATTCCCAACTATTTCATTTTTCATCATATTAAGTGTCAGTGGAACTAAAAAAAAATTGTCAAGAACTATATAAAATCATCTATCACCAAACACTCAACTGTATCCTTATTTTTTGTCATATATTCGTGAGTTTCAAAAAAGGGCAAGAGTTGGATTCACTACTTCCAAGAGTCATCTGAAAGATTAATTAATCTTTGTGTTGATCATGGCAATATACACTTGAGCAATTATATTTTAAAATATTTAAAAAAAGATATATGTGAAGAAACATCCAATAGATGTCCTATAAATAAATAGGAAAAAGTACAGATTAACTCTTATAAGAAAGACATAAAAGTATAAATGCATGTTTATTGACAAATTTTTGTAGGTAGAGAAACGGTAGCCAGCAAAGAAGATATGATTGGCAACATTGGCCACACTTTGAATTCTTTTGTCCCCTCACTATGCAGATTGTAAACTTAATTATAGAACAACCCCAAAGCCAATTCAATTCTTAATATCCAAAACAAAAAAAAAAAAAAAATACTCAAACAAAACAAATTATAATTTTCTAACCCAAATACTTGAATCAAAACCAAATCTAACCCAAATGCCTAAATCCAACCAAATACCCAAACATAAATCATACTTAATGCTCAATTTTCAGTGGTTGAAGAACAACTATGGTGGTGGTCTGAGATTTGTCTCTATGTCATTCCCTTTGTGCCTTTCTACTATCTCTCTCTCTCTCTCTCTCTCTCTCATTACTTTTTCTGTGGGTTTTTGTATTTATAAACTCTAAACTGCATAAAGAGTATTTCATAAACAGCATAGAGAGTATTTCAAGAAGAAAAACAATTGAAGTATAAGCATCAGATTTTAAGTTAAAACATAGATATATTGAAGATTGAAGATGCTAATTCGAATAGGAGAAGAAACAATGAGATGATGCGAACCTTCCGTATATGTTGCAAAGAGGAGATGGGGGAAGAGCACAAATACAAACAACAGATGCTAGAGAAAGGAGATGGGTGCAGAGCATGAACCCATCTATTTGAACAAGTCTGTTTAACTCTTCTTTTGGCTTAAAATTATTCCACAGTACACTGCCATCTTTTGTTTAAAGACCCAATTTTGAGAAATTCATCTAACTTTTCTCAGATTTATGTGGAAAAATAATTGTTATAAAGTCCTCTATAAGTGGATTGTCAGAAAAAAAAAAAAAAAAGCCCTCTAGAAGTGCACAATTGAGGCAATAAAGATGAAGCAAACATTAGACACATTAATTCCAATGCTTTTAAGATTTCTAAACCTTGATTATCCAAAACCAATTATAAATACCCTAAAACTAAACCAAAATCAAACACGAAATTAATTGAATCCAAATACTCCCAAAAGTTTTTAGCATACTGAGAAACTAAATCGAATCAAAAAATCAAATCAAAACCTAGTGTAACCCAAGGATTGTTTTTCCCCCTTTTTTGGAAGGGGGCCATAGATCACACGTATGGTTAGTGCATATGCCATTCTCAATGAATTTTCAAGAATGGCATACAACATGAAAAACCCAAAAATCCAAATATTGTAAACACCAAAACCAACACTTAGGAATCTCTGAGAAAAATATGTTTTTATTATAAGTAAAACTCTGTGAAAATTATTCTCTACCAGAACACACAAAGTAATTAATTTTGTACAAAGAACATTATACTTTCAGATTTAACAATTTAAAACATGCAAAACCCAGGAAAACCCAACATCAAAAATAACAAAATCATGACTTAAAATATCTTTTTAAAAAATATCGTCTAAAATCTACAATGTATAAACAAAATAACAAAATATTTTCAGATTTCAAAATCCCACAACCAACCAATGGATATTCAAAGTAATTATAATTATTATCCTTAAAATTGAAACTCTATAATGCACCACCAATCATACTATCAAATATGCTGGAACTCTTGTGTCAATTAAGAATTTAAGAACAACAAAAAAAGCCTCATGTTACCCCAAATCTTGTTACCATTTACCAAAACCTCAAGTCCTTATGATTAGGGGAAAATACAAAACAAAAGAGATTGAACCAACACATAGGATAACATGAGAATTGTAGAGAGTAAATGGCAAAAAAGCAAAAGCAACAGAGTAACGTAACTAAACAAAAAGCAATGCAGAGCAATCCCAATGAAACCAAATGGCAAATAGAGGTAGAGCAAGAGTAATAGCAAAATCGAAAACAAAAACAAACACACCATATCGTCTACCCGACGTTGATATGATTCTGGCAAAAAGCCATTAAGCAAATACAACATAGCGTCTCCCCAATGAAACTATCTTAGTCCTTGAAACTTGATCCGTCTCAATCGCTAATTTTTCGGCATGCCAAAAATAGTGTTTACGACCGATAATCAGACATTGTAAACGCCAATCCAAACCTTGTAAATGGTTTGAGAGGCAAAATCTTGGGAATGGAAAATCAGTGGTGGTTTGGGGACGTTGGAGATGCAAAGGAAGGGTCTGAGGGGAGATTTATGAGGTTTTGAAGGATTTATTTAAGATTTGGGCAATGAAGAAGAAGAAATAGAAGACGGATTGGAGTATATCAGTGTTTTGTTTGAATCATATTAGTTTTTCAGATTTTGTTTATTAAAAAAAAATCAAAAATCAAAGAACAAAAAAAAAAAAAAAAAAAAAAACTCACCCTGTAACAGAGTACTGCCGGTTGAGGGAAGCAGGATTTTGAGAGAGAAACACCACCATCGTCTCCTCTATTCTCTATTTCATCTCCGTACCCAAGATCATCGCCTCTTTCTCTATTTCTCTCCGTGTCCCAGGCTTCTCTGTATATCTAGGTTCTGTTTTTATATATAGTATTAGATTAGATTAGATTAGATTAGATTAGATAATGAGTGTGTGGTCTTAAATGATTACTTTCTTTTCTTTTAAGTTTGACCTCCTGCCCCACCTAAGTCATTATGTTATCAATTCTGAGTTAAAAGGTTGGGCTAATCCAGTGGGCATCTATAGGTAGAAAAATCTACCCGTGGCCTGCTTTACTGGGTTTCCCACAGGCTCCAACAATACCGAGTTGGATTTGATGACCCTTAGCCACATTACTCCTTTTTCCTAACATTTTTTTTTGTAAATTAAATATAAAGAAATATTAAATTTTTTACAATATATAATAATGGAGGTTCTCACTTTCTTAACTCTCTTCTTCTTATGTGGGTTCCAGTTACCTCAACTGGTAAAGTCTCTGATGGTTGTATAAGAGATTTAGGGTTCAATTCCCGCCTATACCAAAAATTGATTGGTGTCTTGGTCTGATGATAAAGAGTTATCATTAGGAGCAGACGCCATAAGTTGAAACTCTCTCTCAAAAAGAAAAAAAAAAAAAAAAACTCTTGTTCTTCTCCATGATTCTTCAACTTACCGGTATTCTTTATTCAACTCATTATCTCCATTTTTTTTTACTCTTTTTATCTCCATTGTTTTTATTTTTATTTATTACTTCCTTTGCACCTCTCTCTCATTAATTCCATGATATTTCTACAACAAAAAATGTGATTTCTCTCTCTCTCTCTCTCTCTCTCTCTCTCTCTCTCTCTCTCTATATATATATATATATATATATATGGACAAAATTTAAGTACAGTACTTTAGGTGCTGTTTCTTAAGTTTTCCTTTTAAGATTTAGTTATGTGGCTATTTAACTAAAAAATACACTTCCATCCCATGAGAAAAAATCCACATGACAGAACTTAAAAATGAAACTTAAGGAACAGCACCTAAGTACTCTCTCTCTCTCTCTCTCTCTCTCTCTCTCTCTCTCTCTCTCTCTTTATATATATATATATATATATATATATATATATATTGATTGGGATAAAATCTCCCACCAGACGACGGTAGGCCACACTCGCCGACGGTTAGATCTGTGACGGCTGAAATACCCGACGGACGTCAGAGCTCGACGACCCCAATCCTAGGGGGGCGACGGGAGAAGGCAGACGGGTGCTGGTATCGGGCACTGAGACCAGTCTTGCCACGTGCGCTTCGCTGGAAAGAGTGAATCTTGTCGTGTACGCTGCTTAGTCAGATATCTTGCGAAGCACGCCTCCCACCCCCAAGAAGGGAATCGTGCCCAACACGCTTGGCTACCCCAGAAGAGTCTTGCGTCCCACGCTACTCGAGGGCAATTTCGGTACAACGATGTCTTCTCCAGCACGCCTTGTCCAAAGGCCATTACCACTACTATAAATACCGCCACATCCTTCAAAAATCAGGGTACGTATACTAAGACCCGACTCTGGCACTCTGGAGTCGTGTAAAATTCTAACTTAACCATCGGAGGGTCGCTGGCCGGTACCACACCGGTACTTCCCTTTGAGGTTTTTCCTACTTGTGCAGGACCGTCCGGAACGCGCGCAAACCTTGCAGCTCACTGGTTTGATTCTTGACATCATCAGTTGGCGCCGTCTGTGGGAAACGCGCACTAGTTTCTCTCACGTGTTTCCCGGACTAAGGGTTGCATGGTACTCACGCGTTCAAGGACAACCACCATGAACGACCAAGGCAACGAACAACGCACCACGGCCCTCGAAAGGCAAGTCCAGACTCTGGCGGCCGCGGTGGAACGTCTCACGAAGCGCAACAATGACTTGGAAGAGCAGCTATTGCGAAGGAATGCGACGGGTGACAATCAGGGAGAGAATCAGGAGGAGAGCAGTGCCGAGGAGAGGGACCGTGAAGGTCCTAAGGGAAGCCATGCATTGAGCCGGCCCGAAGGACAACAGCCAAACCATCCGTCGGGAGATGGCCACGCCCAGTCTGGCATGGCCGTAGAAATGCGAATGATGAAGGAACGCATGGACTTCATGATGAACGCCCTCAAAGGGCGAGTATCTAGCGACCTCGACGACCTCGTTCACCGCACGGACTCTCCATTTACAACACCCGTCATCATGTTCCCTACACCACCGAAGTTCCGCATGCCCCAGGTGGAAAGCTACGACGGGTCCAAGGATCCGTTGGACCACTTGGAAACTTTCAAGACGTTGATGCATCTGCACGGCGCGCCAGACGAAATCATGTGCAAGGCCTTCCCCGCAACGCTGAAAGGCTCTGCAAGGAGCTGGTTTGGCAGGCTGACGCCCGGTTCCGTCGGCACCTTCAGGGAGCTAAGCGCTTTATTTGCCTCCCAATTTATCGGAGGACACCGTCACAAGAGATCTACCGCGTGCCTAATGAACATTAAGCAACGGGAGGATGAAACGCTGAGATCCTACATAGCCCGCTTCAATAGAGAAGCGTTGACAATTGACGAAGCGGACGACCGGATACAAGTGGCCGCGTTCACGAACGGGCTGCGGAAGGGTAAATTCCTATTCTCTTTGTACAAGAATGACCCGAAGACAATGTCAGATGTGTTTTACAGGGCAACGAAGTACATGAACGCGGAAGATGCGTTACTGGCAAGAGAAGAGAAGCCCCCCAGGAAGAGAGAAAGGCAAGAAGACACCCGACAGGACAAAGGGCGGAAGGCACCTCGGACAGGGGAGATCCGAGACAGCAGGCGCCCGAAGCACAATGCCGGGAAATTCACGAGCTATACCCCATTGACGGCCCCGGTTGATCAGGTTTTGATGCAGATCAAAGACGACGGGTCCTTGACGTTTCCGGGAAAGATGAAATCGGATCCGGACAAACGACCAAAAGACAAGTATTGCCGCTTCCACCGGGATCACGGACATGATACCGCTGACTGCTATGATTTAAAGCAACAGATCGAAACCTTGATTAGGCAGGGGAAGCTGCAGAGGTTCGTCAACAGGGAAAAGGCCGAAATGCCTCGGCAGGGACAGCCCCCTCACCGAGACAATGAGCGTCCCAGACCACCCATAGGGGATATAAGGGTGATTGTGGGTGGCACACCAGTCGCCGGTTTTACAAAGAAGGCTCTGAAGTCCCACCTCAGGGCGGTCCAAAATGTTCAGACAGCGAGCCCCGTCCAGAAGAAGCCGAGAACAAGCAGCCCCACTATGGAGTTCACAGAAGAGGATGCCCAACACCTCCACCACCCGCACGACGACGCCCTTGTCGTCAGTATCCGGATAGGGGACTACAACACCTACCGGGTCCTGATTGACAACGGGAGCTCCGCAGATATTCTCTACTATCCCGCGTTCCAGCAGATGCGGATTGACAAAGAACGCTTGGTCCCTACCAAGGCACCACTCACAGGTTTCGGGGGGACCAGAGTATATCCCCTCGGCTCGATCACATTGCCCGTCACTGTCGGGGAGTACCCTCGGCAGCTCACTAGGGACGTCACCTTCCTAGTCGTCGACTGCTCCTCAGCATACAACGCAATCATAGGGCGACCAACCCTCAACGCCTGGAAGGCCGCCACCTCGACCTATGCCTTAAAGGTCAAGTTCCCTACAGAGTACGGGGTAGGAGAACTATGGGGAGACCAAGTGGCCGCACGAGAATGCTATGTGGCAATGATAGAGATGAACGGCCAGCTACAGACGATGAACATAGAGCAGAGGACGGGGGCAGAGCCTGTGGAAGAACTCGAAGAGATAATCCTCGACGAGTCCAAGCCTGAGAGAACCACCAGGATCGGTGCCCTCAGTAGTCCGGCGACCCGCCAGGCACTCACGACCTTCCTCAAGGAAAATCAGGACGTATTCGCCTGGAGCCACGAGGACATGCCGGGGATCGATCCGTCGGTCATGGTACATAGGCTGAACGTGGCAACCTCCTTCCGGCCTGTCAGGCAAAAGAAGCGAGTATTTGCTCCAGAGAGAGATCGTGCAGTGGCAGAGGAGGTTGGCAAGTTACGAGAGGCAGGGTTCATCCGGGAAGTCTACTACCCCGACTGGTTAGCAAATGTTGTAATGGTCAAGAAGGCCAGCGGGAAGTGGCGGATGTGTGTGGACTTCACGGACCTGAATAAGGCGTGCCCAAAGGACAGCTACCCCCTCCCTAGAGTCGACGCTCTAGTAGACTCTACGGCCCGACACCAGCTGCTGAGTTTCATGGATGCCTTCTCAGGATATAACCAGATCCAGATGGATGAGGCAGATCAGGAAAAAACCTCATTCGTCACCAGCCAAGGACTCTTCTGCTACAAGGTGATGCCATTCGGACTGAAGAATGCAGGTGCCACATATCAGAGGCTGATGAACAAAATGTTCTCCAGCCAAATAGGGAGGAATGTCCAAGTGTATGTCGACGACATGCTGGTAAAAAGCCAGAAAGAGGAGGATCATCTTAGCGACCTCGAAGAAACGTTCGGAACCCTCCGTTCATACAATATGAAGCTCAACCCCTCCAAATGCGCCTTCGGGGTCACCGCCGGGAAATTCCTCGGCTTCTTGGTCTCTCAGAGAGGCATCGAGGCCAACCCGGATAAGATCAGGGCAATAATGGAGATGGCCCCTCCGAAGAATGTAAAAGAAGTTCAGAGTCTGAACGGGAAGGTTGCCGCACTGAACAGATTTGTGTCAAGGGCCACGGACAAATGCCTTCCCTTCTTTCGCACATTGAAGAAGGCGTTCGAGTGGACGGACGAGTGTCAAAAGGCATTCGAGGAGTTAAAAGCGTACCTCTCTTCCCCACCATTGCTGAGTCCTTCACAGCCCGGGGAAGAACTCTCCCTCTACCTGGCCGTATCCCCAGCCGCCGTCAGCGCGGCCTTGATCAGAGAAGAGGACGGGGTGCAGAAACCCGTATACTACGCCAGCCGGGCGTTCCAAGGGGCGGAAGGAAGGTACCCGGCCATGGAGAAACTCGCCTTCGCCCTGGTCACCGCAGCCAGAAAGCTCAAGCCCTACTTCCAAGCTCACACAATCGTCGTCCTAACCGACAAGCCTTTGCGGCGGGCAATGCACAATCCAGAAGCCGCTGGTCGTCTGGCCCTATGGGCAATAGAGCTGACTGAGTTTGACATTCGCTACAGCCCACGTACCGCCCTCAAGGGGCAGGCAGTAGCTGATTTCATAGCCGAGTTCACCAACACAGAGGACGAGGGGGCAGATGCAAGCCCAGCATGGAGTGTACATACAGATGGGTCGTCAACTAGACGAGCCGGAGGCATTGGGGTCGTGCTCCGTTCTCCTGAAGGAGACCAAATTGAATGTATGATCCGGCTAGAATTCCCCATCACCAACAATGAGGCAGAATACGAAGCCTTGATAGCCGGACTGGATCTTGCCAAAGCAGCAGGCGCAGCCCGAGTTGTCGTCTCCTGCGACTCCCAGGTAGTCGTCAACCAAGTCAACGGGAACTACGAATGCAGAGGCGACAGAATGAAGCGGTACCTCCGTCAGGCAAAAAGAAGGGTAGATGAGCTCGGAGCAAGCATAGTCCAAGTCCCCAGGGAGGAAAATGAACAGGCTGACCGCCTCGCCAAAGCTGCTTCGTCGGAGCAGGAGAGCAGCACTGACGGTGTGCTACACTTTGTGCAGGTTTCTCCACTGGTAGACTCTATTGAAATGCAGGAAGTCGGCTCAGAAAGCGACTGGACCACGCCGTTGGTCTCATACCTGAAAGATGGCGTCTTGCCCGACGGAAGAGAAGCCGCCAGAAAATTGAAGGTCCAGGCGTCAAGGTTTGTCCTGATAGAAGGAATCCTATACAAAAGGGGCTTCTCTCGCCCATACCTAAGGTGCCTGGGTTCTGAAGAAGCTGATTATGTCATGAGGGAAATGCACGAAGGAATATGTGGAAACCATTCAGGATCACGGTCACTGGCGCATAAGCTGATCCGCGCAGGATACTACTGGCCGACCATGAGGAAAGACACGCAGGCTTATGTTAAAGCTTGCGACAAGTGCCAGAGGTTCAGCAACATCGTCAGGCAACCCCCCGAAGAGCTGACTCCTATGACGGCCCCGTGGCCATTCGCTCAATGGGGACTGGATATCATGGGCCCATTCCCAACAGCGGTACGACAGCTCAAATTCCTTGTGGTAGGCATAGACTACTTCACAAAGTGGGTGGAAGCTGAGGCATTGGCAACCATCACGGAGAAGAACATACGAAGCTTCGTCTGGAAGTCTATCATATGTAGGTTCGGGATACCCAGGGTATTAGTCTCCGACAACGGCAAACAGTTTGACAATGGTCCCTTCCGGGAATTCTGTGCGCAGCTGGGAATAAAAAATCACTACTCTTCCCCGGCCCACCCCCAAGCCAACGGACAAGTCGAGGTGACGAACCGATCCTTGCTCAAAATTATCAAGACTCGGCTCGAGGGGGCAAAGGGGATATGGCCAGAAGAGCTGCCAAGTGTATTGTGGGCATACAGGACGACAGCAAGGACCCCCACAGGAGAAACACCGTTCAGGCTAGCCTACGGAAGCGAGGCAGTCATTCCAGCCGAAGTAGGACTCACAACCTACAGGGTCAACACCCATGATGAAGGACGGAACAACGAGGCCTTGCGCCTACAGCTTGACTTGATCGACGAAGCAAGGACAGCAGCAGAGCAAAGGCTAGCCCGGTATCAGGATCGCATGGCTAAACATTACAACGCCCGAGTCAAGCACAGGGAATTCCAGGTCGGCGACCTCGTCCTAAGAAAAATCATGGGCGCTGCCAGGGACCCATCCCAAGGAAAGCTCGGCCCCAATTGGGAAGGGCCCTACCGAGTCACAGCACGGCAAAGGAAGGGCACCTACCATCTGGAAACACTGGAGGGGCAGAAGCTGCACCACCCGTGGAATGCCGAGCACCTACGTAAGTACTACCAGTAAGAGAGAATAGCAGCCCCCAACTTGTAACTAGTCTGTAGTTGATATACCTTTATGTATTCCTGGTTTTTAAAAGGGCATGTTTTCCCCTCCCAAAAAAAAAAAAAAAAAAAAATTATGCAAGACACAGAAGTTTATTCAAAGTCTCTCCTACCATTACAAAGTGTTGAACATGCAAAGTCTAAAAGCCTCACCAAATTCGACGACAGCATAAAAGCGTCAGGCACCCAGCTGACGGCTTAAAAGCCACTGCGACTTCCCAAGTGGAAAACATAAAAAGCCTAAGTCTAAAAGACGACGGCCCAAATTCGACGACGGCATAAAAGCGTCAGGCACCCAGCTGACGGCTTAAAAGCCACTGCGACTTCCCAAGTGGAAAACATAAAAAGCCTAAGTCTAAAAGACGACGGCCCAAATTCGACGACGGCATAAAGGCGTCAGGCACCCAGCTGACGGCTTAAAAGCCACTGCGATTTCCCAAGTGGAAAACATAAAAAGCCTAAGTCTAAAAGACGACGGCCCAAATTCGACGACGGCATAAAAGCGTCAGGCACCCAGCTGACGGCTTAAAAGCCACAAGGTTTCCCAAGTGGAAACACCCAAAGCCTAAGTCTAAGGATGACGGCATAAACGGCGACGGCTCAAAGCCAACTACATTGTCTTATAAGGCTAAAAGCCAAAGCCTAAGTCTAAGGATGACGGCATAAATATTGACGGCTCAAAGCCAACTACATCGTCTTATAAGGCTAAAAGCCAAAGCCTAAGTCTAAGGATGATGGCATAAATGGCGACGGCTCGAAGCCAACCACGTAACCCTAAAAACATTAAATGCCAGAGCCCAAGTATAAGGACGACGGCATAAATAGTGACGGCCCAAAGCTAACTACGTTACTATAACGAGTTGGAAGCTAAAATCTCGTGAAGGGTGACGGTTCAAATCCACCTACATTATTACTTATGATGGCCTGTTATATTGACGGCTCAGTATATTGACGGCTTATTATATGAAGCAACACACACAAGCAAGATTTAAAAACAGCATATGAATTGAAATAAGATATAAACTGAAACAAATGTTTTGCAAGTCAACATTGTTCTCGACGGCCCATAAATTGACCGTCTTACAAAGAAAATCATTACAAAAATTCTCCACAGAAATTACAACTCTAATGAACGGGGGAATCAACTACATTGACTTCTTCTTCAGTTTGGACATTGACGGTTGTCTCGGCGTCATCATCAAGGGTCCCGTCCCCTTTCTCATTCTGACGAGCTGCGGTCTCAGAAACGGCCTGGATGACGGAAGTTTGTGCCTGGCCGCCGTCAAGGGACACCTGAGAGAGATCCGTCTCCGGATAGAGGGCCTTCACCTGACGGACGGCCTCATCAAAACCGTCCGCCATAAAGCCGCCAAGCTCCGTCAGATACGCCTCGGAGTCTCGATACTCTATGATCGGGTTGTCCTTGGCTTGACGGAGCTGATCCTTCATTGACTGGATCTCCAGCTCCTTATCCGCAAGGACCGTCTGCAGATTCTCCGTCTGCTTCTTATACTCCAGCCGATCCTCCTTGAGAATGGAGAACTTCTTCTCCATTTTCACCTTCCAGGCCTTATACTGCATCAGCTCATCCTCCACCTCCGTGGTTTTCGCTTGAAGACGGTTCATGGCCGTCTCCTCAAGGACACAGCGGTCCATCAGGCCCTTCATCATGACGACGGCCTGAAAATCAGAAACACCAAGTCAATATGACGGTGAGGACAAATCTATACATTCATAAAACCGACGGCGATTGAAAATTACTTACCTGGGCCAAGTTGAAAAGGCCCGTCTCCCCCATGGCCTCGGTGGAATGGTTCCCGATGTCCTCATAATCCTCCGCCGTCAGTATGGAGGACAACTTCTCGATTGCGTACTTCGAATCCTCGCGGAGGAGGACGGGGGGCTTCTCGACGGCGGGCGGGGGGCCACTCGTCATGAGACCCTTCCCCTTGCCGTGTTTGACAGGGGCCTTCCCTCCATCCGCCTCTAGCCCGATGACGGTCTCGGGGGTGGTCTTTGGCTTTTTGGGTGGACGGTCCCCCTCTTGGTCTTGCTTTCTCTTAATGACGGGCACCTTGGGCACGCCCGTCCCTGCAGCTTGGTTCTCCCTTTTCCTTGCAGTTGCTTGCTGCTTAATCAAGGCCCTCCTCTTCGCTTCGTCCATCTCTGCAGAACAAGACGACACATGAGTTGTTTAGAAGGCAAGAGAAAAATGACTAAGTATAAAATTCAGGTGAACGGACATACGTTTCCTGACTTGTGTTTCGTACTTCAAGGCTTCCTCGGACGGTTCAGGCCCGTCGCAGTGCCAGCAGATGGTCTTCAGGCACACCAAATTAGCCCAAGACCTCTCCTTCAACTTAGACTTCTGAAAAATCCTCTCCAAGAAGCTCCAGTCTTCAATTGACACTTGAGGACGGTCTTGAGCTGAGAGAAGAAGACGGTTACATTATGACGGTGTGTAAAAAGACAGGAAAAAGGGGAATAGGAAGAAAGGAACAAGGAGAGAGAGTGAACGGGCGAGTACCAGACGGGTTCAAGACACCCCAAGTGGTGTCGACGGGCATGAACTCGGTCTCACCAGGGTTCCCCATCCACTCATCCCCGTCCATGAAGAAGTACCTAGACTTCCAGTCCCTATTGGAGTCTGGAGTATCGCACACTAACCTTAATAATGGACCCCTCGCCAGAAAACTATACATTCCCCTGGATTTTTGTATCTCCACCGGACGGTAGCAGTGGAAGAATTCCTTCACCGTCAACCTTTTCTTCCCCTCGGACATGGACCCGTACAACACCTCTACCCCTATAAAGACCCTCCAGGCGTTCGGGGAAACTTGGCTGACGGATAGTCCTAGGTAGTGAAGGAGGTGACGGTGTAGTGGGGTCAGTGGAAACCTCAGCCCTGCCTTGAGCATCTGCTCGTATACTCCGACACCCCTGACCCCACGGTAGTAGCACTTCTCTCCTGGGTGGGGTAGACGGAGGGGTATATTGTCAGGAATCTGGTATTTACTTCTAAGTGTTTTGAAGTGTGACTCCTTGATTGTGGAGAAGAAATCATTCACCGTCCACAGAGAGAGCATAACGTACTTCCTCATCCCGTCACTACCTACGACGGATTGGACTTGGGGCTCGTCCCCCTCTATACCGTCACTAAGGTTGCTCTCTGCCCTATCACTACTCGACGGAGAAGAGGTGGTAGACGAGCTCTCTTCACTCGAGGAGGTTGTGGCTGCAGGATCCTTTGGACCCGACGATTTAACTTCATCGTAGCCCGCTCCGTCACGGACAAACGACTGATTACTCGACGCGCTAGGCATGTCACCTACATGTGACGGAAAACCCTAAGTTCAATCGACCTAAAGACACTGACGGTGGAAAAAGAACAAACAAGCAGTAACTACTTACCGGTTACTTGCGCTGTGAAAGATGAAGTCGACGGTCGCTGGGATGTGACGGATGCACAATGGTTGACGGATAGAGTGCTTTTCTGCTAGGTGAACGGATGCTCTCTGATGTTTTGTTTTCAGTTAAGAGTGAAAAATGAAAGAAAAGATGGAAGGCTTTTATATGAGAGAAATAGCGGGAGACGAAGGGACGCCTCGGTCTGAGCACACGGCCCGCGAGTTGACGACGCGTGTCCTGCATTTATTACCAGACATTTATTACTGATGCCAGCCTGTCTATTCGACCCTTGCTGCGGATTGGACCGTCACCCCATTAGCCCGTCCTTAGTGGATTCACGGACTGATGGGCTGAGGGGGCACCTGATTGGGATAAAATCTCCCACCAGACGACGGTAGGCCACACTCGCCGACGGTTAGATCTGTGACGGCTGAAATACCCGACGGACGTCAGAGCTCGACGACCCCAATCCTAGGGGGGCGACGGGAGAAGGCAGACGGGTGCTGGTATCGGGCACTGAGACCAGTCTTGCCACGTGCGCTTCGATGGAAAGAGTGAATCTTGTCGTGTACGCTGCTTAGCCAGATATCTTGCGAAGCACGCCTCCCACCCCCAAGAAGGGAATCGTGCCCAACACGCTTGGCTACCCCAGAAGAGTCTTGCGTCCCACGCTACTCGAGGGCAATTTCGGTACAACGATGTCTTCTCCAGCACGCCTTGTCCAAAGGCCATTACCACTACTATAAATACCGCCACATCCTCCAAAAATCAGGGTACGTATACTAAGACCCGACTCTGGCACTCTGGAGTTGTGTAAAATTCTAACTTAACCATCGGAGGGTCGCTGGCCGGTACCACACCGGTACTTCCCTTTGAGGTTTTTCCTACTTGTGCAGGACCGTCCGGAACGCGCGCAAACCTTGCAGCTCACTGGTTTGATTCTTGACATCATCATATATATATTCAATTTCTTATCTTTTGAGGTGGATTTACTATTGTTTTTTTGCCACATTTGCAGTGAATTTCGTGTTCTTTTTTGTAGCTTTGTTTTGGGTCGAAACATTTTAGCGTTTTGACTCCCCATCACGAATCCTCTCTCTTATGAATCTTGTCTGAATTTAGTTTGGGTTAATATATATTAATCAAGTTTGAGTTAATATTTAGCTATTTTTGGAATTGAGATTATGAGCTTATATCAAAACACACTCAACTTGGCTATGTATTTATGTCTAGCAATTATTTGAGTAATCGATTATTATAAATTCTATTACTTATGACTTTGATCTCATCTTAATTTTGGTTTGTTATATATTTTTGAGATACCTTTTCTTTGTTTTGGAAATTAGGGATAAAAAGTTTGAATTTTTTGAAGTGATTTTTTTTCCCTTTTTGATTTTAAATAGTGTTTTTGTTAGCTTTGGGGTCCTTAAGGTGCTTGTTTCATTTTTTTTTTTTAATCTTTTACTGAAGAACAAAGTAGGGTAGACTCACAGAGTATACCTACACTAAATCAATTATTACAAAGAAAGCTAAAAACAAAATAAAAATAAAAATGGAGAGCAATAAGGTGAGCCGTGAGCAAAAATTCTGGGATTTAATTTCTTCAAGAATTAAGATGGAAAGATAGAGAAAAAGTATTTTTTTTTTTTAATTTTTTTGCCTTTTGTTATTAGGGGTATATAATCTCTCTTGACAGATTTCAAGTAATGAGCATTATATTTTAGTATTGAAATTTTCTGCTATTAATTGAGATTTTAATTTTGTTAGGATTCTTTTGATTGATTTTAATTTGGCTAAATTACAAATTACACTTTATAACTTTTCCTAAAATTCAATCCAGTTTTTTAACTTCACTTTTGTTCAATTCAGATATCTAAAATTTAATTTTATTTCATTCAATTTTTCATTAGTCTCCATCAAAATTGTGCTTTTAGTGACCTTTAAAACAAAGTAGTTTGGATTTAAAAAAAAAATTTATAATTAAAAAAATATGAAAATTTCATAAAAATACATTTAAAAAAATAATATTAATTTTATTTTCAAATCTTTAAAGAATTGAAAAAAAATACTGGGAAAATTTATTTATAAGAAGTAGCAAAAATTCAAGCAGCCCATCTTTGAAATTCAACCCAGATTTAAGCCATGGGTTCTTGAAACTTGAGAGAGATGTGGGTTGAGTTCGCGCAGCCATGGGTTCTTAACAATTTATTAGTTTCTCATCACTAATAACAAAACCAACATAATCACTAACAAAAATAAGGTAATGGGAATCACTAAAATTTTTCATAATCCAACCACTACAAAAAACTCAGTTTTAAGTTGCATTTTTTTAAGCTACGCAGCTCCAAAGTGCTTTGAGCTACGTTTTTTACACGCGGCTCTAAATCAACGTGAAAGCCGCATTTGTCCATGTAAAAACGCAGCTCTAGGCCCATTTCAGACATTTAAATATTTTTTTAAAAATAAGTCCTGAAGCCGCGTTTGGAAACGCAGCCATACAGATCCTAGAGCTGCGTTTACATCAATAAAACACAGCTCTAGGACTTCTGCCTAAAGCCGCATTTGGAAACACGGCTAGAAGGGTTCAGAGAGGTGCCTGAAGCCGTGTTTGCCAAACACGGCCATAGAATCCTATAGCCGCTTTTATAGGTAAAAACGTGGCTTTAGGGCCTTGGTATATATAAAAACGCAGAAAATCCCTAAATGTTCCAACACGATACCTATAACTATCACTCTCACTCTCAAACAAATAAACCCTCGAGCTCGCTCTCTATCACTCTCAACACCACGCCGCCATCGCCGCCTTTAATCGATTCCAGCGCTGCCGCCGAGAACCTCGGTCTCAGCCTTCATAGGTCAGAACCTCTGTTTTGCTCTTACGATCTCTCTCTCGGTTGTGTCGCGTGTGTGCTTGTGTTTATGGTTGTTTGGGTATTGCTATTCTTGTCTGTTTTTCTCTTTTTTCTTTTATTGTGAGGTTTGAGGTCTTGGTTGAATAATGAGTTTGAAATTGAAAATGGGTTTTTGGGTTGGTTTGGTTTGCTTGAGAAATATGATGTTTTTGCTTTAATTTTCTTTTTCTTGTATTGATATATTTTATTATTACTGTTGGTGTACTGACTATGTCACAATATTTTGCAAGATTGATGTTATTTGGTTTGGATTGTAACTACATGACAATACTACCGAATTGGAATAATAAATATTTAGACTTTTTGCCTTTGTCATTTTTGGCCATTCTCAAACATGGATGTGCCTGTCTACCCAGTTCTACCTTTCGTCCCATGTGGTCAGTTTTGGCAACACCATAATCAAAGGAATTCTTTATTCATAATTATTATTTATAGAAAAAACTTTTAATTTATATATTCAATTAAGAGGAAGATAAGCTGGATATCACACTTCTAGCTGTTTTTTTCCTTGTATCTTCCTTCCTTTGATTTTATTTTATTTTATTCATTCTTTTCCCCTAGCATTGAACAAGGGAGCCGCCCACATGTGACACGAATTGATGCCCATCTGACCTGACCATCCCAGCAAGATGTGCAAGCCATTATTTTAAAATAGTGCATCCCTCAAAACCTGATTCTTACGACCATGATGCTCCTTTTATGAACTAAATTTAGCATTACTCTTTTAAAAAATCATCCTAATGCATCTAAATTGAACGACCTGCTGCTGCAGTTGCAGTATTATGAGACAGTAGAAATAAGAAAATCAAAATAGAAACTTGATAAAATATAACTACAAAAAAGCTAATTTAGATTCGATTTAGATTTTGATGGTGATTAATTGGGTTGGGTTATAAAGTTTTCCAAAATTGTCATTGGAGATCAAGATTCACAATAGGGTCGAGCTTAATTCGAGTTGGGAATCCAGATTCCAAAATTCACAACGAATATGTAGAAGAAAATTTCAATTTGGGTTCTCGATTTTTTGTCAACTAATCTTAAAATCTGAAAATTTTAAAGCAGTACACAGATGCTATTGCGTACACGAAACGAAAGCAGCATCTATTCTTCATTTTTTTCTTGACATTACATATATGTTGCACCATATTTACACTGCAAACCGTTCCATCAAACACAAAATCCATTTTTGATTAAACCATTCGTAAGATTAGGACCACGAAAACTGTTAGGAATAAAAAAAGTTTACAACCATTAATTCCACCAACACATATATAAAATTGTCACAAATCTGACTTGAACACCAATTTGTTCTAAAAAAGAGACCATGTTATTAACAAATCTATATATTACTAAAAGCTAAAGGGTAGCATTTATTATTGCTATGCTCCAGTTGAGCCACATCAGCGTCTACCTCATTATCATTTTCTTTCCAATTTTCCTATAATTTTTTTTAACATTTACTTTTTATTTTATTTTATTTTAATATTTACACTTTTTCTAACCTTTCTCCATCCTTACCTTTTCATCTCTCCACTACCCTCTACATAAATACTATTCTTCTTCTTTTCATCTCCCCACTACCCTTTACATAAATATTATTCTTCTTCTTTCTCTTCATCTTCCTTTAGTTTGTCTCTTCTTATTCACTCTCTTACTATAAATTGGTAACTATCTATTCCATTCTACGCATAGTTTCCTCTCACAAAAAAAGGTTCTCTCTCTCTCTCTCTCTCTCTCTCTCTCTCTCTCTCTCTCTCTCTCTCTCAATTTTTCGATGAATTTGTTATACATTCTTCTATTCATGCCAAGTTACTAATCTTTGGGAATCCTTTCTTTTCTTTTTTCTTCTTTGTTTTTCTACACTAGAATCGTTATGCTCATTTCTCACTTAATTTAATCGAGTAGTTTACCGGAATTCAAAAAAAGGTTCTCTCTTGCTTTCTCTCTCAATTTTTTGATGAATTTTTTTATACATTCTTCTATTTATGCTAAATTACTAATCTTTGGGATTTTTTTTTCTACACTATAATCATTATGCTCATTTTCTTACTTAATTTGATCGGGTAGTTTGCAGGAATTCAAGTAAAACCAGATAATAAGAAATTTTATGGCATTGGAGAACGCCTGAATATATACCAACCAAAAATTGAAAGTCAGCAAATTAATGGAGCTATGATTAATCTTTGAACGGGATTGATGGTATTGCCAATGTTCTTTAATTAGCATCCTTATTTCTATTTCTCTATATATGTTTCCTAGAAGTATTAGTTTCATATTTATTTTCTCTATTATATTCTAGGTAAACCAAGAATATAGGTAATGCTATATATTAGTTTCATTATATTCTAAGTAATGCCATTTAGATTTGTTTTTTAAATTGTTTTTTTTTTCTCTTTAATTGTTAAATGTTACCCTTTTTTTGCTTTTTCTTATAACTCTAATTAATGTTGATGATTTTTTTTTTTTTGGGGTTAGTTAAGGTTGATGGTTCTTTCTTACATAGAAAAGAAAAAATTGAAAACAATTAAATTCTATATAAACATGTACCTAAAGGGGACAGGAGCCTTTGTTTATTTGATTAGAGACAATATATTAAAGGGGCATATCATTTGGCCATTGCATTGCATTTCTTAGAGGTTAAAAGATAAAGCTTGTCATTATAGGAAAACATTTTGGGTGGGGATAAGGGCGTCATTTTGTTTGCTCTAAGAGTAACAAAAGGTTCTATTATAAAGGAAGCCCACAATCATATCACATGCTTATTACACTAACTATGAGCACAACCCATTATTCTCGCTCACCATGTTTCTACTACATTTGCATTTTGCAACCTAAGATTAGAATTTATTCTCAATAGAAGACTTGTAGAATCATTCAGTTTTTATAGGAAACTAGCTGCAAACTCGCCGATGCATAGGAGTATAAATATTATGCAGTGAAATGTAATATATAAAAAATAACAATTACTTCAAGCATTTTCCTTTTTTCAAAAAAAAAAAAAAAGATTTTTACACTTTTTTTTTTAATCTTTTTATCTCTACAAACATATCATTTTAATATTTTTTGTGTATTTCATTAATAATTTTTAAGGTGAACCATATTCTTCTAACTTTGTTGTAGTGTGTTACATTTGCTTAATAAACAACTCATCTCTTAAGGAATAAGGAAATTATCATCATAATAAAAAATCATCATAAAATTATAATGTTAACTTAACCAAAATATAAATAAAACTAAAGAAATAAAAAATAGATTTCATAATAATTTATTAGTCAAAAAATTGGTAGGCATATTCAAATTCCTATTTCCAAAAACAACTAAGTATTAATCCAAACCAAAATTTAATCAAAATTATAAAAGGGAAAGAAAAGACTTTCTTATGGGAAATAAAAAAAACACAATCCTAAAACACATATTAAAAAAAAAAAACCATCAATCTTAATTTGAGTTATAAGAAAGAACAAAAATCTTTTATGTGCAATTGTCATCTTTATTGGTATTTATTGTTATATATTTTATTTTTACTTTTTTTTTCTTCTCATCTTATGTTATTCAACATTTAAATTCAATCACATCTTCTACAACATTAAATTATTTATATTTTCTCTCTTTTTTATTTTTAATAATTAAACATGGAATATTTTATTTAAATAATAAAATTATCCTTAAAAAATTGTCCTCTTTTTTTTTATTTATACATTTACACTTTGTCCAAGCTTTTTCCTTACCTTTATTTTTTCATCTCCCCACTACCTTCTACCTTAATATCACTATTCATCTCCCTACATCTTCCATATTATTAAATTATTTATATTTTTCTCTCCTTTTTATTTAAAATTTTAAAATTTTACTTAATTTCAATAAATAAAAGCGTCATCATAAAGTGGAGTAATACTAGGGATACACTCATTCTCAAAAGTCAAACCCAATACATCAAAGAAAAAATATAATACAAAACAAATGCTAATTGGGAAACACTAAATTAAAAAAATAATAATGAGGATATTAAATCAAATATAATATAAAGAAACTAATAATTATGGATATACTAACTTAAGGGTAGCAAAATTAAATGAAAAAAAAAAAAAACTACAATACATATTTAATGAAATAAAATAATCATCAAATTTTGGAAAATAGTAGGTTGCCTATGGAGAGAGAGAGAGAGAGGGAGAGAGAGAGAGAGAGCGCGCGAGAGAGAGGTGGTAAAGAAAAAAAAAATCAAATGTTAATTAGTAACTATTAATTGGAAAACAAGGAGGTTGAAAGATGAAGTAAAAATGAAAAATAAATATGACCAATATGGAGAACATTAAAAACTTTACAGTGCAATAAAATCAACTGTTACATTCACTTAAAAAATTGAATCAATAATCAATAATTATACACAATCATAGCAATATATTTAAACTTAAACCTAATGAAACTCTAATTCATAACTAAAATGAGATGTTCTCATGTAATAATAGAAATTACATAAGAAATAAAGCTAGAAAATTTTCAAATCCCTTTTTTGACATTTCATTTAACTTTAGATATATATATATATATATATATATATATATATGTGTGTGTGTGTGTGTGTGTGTGTGTGTGTGTGTGTGATTTTCATACTCAATTACATTTAAAAATCTAATAAACAATGCTACATCTCATTTAACACTTCTGTTATGAAAATCATTAACCAGTAAAAATATAATAATAGAAAAAAACGTTATAAATGAAATTATGAAAAAAAGTGATAAAACTAATTAGCTACTATCATTATGAAGTAGTTGTCTATGATTTTACACATCTAAAGAAGTAGGATATATGGAGTCTACTTAAGGTATATGTAAAGATTCACATTAAAAAAAAGATATGTAAATATTAAAAAAATGTATATTTTATAAATAAATAAAAAGGTATATATAAGGTTTTTATTAACTTAAAAGAAAATGAAAAATCAATTATTAACAAGAAGAAGAAGAAGAAGAAGAAGAAGAAGAAGAATATATGGTAATTACATTCCCATTCCTTGAGGTTTGAGGAAATGACATTCTACCCCAAACTTGAAAGGAAAAAATATTTTCACCATTTACATTTGTTTAACCAAACTTTATTAAATTAATATCAAAATATTGTGTACTAACCTGCCTATGCTTAAGGTAGGTTCCAAAATTATCCTTAATTTTAAAATTAAATTCTCTTATTTTAAAATTTTAAATTAAAGTGTATTTCAAAATACTAAGTAATGTTTTTTGCTTTTTTTCTCCCTTTTCTTTTCCCATTGAGTTATGGAGAGATTTGTCATTTCAATTTTTTTGGTATTTTATAAATTTGTATTTTAATACTACAGTTGTGAGTAATGTCTTTACTAACCATGGTTAAACATTTATAAACAGATTCTTAAATAAATTTAAAATATTTTGTTATTAATATAAACAAAATGGGAGAGTGTTATTACTTATTACCCCAAATATATTTAATAAAATCACCTTAAAAAAAAATTATCTCGCGCAATGCGCGGGTCTGCGACTAGTTAAATAAATAAAAATCAGATCTTGAATGTAACATACTCTTCCTCTTGATCACACAAACCCAACTGGTTCCTCCCAGTACCAACCAAAGCTGGTGAAGTTGAAGGTGAAGAATAGTTAGAAGCTGCCAAGACCAAAGACCCTTCACTCCAAGCCCTCCTTATTGGATAGGACACGTTTATGCACTTAGGCAATGGATGTGAACATTCTTTACCAGCCTTGTGTAGTGCACAGCCACAGTTTTCTTGACATTACTAATAGTTAACTATTAGTTGTTTTCTGTATAAAATAGTTTTGAAATATAAATCAATTAATTTCAGACAAATTAAATAATAAATCTCACTTTTATATTCCTTAAGATATACTCCAATGTAATCTTAATAATAATAAAAAAAAACCATATACAATGAAATAGATTAAATTATAATTTGCATCCTTCATGTTATGGGCAATTTTGATTAAGCTCCTTAAAGTTTAAGAATTTAGGTTTGTACCCCATACCTTACATATCATTTGGATTTAAGTTCTTCCCTTTATGTGTCATGTTGGAATCAAGGAAGTCAATACCGTACCGGAGGCTGTACCGGTTTGGCCACCGGTACGATATATTTCGGGTACCGGTCAATACCGGTGTACCGTTTCGGGTTTACCACTATTTTTTATATTTAATACACACACACACACACACACACACACACACACACACACACACACAAAATCTCTATTTACCATAAAACATTACCTCCTGTTTACAATAAAACATTACTTCAATTGTTCATTGCATACAAAGAAAAAAAAAACACAATATAAAAAACAAAAAATTTAATTGTTCATTGCATACAAAGAAAACAAATAATACAAATAATTAAGTTAACACAAACTACATAGGATCATCTACTCCCATCCATCAAAAGGATCTACTTCAGGACCATAATATATATGAGTATGACTATCCTGCCTTTAAAAAATTGCCACAATTACAAAAAAAAAAAACAAAAAAAACATAGCATTTTGTGTTCCGGTCCAGTACTGCCGGAATTCGCCGGTATGGCCAATACAAGGCCGGTACGGCCGGTATTTTTTCCGGTACGAAATAGGGGGGTACTTGTACCGGTACGAGGCCGGTACGGTACGGTATCAGCTTCCCTGGTTGGAATATTTTTATGTAAAATAAAATATTTTAAATATTGATTAATATCTGATTTAAGTAATTTAATATTTATTCATTTTAATTAATTGGGTTTAACCATTTCCTTAATTGGCTTGTTAATGTCAAACGATTTTTTTAAGGTGCACAACTATTTTGTTACCGTTGATATATATTATGTGTAATTTGTTTCCAGTTTGGTTTCTCATAAAAGATTAAATTCAATTGCCTTTTACTATCCATATATAAGATAGTCAAAGCACATCAACGTTAGTATTATATCATTTTAAGTTATATCTAATTTGGAAGCGACTGAGTCATCAAATTGTTCTTATGCATGGAAGAGTATGGTTGCTGCATTACTTATTCTTAAGAACGGGTATTGTTGGTGAGTGGGGAACGATGAATTCATCAAAGTATACTTCGATAAATGGATACCTGAATGCACAGCAAATAGGATTCTGCACTGGGGACAAGACGCTGATAGAGAGATGCTAGTGTTGGAGCTCATTGATACTGAATTAAATGGGTGGAGACGCGATATTATTTTGGAAGAGTTTTGTGTGGAGGAGGCTGCTACTATCTGCAAAATCCCATTGAGCTGAAAGAACATTGTTAATTCAGTGGTATGGTTGCATACCAAGAATGGGAAGTACTCTGTTAAGTCTGAGTATCATCTGGCAAGGAAAGTGATAAGGAATGATGATGGGATTGGAAACTCGGAAGGTGCTGGTGGTAAGCAAATATGGAAGAAAATTTGGCAGTTACCTGTGCCAAGTAAAATTAAAATATTCTGGTGGAGAGCTTGCCAAAATATTCTACCAACTTGAGTGAATCTTGTTCGACGGAAAATAATAACTGAGATGGGATGCCAGTGCTGCACAGGGGTGCCCAAATCTGCAATACATGCAATCTGGGAGTGTGGGGTTGCACAAGACGTGTGGGCTGGCTATGCTATAAGGTTGCAGAAGTGTACCACTGATTTCCCTAACATTATTTCTTTGTTTGAGTATGTTTTGGACATGTTTTCAGCAGCTGAGATGGAGGCGTTCCTTGTTTAAGCCTGGTTTATTTGGAATCAGAGAAATGCAATTATACATGGAGGACAAATGAGGGACCTAAAGTGGCTGAATCAGAGAGCAGTGGAGTATTTAGATGAGTATCGAAATGTTCAAACTCATATGAATATTCCATACACAGAGCCACAGACTGGACAAAGATGGAAACCACCCCCTTCACAGTTTTACCAGCTTAACTTTGATGTCGTAGTATTTGCTGGAATTCAAAGATCGGGATTTGAAGTAGTAATCAGAAATTCTGCAGGTGAATTAATGGCGGCAATGTCTATCAACGGGCCCTCGGTCAGTTGCAGTGAAGAAGCGAAGGCGTTGGCGTGTCGAAAATCTCTTGAATTTGCTGTGGAGTCAAGTTTTACTGAGTTGATCATAGAGGGTGATAATGTTGCTGTCATGAAGGCAGTAGCAAGTACTTCAAGCGATCTTTCTTTGCTGAGACATGTGTATGAGGACATCAAATGCAGCATTCGTGGTTTGCAATATGCTGATATAAGTTGTATTAGAAGAGGGGGAAACCAAGTTGCCCATATTTTGGCCAAATATGCTAGAAATGTTGATAATGAATTTTATTGGATTGAGGACTCTCCTCCCCCGGTTATAGAAGCATTGTATTAGGATAGTTTAAACATGAATGAATGAATATTGGATTTGCCTTAAAAAAAAAATGTTAATGCCATTCAACATGGTTTGTAAGAAAAATGGCACATTTCTTTTCTATATATACAGCCCTATATCTATGTCCGGCTAGGTATTATATATATATATATATATATATATATGAGAACAACTTTTTATCCTAATATATTTCCATGTAATAGAAAACTATGATATATCTTATTTGTCTATTTTCTTCACTTGAAAATATATATATCCCCACTACACTATTTCTGGGTAAAAGAAGCTATTATATTGAGAGCTTCCTATCCTACAAATAGTGTAGGCTTGTAAAGATAATCAGCGAAGGTAGTTGGGTTATCGTATCCCGAGGACGGTACGCACAATGTTTTAGTTTACTACACCGAAAACCCCGTAGACGCGTGTATCGTCTCAAGACAATGATTTGGTCCACGCCTCAACCCCGCCATTTAAAAACATATATGAATTGATGGTAATTTGCTTCTAATGTTGTGAGACTACTTTGAAGCATTATTGAGGTAATATCTCTCAATTATTTTCTAATTTTATGATAAATTATAATTTATATGATATGTTAAATGTTATGAAATTCAATTTATTTATCAATTATTGTTCTTAGGAACAACATGTCATGATGAGGTGTTCATTAAGTGGCATCTCAACCCAAAATGACATAATTCTTTGTATAAAAAAATTGAAATTTAAGGGAGAAAAATCAAAATTATTCCAAACTTTAAGGATTTAAATTGAAATTTAATCAAATAAATATGTGAGATGGTTTTAATAGAAACAACCTTGGAGGCTTCTTCTTAATAAACAATCTCTCTTCTACAGGGTTTTCAAAGCTAAGTTTTTTTCCCCAATTGGTTCAATCATTGATGCCTCATCAGATTCATCATTTGGTTCCTATGCTTGGTGTAGTATCCTTCATGGTAGGGAGGTGTTGAAGAGGGGAGCACGTAGGTTATGGGGAGTCTATCAATATTTCAGATGATCCTTCGTTTGATCACCCAAGGATCCAGTCACCAGTTATTGAAGGTCTGCATGAAAGCTTTAGTGGATAGCCTTATTGATCTGGATTCTTAGCCCTTGTTTGGGAGGAGGGAATGGAAAGGAATAAAAAGAACAATTTTAAAATATTATTCCCTTCTCTTGTTTGGGAGTTTTAATGGAGTGAATGGAAAAGTTCATTCTCTTGTTTAGGAGTTTAAGTGGGAGGGAATGAAATGGGTAGGAGAAAATACTCATTCCTCTCTATTCCCTTAAGATCTCAAATTTTCATTTCTCTCGAAATTGGGAGGACTGGGAGGGAATGAAATTAGATTTGATGAAGTTTTTACTAAAACTCTCAAAATACCTCTATATATTCAACTATTTATTTTAAAATAGGTGTCTAATAGTAATATTGTCATAAAATAATTTCATTCCATTCCCTTTATATTACTCCCAAACAAGATAACTTACATTCTATGAATTTTCATTCCTTTATTTTAAACCATCCAATTAAAGTTACTCAATTCCATTATATTCCATTATTTTCCATTGCTTAAATACATTTCATTTCATTCCATTATTTTCCATTTCCTTATGATTATTCCATTCTATTTCTTTTTGAACTCCTAAACAAAGCCTGTTGGTATGAGGATATTCTCGATCAATGGTTATTTTGCTCTAGTGGAAGTTGACTTGATCCTAAAAATTCCCCTCTAATGTGTCCCAGTTCCCAAGTTGATGTTGGAGGCGTTTGGAAGCAGCTATGGGGTCTTTCGGTGCTAGATTAAAAAAAAAATTTCTTGTGGCGAGCATGTAAAGATGCCATTCCTGTCAAAAGAAATTTGGTCTGTAGAATAGTTTTAGCTGAAGACATTTGCTGCCACTGCAATCAAGCTTTTGAAGATATGTAGTTCATGCACTATGGGAATAGCCAGATTTCTCTGCTATTTGGGAGTTTGATGCACTTTGGTTATTCCGCAGGACAAAAAAAAATCTCAAATTTTCACAAGCTGGTGCGTTTCACATTGGAGGAAGGGATAAACCTGGAGTTTTTTGCCACGATGGTGTGGACCATTTGGTATCATAGAAATCTTCTTCAGACCAGCAACAAACTCTATCCTATCTCCCAAGTAGTTCCCTCGGCCATCTAGACTCTCCAGGATTTTATTCAAACTCTACTTGTCCCAACGACTCAAACTTCTGCTATGCCTCCATCTTGGGTTTACTGGATTCCCCCACTTCCTTCGTCTCTCAAAATAAATTTCGATGGCACGGTGTTTATGGATTTAGGTGAAGCTGGGTTGGGTGTTGTAGTCCGCAACCATCTGGGTGTAGTGACAACATCTCTATTGGAAAAAGTTGCCTTCTTCTTCAGATGATGCAGAAGCGATGGATGCTGCCAAAGTAATTTCTTTTGCTATTGATCTTAATCTACCCTCTTTTGTAAGGGTATGCATGTGTAAATTTAGGATTATTTGTGATGGATAAGATTTAAAATTGTTGTAGTCACTGATTCGAGCATTCGTTTGATATGAGTTTTTAAAATTTTAGGAGTTTCACCTTGGTCTTTTCATTATTTTGCTTAGAGTCAAAAACGTCTACGGTTATCATGAGGATAAATTATGGTAGATGTGGATAAGGATTTAGAGAAATGTTTGTAGCTACTACTTCTCTTGCATATCCCAATGAATTTTTGTTATATAAAAGTTATTGATTGACCTGAGAAAGCTTCTTTCCCAAGTTTCTCAATTGGTTGAGTTATGCCAATTATGATCCGAATACAAAAAAATAATAAAAACATCCCTGTTCTAAGAACCATTGAATTTGAAAGGAAATAAAAAATATATATAATAGTCAAATAGTTCTTCCCATTGTTTCAGATGGGTGGTAAAGAGAGGGAAGTGCATACTAATTGCAAGTCTCCATTAACAAGAGAATATATATATATATATTGATTCATTTTATTTCCTTCTAAATAAATTATTTTTTAGTATGAATTCTCTTATTTTGCAGATAATATTTTTAAGCGGAGATTAGGAGTTGTACACTAAAGATTTGTTTTGCCTTTGTGTATAATGACAGGCCATACCACTGTTTATGACAGCAGTAAGTGAAATAGCATAATGTTTTTTAAAAGAGTCAACAAAGAATGCGATGGTGCAACTCATGCCTTGGGACAATGAGAATCTTATTTCCTTGGGAATTTCTAAACATTTTTGTGAAAGTTATTTTGGTTGTTGTTGTATCTTTATTTACTTCCGCTTGCCCTGAATAGCAGTTTTTAAAGTTTGCAAGAGAGGGAGTGTTTATAACTTATTTGTATGAATTTAGTAATAAAATTATCTCTAAAAATAGTTATAGTTAAATCATTAAATTATTATCCCTAAAGTTTCTTATGAGTTTCTTCCTTTATATATATATTTTTTCTAAAAATGTATTCTCTTGATATTTTTCTTCCTTTTAACTTTGTTTGCTCATGTAGAATATGAGTATTATCTACTCTGCTAGATTACAATGTATAAGGAATTATATCTTTTTAATAAGTCAAATAGTGAATAAACAAAAAAGAGTAAATGATATATTTGCCTATCAAGATCTAATCTAATCTAATACTATATATAAAAGCAGAAGCCTTTAAGGAGGTGCCGCCACATCAGGGAAAAAGGCCCTTTAAAATGCTGACACGATTACAATTTTTCCTTTAAAATCCAGCATGGTGCATTTGGGGAGACTCCTTTTCATCAAATGTTTGTATAAAAACACCAAGCGGCTTATCACCCAAAAAAAAAAAAAAAATGCCAACCCTAAGGATTACAATGTATAAGGAATTATATCTTTTTAATAAGTCAAATGATGAATAAACAAAAAAGAGTAAATGATATATTTGTCTATCAAGATTTAATCTAATCTAATCTAATACTATATATAAAAGTAGAAGCCTTTAAAGAGATGCTGACACTTTAGAAAAAAAAAAGACCATCTAAAAAACTGACACACATAGAATTTTAACTAAAAAAAACCGTACGGTGCGTCTGGAAGGCTCACTTTCAAACACCAACTCGCTTATCCAAAAAAAAAAAAAAAAAAGCAAAAGAAAAACGCAGCCCCTTATAAAACACCAAGCTGCTTATCCACAAAACAAAAAAGAAAAAACAAAAGCAAACCGTATTTCCCGAACAAAATTCATACTCAAACTTGCGATTCTTTGCTGCACCTCCATATACACACAGATTAGACTAGCGAGTTCCAACCCATCAAACAGACAAAAAAAAAAACTTTGCAATAGTGAAAACCTCTGTTCGTTCTTTGCAATACTGGAGACTGAAAATCTTTGTTCGTCCTTTGCAACAATAGACGAATTAGAAGCTATCCTATCCCTGCTCTTCAACAACAGACAATTCAGAAGGTAGGCATTTTCCCCCCTTTTTTTGGTTTCCTATTCAATTACCGTTTCTAGGATTTTCAAAAATATATGGGTTTTGTAGAAGGTAGGCTTTTTTTCTCCCTTTTTTTTTTTCGATTCAATTAGCGTTTCAAACAAAAAGAATAACAGAGATTTTGTTAGATACTGTTTAGCTGAACTACTCAATTTTGTTAAATACAATTTCTTGATTCCTGTTTAGTTCGATTGTAGTATTGATTAAATTTAGTTTTAGATTGGCAGATTTTAGTTTGGTTAGTACTTTTTTTGGTTTTCCCCTAAAATTTGGTTTTCTATTCAGTTATCGTTTCTAGGGTTTTGAAAATTAATGTAGAGTGTAGATTTATTGATGATTTCTCTCAAACTGAAATCAATTTGGTACTGGAGAACATAGATTTATGTGTTGCCAAAAAAATAAAGTTCTATCATTTAATTTATGTTGTTTTTAATTTTTTGCTGAAATATTTTCCCCTTTTAATATTTTTGTTTCCCTATGTCTCTTCTCTACCATTGTTGTAATGGTTTTTGCAGTATATATTTAAAGTTTTTCATTTGTAGTTGCTCTGATTTTAAAAAAGAAACCCTGGAACATAGAGAATAAGAAGGTATTGAACATTAAAATGCCTTTCTGTCTCCACTAATGCCAATCTGCTACCTTTTTTCTTAATTTTTGATTTATTTTTACAATTTCTTGAGTTCTGTTTGTTCGATTGTTGTATTGATTAAATTTTGTTTTTGTTCAATTCAATATTTTCGCTTTTGTTATTATTATGTTCCATTTTTGTTTTAGGTCCTCTTGATATCGTTTTTCCAGTTATGAATGTGTTGTTTATTCTGTTATGCATGTTCAATTTTTGGCTTTTTTGGTTAATTTCTGTTACGTTTTCATGGTGAGGTTTAAGTTTTGTTGTAATTGGTTTTTTTAAAAAAATGGTTTAATGTGTTGTTAAATCCATAAATCAGATTAATAAGACTTTGGTTATATGCCCCCTGATTTGCAAATGTTGGGTTTTATTGCATATGACTAATTGCAGTAGTTAACAACATTCTCCACAATTTTTATATATTTAGATTATTGCATCAATCTTGATGCTTGAGTTTAAATTGGTGAATGGTCATTGCTTAATACTACCAAGTAAAATAGATTTTGCACTTAAGTTTTTGCTATAGTGAATTTCAGACTTTGGTCTATGTTATTTAACCTGGCTTATGGTCATCTTTTTTCTATATCTCACAAATGGCTTATGTCAGTTCGTTTAGACCCCTTAAACCCAACAGATTAACCTAGAGAATTAGCCAAGTGATTAACTTAGGTAATTTAATTAAATCTAGGTTAACACAAAATAAACAAAAACAATAAAGCAGCGGAAATTAAAGAACACAAAGATTTGATGACCCAGGAAAACCAAACCGGTAAAAAACCTGAGGAGGATTTAACCTAGCTATCCTCAAGGTAAAACTGAATCCACTATGAAAGAATTGAAGTTTACACAATAAGACTTAGACCACTAACATCCTATTGCTACCCAAGTGTAGGAAACTTACTACCACGACCCCATGATAGCTCCGAGATCCACGGACTCCTTCTTTCTTGAATTCTTCAGCAATCCACAAGCGCACCTGCTTGTATTTCTTGAAGATCTTTGATTCTGCAACTGAATGATTTACCAAGCTCTTGACATGAGTCTTGAGTTTGGAAACCCTAAGTGTATGTGAAGGCAAACACCTCTAGATCTCACAATGAGATTCACAAACACAGCAAAACAGAACTCTAAAAACGTGGCTAGGGTTTTCCCTTATATACTTAGGGCAAAACATAAAACCCTATACATTAAATGGACTAGGGCTGAGTTGGAAAATTCTGCAGAAAAACAATCTGCACGACTTTCGATCGATCGAGCCTAATTTTCGATCGATCGAGTCAGGCAGAAAGTGCACAGTGAATTCTGCATAAAACTCGATTCCAACTTTACATGAAGAGCCATACTTTGAGCAAGTCTTACACAAGAGTAAACATTGTTTTGATCATGGTTTGCCAACATTACAAATTGAAGTTCTAATACATTAGTTCCTAATTCTTAGAACCTAACAGCTTATTTTTCTTTGAATTGATTGGCCTTGTTAAAACAAAGGCCTTGATAAAAGAAAGTTAGTTGTTGTACATCATGCTGTGTCTCACATATTATTAGAATCTTTTGGAACTTCAGGAAAATTGGGAACATGTTAGAAAATATTCCTGCCTATTTCAGTTCTGCATTTTCATACTTTAATATTTACACTCATATTTAGGTATTGTATTTCATAGTCTTCACTTGATTATTTGTTGTCTTAGTGTACTGTTCAATCAAAATGCAGAATTTAAGTTTTGGGGCCATCAAAAATGTTCTTTTGGTGTTACATTATATAAGTTCAATGAAATTCCATTAAAATTTGATATGTAATCTTCTCATTAGATTTTTTCCCTCATCATGATAAAAATCTGAGTAGTTAAACTATGGTTGTTTAAAATCAAATTTTAATGGAAATGAATAATTTGTTTATAAATATGGAGATTAACCAGAATATCCAAAAGAAAACTAATTTTAAACAGAACATAAGAAGAGGAAGAAGATTAAACCAAATCTAGGAAGAAAATAATTTTGTTTAGGTTTGTTTGTTTTGGTTGTAGAGATTGAAACAGTGTCACCTCGCAATAAACTCTTCATCTTCTTCTACACAATAAAAGGTTCTTTACAAATACAATTTCTTTGTTATAGTCAACTAAAATATTTGAAGTGCTGAATTTTTTATACCAAAGTAAGAGATTATATTAAGTATCTAGAGTTAGTGCATCAAATTAAATATATACTGTAATTTTTTAGTAAAATAATTTGTAAATGGCTAGCATAGCAATTAAAATGTGAATATTTGATGTGAGATTCAATTTGATGTATATTTTTGTTGTTAGTTCTATTATGTGTGTTTTATTTTTGGTCTTTTGGTTATGTAAAGGACTCGGTGTTGAGATTTGCCTTTCTTATTGTCGGTTCTTTTATGGTTTTGTATGGGGGTTTAATTTTTGTTGTTTTTGGTTCTATAAATCAGATTCGGAAAACTTCGGTTTTGTGCCTCTTAAATTGAATGCATTGTTAGAGTTTTGATCTCATGATGGGTTAAAATTATATGAAAAACTTAGCCAATGTTCTTAGAAGTTCTAGGATGTGAACTGCTTAAAAGTATTTTTTAATTGAGATCCATGGAGAAGTGAATCAACTGTAGGTTTCACAATAGTAACTCAATGTTATTTTTTGTTTTCCATGAAGAGTTTGTTAATGACCATATTTATGAGACAGATTCTTTAAGTGACATGAATGGTTTATGTGAAGGGAGTATTTTCCTGCAATTGCATTCTTCATAGCTGTTTGGTTCTTTAATATGCTTTTTCAACTGTTTTTTTGAAATTATAATTATATTTAGGGATTCTAATCATAGTATACTTTTGACAGTTTTGTTATTGTTATAAACTTTATTATGTGTGTAACAAACTTGATCCTATTTTTTGGTTCCTAAGTTATTTGGTCTCATTTTTATTTTCTTCTTAAATATTTAAATATTCAGTGTAGCCCCTGTCCTACTTCTTTACATTATTTTCCTCAACTTTTTGTTCCAAAATTCTATAATAAAATATTTTCTTTTATTCCCTTCAGAGTTTGTAATAGTAAGCCAAAGAGCTTCCTGCCTCCGCCGTTCCCTCGCCATACTCCGATCACTAGAACTGCAAACACACAGTCTCTTCCGTTCCGATTCTCCTTCTTTTTCAACAAATTCAGTCGTTCTCTCTATCTTTCTTAAAAGCAAAAACCCTAGCCATTGAGTTCTCTTTCCATTAGCCTAGCCTCCACCCATATACCATCAGATTAAACAACACTTAAAAAAAATCAAGTGGTTGGAAGTAAAGCCTTAATCCCAATCAACCTTATTAAAAGGAAAAAAAAAATCAAAAAAAAAAAAATCAAAAACTTCCATTGCCCATGTATCCATAGTTTGCAATCAGAGAACATCTTTTAATTTCTCTATCGGTTAGTTTTCTCTTTGCTTTTCCCTTTGTGCATCAATTATGATCAGGTTCTTATAATTTGGCTGGATTCTTTTTTTATTTAAATTTCTTGGTTATATTTTTGATTAAGGTATTTGAGTTAGATTTGGTTTTGTTTTGGGTATTTGGATAAATTGATGTGTGGGTTTCTATTTATGGTGTTTGGTTAAAAATAGAGCAATAGATTATTCTAGAAAAAAAAATATAAGCCACACGAACAGGGAAATTGGGCTTCTTCCTTATCTAGGTATTTTAGAAGCATTAACGTGGATCTCTTTGAGGGATGTTGTTATGATCTAGGTTTTTCGATTAGGAGTAGTTTTGTTTAATTAGTTTAAACAGATGGGTTAGATTTAGGTTTGAGGGATTTTGGTTAGAAGTTGTTTTGTTTAGGGTATCTGAACGCAGAGTGTTTGTGAAAATGCCTAGGTGTTTTGCTCTTCTTTTTCTTCTTTTTTTAGAATTTTTTTTTTTTTTTTGATACCATACCTCCTATTTCTTTTTGCCAGCCCCTAATAGAAATGAATAATAGGATGAAATTACCCTTTAACTTTTGTGATTTTACTTTACTATTATATAAATCTCCATGTGGAACAAAGTCTAATTGAAGAAGAAGCTAAGTTGGTTCTAAGTAGTAATGGAAGTAGTAAAAGTAGAATGCATGGATCTTTTTAACACTCTCTGATTTATTATTATTTTGTTGCTTATTGTGTCGATGTTAAGGACTTAATGTCAGATTTATTTTGTATAGGTACTATCATTTTAGTCGTGGGCACAATTTGATGTGTTTTGATGTCGGTGTTTGCGGTTCACAAGTAGAGGGATATCACTCCACTGGATGTGGAGGGCGATGTTGGGGTCTTAGACAAAGATGGTGAGTTACATGTCTTTGATATCAAGGTTTTTGATTTCTTTTTATATCAAATAGTGATAGTTTCTTTGAAAGCACTTGAACTTAGTTTTGTTTGTAGAAAAAACTAAGCAAAAAAGAACTGCTAATTTATTGGTTTCAATTTTGTTCAATATTTTTTTTTGTTACTTTAAATTTTTTTTCTCTTTTCAGTTATTGTGCAAAGTTTTAGTCCTTTTTTCCATAAGGATTATGTCAATGATATGCCTTTTTTTTTCCATACAAATAAATCACCTATGGTGGAGTTTTATGCTTTAAAACATGAAATAGTAAAAGCTAATCGCAAGCAACATATGCAATTAGTACTTTCCTAAGTCCAACAATTTCTTCTTTTCTATTTTGTTTAGTTACATTTAGTGTTGCCACTATTTAACTAAAATTGAGTTGGTACTTCCTTTTTTTTTTATTGAAATTATATGCAATTTGTGGAGTCGAAGATAAATGTTACGTTAATGGAAAATTGTTTTGATGTATCATATAACTTCAATTTGTTTCGCTCAAGGAAAATTAGTGGTGCCCCTATTTAACTTCAACTAAGTTTTGTTTTATTGAAGTCATCTATTATTTGTGGAGTCGAGGATAAATGTGATGTTAATTGAAAATTTTTATTGATGTAGCATGCAACTAATTAGCAAGTGCCATTAGTATTTTAAGCAATTCTAATTGAAAATTTAAATGCAATTCTCTTTAGTAGATAAAAAGATGTTACATCATGTTATTACTCTGACATTTGTTTCACATTCATGTTCACCGTGGTTAACATGTTTATATACACTGTAGCATTTACCCGTGTATGTAGAAATTAATGAATTTTATAGGGGATGGATGAGCAATTATGATTTATGCACCTCTGCTTATGGCTACAAAATCATTATTCCTATTGCATTCTATAAGACCATTAAAATAAATTATTTTATAGAGAATCCCTGTAGGCTTTAAACGCTTATATTTTGGTTGAGTTATATAATATCTTATATGGATGCAAATAGGGCCTTAATTTGATCATATTGTACATCATTCTTTAGTATTAAAGAGAGAAAAAAAGAAGAAGCTCTTTATAGTTTCTTTTAAGTGGTTTCTATCCGGTATAATATAAATTTGTTTTAGAAGTTGACGGATACAATCTTAATTTTTGTCAAGTTTCTTAGAAGTGCATCACACTTTTTAGATAAATTTTTCCCACTTAGAATTTGTTGAATATAATATGGGAAACATATCATTTGGGTTCTACAACTATTTTTCTCCTGAAGAAATTTTCTTGAGGTTAGGCTGTAATTTTTATAATTGTAATTTTCTTATCAAAGTTGGTGCTAAATTTGGTGTCTAAACTTCTTGAATATTTGCAGTTTTAATTTAGCCTCATTTTATTTTTCTCTTTTTGGATAAATTAGCTTCATTTGATCTAAACTACAGCTTCGTTTGATCTATTTCTTCTCAGATGAAGAAGTTTTAAGACAAAGAACATGAAGCTGACAACAATCAAGTTGCCTTCTCCACCAAATTTCTTCCAAGGATATTCTCATCATTCTCTTTTAACTTTCTTTTTTTGGCTAATATTTTGAATCCATCACAAGGGATGTTACCAACCACTTTAGTTGCTTATAATATACTTGAAAGAAATATATTTGTAAGAAGCATATTGTTTTGGAAATTATAGTTGTAATTATACTTTCTAAACCTATTTATTTTTATCTATTTTTAATTAATTATTGTTATTAAAATTCTATCAAATATCTCCTCATTATCAATAATTTAAGTTGCTTCATTCATTGAACCAGTTTTTTTTTTCCAAAAATTCAGCTTATTAGTTATTGATGCAGTTCATAAATATACTATAATTCAATCATTTATAAATTTGATTGTGATAGTTATATATGTATTTAATTTGAAATTCATACTTATTTCTCTGCATCTTGCCATCCTATATCTATGGTAAGCTCTTTTGTAACAGACATTATTCTTTTGATTGACAATTTCTACTTGAGCATAATTTGGTTTTAATGCTCATTTGAGAAATTTGTAATTTGCAAATTCTATTAAATAGCTTACTTGCTGCAAGTATTTTGATATCTTTTAATTTCTATGTTTTGTGTCATACTATTTTCAATCTTATTGCAATTTTCAATCTTAGGTTGTTTAAGTTAGACTAATAGAACCACAAAAGTGCAAGAGTTAGGGAGAGAAAAAAGAAGTAGCTGCTTTGTTTTTGGAAGGGATTGTGTTATTTTTTAGTCTGTTTTGGGTTAGATTTTTGGGCTTTTAGGTATGAGAGCTACTTATGGGACAATCAATAATGGTATTGGTGTGGTGTTGATGGGTATAATGAGGCCTGAAATGAAGATGAAGTGCATTGTCCCAGTTGTTATGGCTAGAATGCTTGGTTATGCACATTTTGATTGGTATGCCAATTGATATTATTGGTGATGCTGGTGTTAGGTAAGTTTATAGATTTTTATTTTTGTATTTTTAGTTTTATACAAGTATACTGAATTATGCATTTAGTTTTTGGGTGGACTTGCTATTTGGGGTTGGTTTTTAAAGTTAATTGTTGCTCATGCTTCAGTTTCAAACCACCTATTAATTCATTTGCTTAGTCACATCTTGATTCAATTTGCTTAGGTAGTTTACATTTTTTCTAGAGTTCACTTTTGGTGTTGACTCTGCTAATTCTAAGGTCTAACTTTGGCCATTGCGTTGGGATCTAGCATGCAGTTAACAATTTAAAGTTGCTTTACTTAGATGAGCTTGGCTCATTGGTGTGGTAAGCTTGACATATTAACATGGAAATTGGAAATTGAAGAGTGAAAAAACAGAATGTTTTCAAAGTAAGTGTAGTGAGTTAAGGCTATGTTTTATCTCTATAAACCCCAAACTTATTATTAAAAAAAAAAAAATTCACCCCAACATAAAAGGGCTTTAATTTTTGGTTAATTTGCTCTGGGTTGGTGCCCGTGTGTTTTCAATGACATATGATGCTCACTATGTGCTTGATATTTTGTTTCTAGATGGACACCATTGTAACATATGATATATATTTTTTAAATTCTATAAAAGATAATTGAAGTTTATTTTAAATGGAGTGATATTGTATTTTATAGATAGCATTCCTGCAAGTAAGACAAATGAGGGGCTGTACAACATGCCCTTGACGAATTTTGAATTTTAATGTATTGTTATTGTAAGAATTTTAGACCCCTGTAATACTAGATTGTTTAACCTAATTAATTAACCAAGTGAATACTTAGGTCTATTATTCAGATCTAGGTTAAAACAATAACAATCATATCATGTAACACAGCGGAAAAATAAAGAACACAATGATATGATGACTCAGGAAAACCAAACCGGTAAAAAACCTGGGGAGGATTTAACCTAGCTATCCTTATAGTAAAACAGCAAATCAACTAGAAAGAATTGAAGTTTGTACAATAGCTACTTAGACCACTAACATCCTATTGCTACCTACTTGTAGAAAACTTACTACCACGACCCCATGATAGCTCTGAGTCCACAGACTACTTCTTTCCTTATTCTTTGCAAAACACAAACACCCACGCTTGTAACTTTGAGATCCCACTCAAAGGTTTAGCAACACAAACTCTCCTGTTTGTGACTCCAAGACCACCCTTGAAGGTTTAGATCATCAGCACCTTTGATGACTAGAGAAGGCAGTAACTTCAGCAATACCGGATCTTGAGATTCTTCAAGGAACAACACCTGTAGAAGTTATAAGAAAGGTTTTAGGAACAAAACCCTAAATACAAAAGAGGCACACTCTTCTCTCTCTAAAAAGCCTTTAAAAACGTGCTTAGGGTTTCCTTTATATAGTAGGAGAAGTAGATCTGAAACCCTAAACCTTAATGGGCTTGAACTGCTGTTTGGGCTTAATTAAAATTTTGCAGATACGACTTTCGATCGATTGAGCCTGTCTTTCGATCGATCGAACCAAACAATTTCTGAATTCTTCTTTCTGCAGCTTACATGTTCTTGAATCTTGACTTGAATCACCTTAAGCATTGTCTAATAAAACCTATAGACTCTAAGATTTATATCTAGACAAGTTTGTGTTCACGATTTTCCAATTGTTCTAAACTTTTAGAACCTAACAATCTCCCCCTTTGGCAATTCGTGACAAAAATTTCATACAATATAATAGCTCAAATACATGAACAACCCAATACAATAAAATGCCCAATTATATCACAAATCCCAATCTAAGACTCTTAACCTAGAAGTTGCCAAGAAGAGGTAGAAGGTCTTGATCAGAATGCACCTGTCTTTCCTGAAACACTCAACAAACACATCAACGCTTGTGTGGAAAGAAAGACATATAAACAATAATATGAAGCATAATATGAAAACAAAAGTAAATTCTAACTCTCTCCCTAAGTTAGATACATCAAAAAGTTTTTATATTCTCCCATTTTCAAAAACAATTTTATCTCCCCCTAAACAAGACAAACAGGATTCTCGCATATCATCTATTTCTCCCCCTTTTTGTCACGTATTGACAAAGACAACTCAAACAAAGAGTAGAGTGACAGTAAACATGAGAGAAAAAAGAGAATCAAGGGAACATAAAATAATTCAGCTCTATAGAAAATAGAGAGAACTCCTCCTATGAAGAGCAACAACTCTCCCTATGAGCAACAAAGATTAAAAACAAGCTTCTCCCCCTATAAAAATAGGAAAAACAAAACAAGTTTTGGGAAAAACAATTTTGGGAAAAATTTAGGAGGTGGGGATAAATAAAAAACATACAAACCTAAAAAAATGAGTTGAGGATACACATGAAGAAAAATATTCTCTCTTTCAATAAATGCAAAGTTGACACTATGTGACCTATAAATAGTTGCATGAGTAGAAAAAAAATATTTGCACATTGATTATCCACCATATCTCTTAAGAAAAATATTTTCTGTAATTCACACATCAAGAAAAATAGCATATACTAAAATGTACAAAAGACTCAAAAATTAATCAATTAATTTTTAATTCAAGTTGAGTACCCAATTTAGCAAAGTGTATGCATGTTATGTGTGAAAACAATGAGAGATATGACTGCAAAACTGCAAGATGGATACAGAAACATGTGAATCCTAAACATAATGATGCATGAAAAAAATTTGGTCAAAACTCTAAAAACTGAAAATTTTTCAGTTTCGATCGATCGAGTATCGATCGAATACCAATCGAGTCAGACAGATTTAAACCAAAATTTTTATCGCAATTTCGATTGGTCGAGAGACAGATTCGATCGATCGAAAATCTAAAAAAATTAAAATTTTGAAAAATAGAGCAATTTTATGCAGAAACTCCTCAAAGCATAGTATTTCATGAATGAAATGCATGAGTATAAGCTTAAAAGTTTTTCAAAAACACATGAATTCAACCTAGATCTTCCAAAATTAGATTTTCAATTAATTTGTCCTTAAAACTCAAATTTTGCATCAAAATCAAGGAACATATAATCTTGGATGGCCACAACAAAATCACACACAATAACATGTACAAAGTTTAGCAAAGAGTAACTTTGTGTAGTGTGTGCAACTAGCAAAAGCTTGAGAGACATGTGAGGTGATATGTGAATAGTAATCAATCACAAAGTCTACAAAATTCATCACATAAATTTGAAAGAGACTATCACCTAAAGAGTTACATCATATAACTCTCACATCTCCTAGAATAAAAGCTTGCAATCATGTAAATTTCTTGATTTGCCTCATAATATATACACCAATTTCAATTGATTAGAAACTTATTAAAGTAGTCGGGATAATGTACACACCAGTTTTAGAATTTAAACCGAGGCTACACCTTATGTTCTTTTTGTGCATGTGCTACACTTTCTCGAGCACAAAATCTTACGATATGCACTAAGGTGTTCATGATTGGCTAGTAAATAGTGGTGAGATGGTTATTTATGCCTTTCTCAATAAGTTTAAGTCCAACAATCAAAGGCATGTGACTTCAAGATCAAGAAAACGTGATCAAAAACTATAAACAGCTCCCACACAACATGCACTACAAAGCTTAAACTAGTAACGTGCAATAAAGAAGCTCATCCAAATTAAACAAAGTACATAAACATGTTATGTAAAGATGATATGGCCAACCTTGATTATAAATCCAAGATATATAATAAAAACACATAAAAAATCTTTTTGGTTTAAAAAAATTTTATGACCAAAACTAAAAGCACACATTATGCTAAATGATTAAAAATACAAATGCAAATGCAATGCATGACAGTGCTTAACTAAGCTATAGAGGGTACACAAACAAGAAATATCAATTTCTTAATTAACCCATGAGTACATGTACAAACTAGTACATACTCAAACAAAATCAAAAAATAGCTTAGGACTTATATATAACACATACTATTCAAGCTTCTCCACAATGTCAAGCATGTTCTAAATCAAGAGAGATATCATAATTCATGTAATCCTCAAGAAAAATAAAACTAGATACAAAATAAAATATTTTTGTCTTTTTAAAATTTTTCAATATTTTGGGATTTTTTTTAAAAAACAACCTAAAAAAAACAAAACAACCAAAAACAGAAATAAAACATGTTCACAAATAATTGAAAGAATTAAATCAGGGACAAGTCAACAACACTCACTTTAGAGAATCTTTTCTCACCCATATAGCACGAGTTTTCGGCTTTGTAAGTGAAAATTCATGAGAAGTAGAGTATATTTAAGGAATTACACCAATCTTCTGAGAAAGACTAAAATCCTGCAAATTCCTTTCACAAGCCAATAAGCTTAAATTTTTCAAAAGCATATGAAACAATTTATTTTGACTTATGGCAGGAGAAATATCATCACATATCTTAGATTGAAATTCAGAATGTTTAAATTTCAATTTATGACAATTAGGACGAATGTGACCGGAAACACCACAAAAGTGACAAACAGGAACAAATTTAGGAACATCAGTATTCCTAACAGCAAATATAGTCTCAGATTTTGGTTTTTGCCTCAACAAAGAACAATTTGGTCTAATATGACCAACAACACAACAAAGGTGACAGGTAGGCACAAAAATAGATTTCTTATGCTCTCTAACAGTAGGTTTAGACTTAGGTTTAGAAACTTCAGCGTTAACATCAGAACTTTTACCTTTGTCTAACCTAGCAAAATAATCCTTTTCTTTATTATTCCTCTTGAAAGGAGGGATATAAACTTTTTCAGTTTTAGGCTTAAGAGAAACAGAAACACTTCTGTTATCAACAGCAAGCTTGGTACTAGTCAAATTTTCAATCTTAGTTTTAGATTCAACTAACTCTTGTTCCAAGCTTTTCATCTTCCCATCTTGAGATGAAATTTGATTTCTCAAAAATTCATTCTTCTTATTAGATTCATCTAATCTAACAAGCAATTCCTCTTTTTCAAGATTAGCCAATTTTAGCTCTTCATTAAATTTCTTAGCAATTTTCAAAGACTTAGATAATTCCTTATGAAGAGTTTCACAAACATCAAAAAGATCAACTGAAACAACAGTGTCCTTTTTATTCAAATCATCACAAACATGAGCAGAAAGACACTTCAAATTATCCATGATAACAGGGGTCAAGGATCAGCTCTTAGATCAAAAGATCTAACACAAAAGAATAACCTACTCTGATAACACTTGTAAGAATTTTAGACCCCTGTAATACTAGATTGTTTAACCTAATTAATTAACCAAGTGAATACTTAGGTTTATTATTCAGATCTAGGTTAAAACAATAACAATCATATCATGTAAAACAACGGAAAAATAAAGAATACAATGATATGATGACCTAGGAAAACTAAACCGGTAAAAAACCTGGGGAGGATTTAACCTAGATATCCTCAAGGTAAAACAGCAAATCAACTAGAAAGAATTAAAGTTTGTACAATAGCGACTTAGACCACTAATATCCTATTGCTACCTGCTTGTAGAAAACTTACTACCACGACCCCATGATAGCTCTGAGTCCACAGACTACTTCTTTCCTTATTTTTTGCAAAACACAAACACCCATTGTAACACCCCAAACCCTTAAGAAGGATTTAGATGCATAACCTGTCGTAGAAATAATCAACACTAATATAATGGAACAGAGCGTAATTAAAACCTCAAATAAACTTCTTATTTCATCAACGGATTTCCTTAAATATCCATAAAAACAAAACAACAATAATATTCTTGTATGTAAAATCCCCAAATAACATCTCAAAATAGTTCCAAAAAAAAATAATCTCATAGTCCTGAAACAATTTTACTAAAACAACTCAGCAACTATCCAAGCTCCAAACGCAGTCATCAATCTAATGCTTCACTGATCTACCACCAAAATACACTCCAAGCCTCTAATCTGAAAGGATGGAAAAAGGGGTGAGCTAGAGGCTCAATAAGAGACTACAAACATGAAGATGTCTTCCAAAACAAAACGATAATATCATTGACAAAATATAGTCATCACGATACAATTAAAATTAGTTTAAACTGTAATATAATATATGCTATAAAGCTGTTAAAATAAAACACTTCACTATAACGCTGTAAACATTAATAAAATAATACCCACATTTATATGCCAATATGCACCAAATAGGTAGAAACACTTTATTATGAAAATAAACAATTTTTCCACCTGAAAGAACAGTAGCAATTAAACAGTAATTTCAATATGAAAAATATTAGTCAAACACAGACAAAAGCTGCTAAACACTCGGTGGGTGATTTCCCATGGGAACAATAACACTAACCTCAAAGAGGCAACACTAGCTCCGAAGAGCAACAATAACACTGCACCACACCACACTAACACTACTTCGGCCGAAGACCAACACTTAACCCTGTGTCGGCAAAGGTTGCAGACTGTCTAGTTGACCATTTGAAACAATTCTTGACAAATACAATTTCATAATAACATACAATAGATAATAAAATTCGAGTATGTGCAAAGCACTAACAATAGTATAAGTTTTTGGAACTTCATCTTTGCAATTATATACATATATAGATAAATATATATATATTTTTACCACGTATATATATATATATATATAAATATATATGTCCTGAAAGACGTCATGTGCTGAAGTCTACTTACCTCTAGTGGCTAAACCAAGCTTCACTTCAATTGCTCGAAACAACGTCAACTAGAACCTAAATAATAATTAAACAATTCAATAAAGGCAGGTTCTCTAATAACCACAAATTCCTCTTGATAAAACAATTCCTCAACCACCATGAAGATTCGGCAAAGTAAAAATTTAACATATGTTTCTAACATACCCCCAAACCTATTTCAGTTTAAAATAATTGTAAAGCATTCCCTAAACTAACATCTAAAATACTCATATATATATATATATATATAAATATATATATATATATCCAAGTAGTGCAAACCTTACATATTAATCTTGAATTCATGCAGATTTTCAATTCATGCAAATCAATGTCCAAGTGGTGCAACAAAACCAAGTAGTACAAGTGATCAATATCCACTCCAAGACAATTGATTCATTCAACCCTTGGCAATATATATAAATATTCTTGTAATGCCGAAAAGATATACCCATATGACCGTTTCTTGCATATATAAAATCATGTGCCGCAACCCTAATATATATATATCCAAGTAGTTAACATTGAAATATCATAGTTTTATGCATAAATATATTCATGTTCACATGGCTCAACCCTAATCTAATATATATATATACATCTATATTCGCATGGCTCAACCCTAATCTAATATATATATATACATCTATATTCGCATGGCTCAACCCTAATCTAATATATATATATACATTCATCTCTACTATATATAATTCTCCTTTTCGGCCCACAACGTGAATGTGCAAGTCAAAAAGAAACACAATTCGGCTATCAATTCAATATATATATATATGTTCGGCCACCCAATTGAATCAACCATATATATATATATATTTACTTGTTTCTAAATCTAATAGCACCATTCACCAATTCAGCCAACCCGATAGTGAATTTCCAGCAGATTTGTCAAATTGACTTAGGGCAATTATAAAATTAAAACATACCCAAGTAAGATTAAGGGGAAAAAGGCAATCACAAGAAATAAAATCAACTTCCAAAAGAATTATCAAGAGTAATCCAAACAGCCTAGAATGATGCTTACCTCAAAACCAAGATGAAGTTGCTGGCTGCCCTGAAGTGCACAGCCTCCTATTCTTTTGTTTTTGAGAAACCCTAACTTTCTTTCATTATAAGGCTGTTGCACTTGGGCTGAAAGTTCAGAAGCCTATTTCAGGATAAGGCTAATTTCAGTTGGGCTGAAAATTCAGAAGCCCACTACACTAAAAAAAACTTCTAAGACCCACACATATTCCCACTAAACCCATTAATATTAATATTATTATCATAGCAAAAATCACAATATAAAATTAATTATCTCCTCCAAAATAATTAAGCAATTTATCAAATCTACTCTCTAAAAGTAATTAAATTAAATTTAAATGAGACGGGTGTTACATTCTCCCCCTCTTATAAAATTTTCGTCCTCGAAAATTCAAAACATACCTCACTGCAGAAAAAGCTGGGGATATTTGGATTGCATTTCGTCTTTACGCTCCCATGAAGCTTCTTCCATGGAGTGGTTCCTCCATAATACTTTGACTAAATGTATAGTCTTATTACGTAGCTCTTGCTCTTTACGATCTAAAATCTGAATCGGGACTTCCTCGTAGGATAAGTTCTCTTTGACTTGAAGTGGCTCATAACTCAAGATATGAGAAGGATCGGGAACATACCTCCTCAACATGGATACATGAAAAACGTTATGTAACCTTGACAAGGTCGGTGGTAAAGCAAGCCGGTAAGCAACAGAACCAACTCTCTCCAAAATTTCAAAGGGCCCCACGTACCTAGGGCTTAACTTACCCTTCTTGCCAAACCTCATAACTCCTTTCATAGGTGACACTCGAATGAAAACCATGTCTCCAACTTCAAATTCCACTTCTCTTCTCCGTGGATCAGCATAACTTTTCTGTCTACTCTGAGCTGCACGCAACCTTTCCCGAATCACATCAATCTTTTCACTGGTCCTTTGAACAATCTCAGGACCCAAGATTCTCCTCTCTCCAACCTCATCCCAACAAACTGGGGATCTACACTTTCTCCCATACAAAGCCTCATAAGGTGCCATCTTAATACTGGAATGATAGCTATTGTTGTAAGCGAACTCCACCAAAGTCAAATAGTCATCCCAACTCCCCTTGAAATCCAAGACACAAGCTCTCAACATGTCCTCCAAAGTTTGGATAGTTCTCTCGGACTGTCCATCCGTTTGAGGGTGGCAAGCAGTACTAAAGTTCAACTTAGTACCCAAGGCCTTTTGCAAACTATCCCAAAACCCTGAAGTGAACCTCGAATCTCTATCAGATACAATAGAAGCTGGCACCCCATGCAATCTCACAATCTCATTTATATAAAGTTCAGCTAGTTTGTCAAGAGAGTAGTTCATTCTAATTGGAATGAAATGGGCAGATTTAGTCAGTCTATCCACCACCACCCAAATAGCATCATGATTCTTAGGTGATCTCGGTAATCCACACACAAAGTCCATGGTGATATTCTCCCACTTCCTCTCAGGAATAGGTAAAGGTTGTAACAACCCTGATGGCCTCTGATGCTCCACTTTGACTTGCTGGCAAATCAAGCATTGTTCCACAAATTGAGCAATTTCTCTTTTCATGTTAATCCACCAATAAACTTCTCGAAGGTCATGATACATCTTGGTACTACCTGGATGCATTGTATAAGGCGAACGATGTGCTTCCACCAATATCTCTCTTTTAATCAATGAATCATTAGGCACACAAAGCCTATTACCAAACCTCAAAACACCATCATCAGAGATACTAAAATCAAATCTACTTCCAGCACGTACTTGTTCCATGATCTTAAACAATTGAGGGTCACCACTCTGAGCAGCTTTGATCTTATCAATTAGGGTGGGTTGTACACTTAAACTTGCCAGGTAGGATTGGGAGTCTCCAGTCACTATGTCTACTCCAAGTTTCTGAAGATCAACAATAATATGCTTCTGAGTAGTTAATAAAGCAGCTGAAAAGCTATACGACTTTCGACTAAGTGCATCAGCCACAACATTGGCTTTACCAGGATGGTAATTTATAGAACAATCATAGTCTTTAATCAATTCTAGCCATCTCCTTTGTCTCAAATTTAATTCTTTTGAGTGTATATGTACTTCAAACTTTTATGGTCAGTGTATATTTCACATCTCTCACCATACAAGTAATGCCTCCAAATCTTCAATGCAAAAACCACTGCTGCCAATTCCAAATCATGAGTTGGATAATTCTGTTCATAATTCTTTAGTTGTCGAGAGGCATAAGCAACCACCTTCCCATGTTGCATCAGGACACAACCAAGACCCTTACGAGATGCATCACTATATATCACAAAACCACCCGAACCAGATGGAATAGTCAATACTGGTGCAGAAACCAACCGTTGCTTCAATTCCTGGAAACTTCTTTCACATTCCTCTGTCCAGTCAAACTTTGCATGTTTTCGAGTTAATCGAGTCAGAGGAGTTGCAATACTGGAAAATCCTTCCACAAATCTTCTATAATAACCTGCAAGGCCCAAAAAACTTCTTACCTCACTTACATTAGTAGGGGCAGCCCAATTAACTACAGCTTCAATCTTACTAGGATCCACTGTAATTCCATCTCTAGAGATCACATGACCTAAGAATACCACTTGATTCAACCAGAACTCACACTTCTTCAATTTAGCATACAACTTCTTGTCTCTTAAAATCTGCAACACCATTCTCAAGTGTTCCTCATGCTCTTCTTGGCTTTTGGAGTAAACCAAGATGTCATCAATGAAAACAATGACAAACCGATCCAAATACTCATGAAATACCCTATTCATCAAATCCATAAAAACAGCAGGAGCATTAGTTAGACCAAAAGGCATCACTAAGAACTCATAATGACCATACCTGGTTCGAAAAGCTGTCTTTGGTATGTCATCCTTCTTAACTCTCAACTGATGATAACCAGATCTCAAGTCAATCTTAGAGAAGACCTGAGCGCCCTGAAGCTGATCAAACAAATCATCAATTCGTGGCAAAGGGTATTTGTTTCTGACGGTTACCTTGTTCAACTCCCTATAGTCAATGCACAACCGCATACTACCATCCTTCTTCTTAACAAACAACACCGGAGCACCTCAAGGAGAAGCACTAGGCCGAATAAAGCCTTTATCAAGCAAGTCTTGCAATTGCTCCTTCAACTCATTGAGCTCTGTAGGGGCCATTCTATAAGGTGCTTTGGAAATTGGGCCAGTACCAGGTACTAGGTCAATAGAGAACTCAACCTCTCTGTCAGGGGGTAGTCCAGGTAAGTCCTCAGAGAACACATCTGGGAACTCTTTCACCACTGGGATGTCTTCAACTTTTAACTCTACTTTATCACCCTTCAAAGCACAAACAAGGAACCCTTCACATCCCTTCCTTAGCAATCGCCTTGCCTTCATCACTGACACCAATACCGGTGGTTTCACCACACGATCTCCCTCGAAGAAGAATTCTGGCTCCCCAGGAATTCTAAATACTACCCTCTTCCCAAAACACTCTATGGAAGCATGAAAAGTAGATAACCAATCCATCCCTAGAATCACATCAAACTCAAACATATAGATAGTACAACAATCATTCCTACACACTTTAGAATAATAAACAAAACAAAACAAAATATAAAATCCCTATGAAAGGTCAACTAATTCTAACACTAAAATTCCTTGTAATCACACTCTTGTTCCAAAATAGTCTTAAGATCAAACCTATAAGTCTACAGAATCATAAACCTATGCTCTGATACCATAACTGTAACACCCCAAACCCTTAAGAAGGATTTAGATGCATAACCTGTCGTAGAAATAATCAACACTAATATAATGGAACAGAGCGTAATTAAAACCTCAAATAAACTTCTTATTTCATCAACGGATTTCCTTAAATATCCATAAAAACAAAACAACAATAATATTCTTGTATGTAAAATCCCCAAATAACATCTCAAAATAGTTCCAAAAAAAAATAATCTCATAGTCCTGAAACAATTTTACTAAAACAACTCAGCAACTATCCAAGCTCCAAACGCAGTCATCAATCTAATGCTTCACTGATCTACCACCAAAATACACTCCAAGCCTCTAATCTGAAAGGATGGAAAAAGGGGTGAGCTAGAGGCTCAATAAGAGACTACAAACATGAAGATGTCTTCCAAAACAAAACGATAATATCATTGACAAAATATAGTCATCACGATACAATTAAAATTAGTTTAAACTGTAATATAATATATGCTATAAAGCTGTTAAAATAAAACACTTCACTATAACGCTGTAAACATTAATAAAATAATACCCACATTTATATGCCAATATGCACCAAATAGGTAGAAACACTTTATTATGAAAATAAACAATTTTTCCACCTGAAAGAACAGTAGCAATTAAACAGTAATTTCAATATGAAAAATATTAGTCAAACACAGACAAAAGCTGCTAAACACTCGGTGGGTGATTTCCCATGGGAACAATAACACTAACCTCAAAGAGGCAACACTAGCTCCGAAGAGCAACAATAACACTGCACCACACCACACTAACACTACTTCGGCCGAAGACCAACACTTAACCCTGTGTCGGCAAAGGTTGCAGACTGTCTAGTTGACCATTTGAAACAATTCTTGACAAATACAATTTCATAATAACATACAATAGATAATAAAATTCGAGTATGTGCAAAGCACTAACAATAGTATAAGTTTTTGGAACTTCATCTTTGCAATTATATACATATATAGATAAATATATATATATTTTTACCACGTATATATATATATATATATAAATATATATGTCCTGAAAGACGTCATGTGCTGAAGTCTACTTACCTCTAGTGGCTAAACCAAGCTTCACTTCAATTGCTCGAAACAACGTCAACTAGAACCTAAATAATAATTAAACAATTCAATAAAGGCAGGTTCTCTAATAACCACAAATTCCTCTTGATAAAACAATTCCTCAACCACCATGAAGATTCGGCAAAGTAAAAATTTAACATATGTTTCTAACATACCCCCAAACCTATTTCAGTTTAAAATAATTGTAAAGCATTCCCTAAACTAACATCTAAAATACTCATATATATATATATATATATAAATATATATATATATATCCAAGTAGTGCAAACCTTACATATTAATCTTGAATTCATGCAGATTTTCAATTCATGCAAATCAATGTCCAAGTGGTGCAACAAAACCAAGTAGTACAAGTGATCAATATCCACTCCAAGACAATTGATTCATTCAACCCTTGGCAATATATATAAATATTCTTGTAATGCCGAAAAGATATACCCATATGACCGTTTCTTGCATATATAAAATCATGTGCCGCAACCCTAATATATATATATCCAAGTAGTTAACATTGAAATATCATAGTTTTATGCATAAATATATTCATGTTCACATGGCTCAACCCTAATCTAATATATATATATACATCTATATTCGCATGGCTCAACCCTAATCTAATATATATATATACATCTATATTCGCATGGCTCAACCCTAATCTAATATATATATATACATTCATCTCTACTATATATAATTCTCCTTTTCGGCCCACAACGTGAATGTGCAAGTCAAAAAGAAACACAATTCGGCTATCAATTCAATATATATATATATGTTCGGCCACCCAATTGAATCAACCATATATATATATATATTTACTTGTTTCTAAATCTAATAGCACCATTCACCAATTCAGCCAACCCGATAGTGAATTTCCAGCAGATTTGTCAAATTGACTTAGGGCAATTATAAAATTAAAACATACCCAAGTAAGATTAAGGGGAAAAAGGCAATCACAAGAAATAAAATCAACTTCCAAAAGAATTATCAAGAGTAATCCAAACAGCCTAGAATGATGCTTACCTCAAAACCAAGATGAAGTTGCTGGCTGCCCTGAAGTGCACAGCCTCCTATTCTTTTGTTTTTGAGAAACCCTAACTTTCTTTCATTATAAGGCTGTTGCACTTGGGCTGAAAGTTCAGAAGCCTATTTCAGGATAAGGCTAATTTCAGTTGGGCTGAAAATTCAGAAGCCCACTACACTAAAAAAAACTTCTAAGACCCACACATATTCCCACTAAACCCATTAATATTAATATTATTATCATAGCAAAAATCACAATATAAAATTAATTATCTCCTCCAAAATAATTAAGCAATTTATCAAATCTACTCTCTAAAAGTAATTAAATTAAATTTAAATGAGACGGGTGTTACATTCTCCCCCTCTTATAAAATTTTCGTCCTCGAAAATTCAAAACATACCTCACTGCAGAAAAAGCTGGGGATATTTGGATTGCATTTCGTCTTTACGCTCCCATGAAGCTTCTTCCATGGAGTGGTTCCTCCATAATACTTTGACTAAATGTATAGTCTTATTACGTAGCTCTTGCTCTTTACGATCTAAAATCTGAATCGGGACTTCCTCGTAGGATAAGTTCTCTTTGACTTGAAGTGGCTCATAACTCAAGATATGAGAAGGATCGGGAACATACCTCCTCAACATGGATACATGAAAAACGTTATGTAACCTTGACAAGGTCGGTGGTAAAGCAAGCCGGTAAGCAACAGAACCAACTCTCTCCAAAATTTCAAAGGGCCCCACGTACCTAGGGCTTAACTTACCCTTCTTGCCAAACCTCATAACTCCTTTCATAGGTGACACTCGAATGAAAACCATGTCTCCAACTTCAAATTCCACTTCTCTTCTCCGTGGATCAGCATAACTTTTCTGTCTACTCTGAGCTGCACGCAACCTTTCCCGAATCACATCAATCTTTTCACTGGTCCTTTGAACAATCTCAGGACCCAAGATTCTCCTCTCTCCAACCTCATCCCAACAAACTGGGGATCTACACTTTCTCCCATACAAAGCCTCATAAGGTGCCATCTTAATACTGGAATGATAGCTATTGTTGTAAGCGAACTCCACCAAAGTCAAATAGTCATCCCAACTCCCCTTGAAATCCAAGACACAAGCTCTCAACATGTCCTCCAAAGTTTGGATAGTTCTCTCGGACTGTCCATCCGTTTGAGGGTGGCAAGCAGTACTAAAGTTCAACTTAGTACCCAAGGCCTTTTGCAAACTATCCCAAAACCCTGAAGTGAACCTCGAATCTCTATCAGATACAATAGAAGCTGGCACCCCATGCAATCTCACAATCTCATTTATATAAAGTTCAGCTAGTTTGTCAAGAGAGTAGTTCATTCTAATTGGAATGAAATGGGCAGATTTAGTCAGTCTATCCACCACCACCCAAATAGCATCATGATTCTTAGGTGATCTCGGTAATCCACACACAAAGTCCATGGTGATATTCTCCCACTTCCTCTCAGGAATAGGTAAAGGTTGTAACAACCCTGATGGCCTCTGATGCTCCACTTTGACTTGCTGGCAAATCAAGCATTGTTCCACAAATTGAGCAATTTCTCTTTTCATGTTAATCCACCAATAAACTTCTCGAAGGTCATGATACATCTTGGTACTACCTGGATGCATTGTATAAGGCGAACGATGTGCTTCCACCAATATCTCTCTTTTAATCAATGAATCATTAGGCACACAAAGCCTATTACCAAACCTCAAAACACCATCATCAGAGATACTAAAATCAAATCTACTTCCAGCACGTACTTGTTCCATGATCTTAAACAATTGAGGGTCACCACTCTGAGCAGCTTTGATCTTATCAATTAGGGTGGGTTGTACACTTAAACTTGCCAGGTAGGATTGGGAGTCTCCAGTCACTATGTCTACTCCAAGTTTCTGAAGATCAACAATAATATGCTTCTGAGTAGTTAATAAAGCAGCTGAAAAGCTATACGACTTTCGACTAAGTGCATCAGCCACAACATTGGCTTTACCAGGATGGTAATTTATAGAACAATCATAGTCTTTAATCAATTCTAGCCATCTCCTTTGTCTCAAATTTAATTCTTTTGAGTGTATATGTACTTCAAACTTTTATGGTCAGTGTATATTTCACATCTCTCACCATACAAGTAATGCCTCCAAATCTTCAATGCAAAAACCACTGCTGCCAATTCCAAATCATGAGTTGGATAATTCTGTTCATAATTCTTTAGTTGTCGAGAGGCATAAGCAACCACCTTCCCATGTTGCATCAGGACACAACCAAGACCCTTACGAGATGCATCACTATATATCACAAAACCACCCGAACCAGATGGAATAGTCAATACTGGTGCAGAAACCAACCGTTGCTTCAATTCCTGGAAACTTCTTTCACATTCCTCTGTCCAGTCAAACTTTGCATGTTTTCGAGTTAATCGAGTCAGAGGAGTTGCAATACTGGAAAATCCTTCCACAAATCTTCTATAATAACCTGCAAGGCCCAAAAAACTTCTTACCTCACTTACATTAGTAGGGGCAGCCCAATTAACTACAGCTTCAATCTTACTAGGATCCACTGTAATTCCATCTCTAGAGATCACATGACCTAAGAATACCACTTGATTCAACCAGAACTCACACTTCTTCAATTTAGCATACAACTTCTTGTCTCTTAAAATCTGCAACACCATTCTCAAGTGTTCCTCATGCTCTTCTTGGCTTTTGGAGTAAACCAAGATGTCATCAATGAAAACAATGACAAACCGATCCAAATACTCATGAAATACCCTATTCATCAAATCCATAAAAACAGCAGGAGCATTAGTTAGACCAAAAGGCATCACTAAGAACTCATAATGACCATACCTGGTTCGAAAAGCTGTCTTTGGTATGTCATCCTTCTTAACTCTCAACTGATGATAACCAGATCTCAAGTCAATCTTAGAGAAGACCTGAGCGCCCTGAAGCTGATCAAACAAATCATCAATTCGTGGCAAAGGGTATTTGTTTCTGACGGTTACCTTGTTCAACTCCCTATAGTCAATGCACAACCGCATACTACCATCCTTCTTCTTAACAAACAACACCGGAGCACCTCAAGGAGAAGCACTAGGCCGAATAAAGCCTTTATCAAGCAAGTCTTGCAATTGCTCCTTCAACTCATTGAGCTCTGTAGGGGCCATTCTATAAGGTGCTTTGGAAATTGGGCCAGTACCAGGTACTAGGTCAATAGAGAACTCAACCTCTCTGTCAGGGGGTAGTCCAGGTAAGTCCTCAGAGAACACATCTGGGAACTCTTTCACCACTGGGATGTCTTCAACTTTTAACTCTACTTTATCACCCTTCAAAGCACAAACAAGGAACCCTTCACATCCCTTCCTTAGCAATCGCCTTGCCTTCATCACTGACACCAATACCGGTGGTTTCACCACACGATCTCCCTCGAAGAAGAATTCTGGCTCCCCAGGAATTCTAAATACTACCCTCTTCCCAAAACACTCTATGGAAGCATGAAAAGTAGATAACCAATCCATCCCTAGAATCACATCAAACTCAAACATATAGATAGTACAACAATCATTCCTACACACTTTAGAATAATAAACAAAACAAAACAAAATATAAAATCCCTATGAAAGGTCAACTAATTCTAACACTAAAATTCCTTGTAATCACACTCTTGTTCCAAAATAGTCTTAAGATCAAACCTATAAGTCTACAGAATCATAAACCTATGCTCTGATACCATAACTGTAACACCCCAAACCCTTAAGAAGGATTTAGATGCATAACCTGTCGTAGAAATAATCAACACTAATATAATGGAACAGAGCGTAATTAAAACCTCAAATAAACTTCTTATTTCATCAACGGATTTCCTTAAATATCCATAAAAACAAAACAACAATAATATTCTTGTATGTAAAATCCCCAAATAACATCTCAAAATAGTTCCAAAAAAAAATAATCTCATAGTCCTGAAACAATTTTACTAAAACAACTCAGCAACTATCCAAGCTCCAAACGCAGTCATCAATCTAATGCTTCACTGATCTACCACCAAAATACACTCCAAGCCTCTAATCTGAAAGGATGGAAAAAGGGGTGAGCTAGAGGCTCAATAAGAGACTACAAACATGAAGATGTCTTCCAAAACAAAACGATAATATCATTGACAAAATATAGTCATCACGATACAATTAAAATTAGTTTAAACTGTAATATAATATATGCTATAAAGCTGTTAAAATAAAACACTTCACTATAACGCTGTAAACATTAATAAAATAATACCCACATTTATATGCCAATATGCACCAAATAGGTAGAAACACTTTATTATGAAAATAAACAATTTTTCCACCTGAAAGAACAGTAGCAATTAAACAGTAATTTCAATATGAAAAATATTAGTCAAACACAGACAAAAGCTGCTAAACACTCGGTGGGTGATTTCCCATGGGAACAATAACACTAACCTCAAAGAGGCAACACTAGCTCCGAAGAGCAACAATAACACTGCACCACACCACACTAACACTACTTCGGCCGAAGACCAACACTTAACCCTGTGTCGGCAAAGGTTGCAGACTGTCTAGTTGACCATTTGAAACAATTCTTGACAAATACAATTTCATAATAACATACAATAGATAATAAAATTCGAGTATGTGCAAAGCACTAACAATAGTATAAGTTTTTGGAACTTCATCTTTGCAATTATATACATATATAGATAAATATATATATATATTTTTACCACGTATATATATATATATATATAAATATATATGTCCTGAAAGACGTCATGTGCTGAAGTCTACTTACCTCTAGTGGCTAAACCAAGCTTCACTTCAATTGCTCGAAACAACGTCAACTAGAACCTAAATAATAATTAAACAATTCAATAAAGGCAGGTTCTCTAATAACCACAAATTCCTCTTGATAAAACAATTCCTCAACCACCATGAAGATTCGGCAAAGTAAAAATTTAACATATGTTTCTAACATACCCCCAAACCTATTTCAGTTTAAAATAATTGTAAAGCATTCCCTAAACTAACATCTAAAATACTCATATATATATATATATAAATATATATATATATATATCCAAGTAGTGCAAACCTTACATATTAATCTTGAATTCATGCAGATTTTCAATTCATGCAAATCAATGTCCAAGTGGTGCAACAAAACCAAGTAGTACAAGTGATCAATATCCACTCCAAGACAATTGATTCATTCAACCCTTGGCAATATATATAAATATTCTTGTAATGCCGAAAAGATATACCCATATGACCGTTTCTTGCATATATAAAATCATGTGCCGCAACCCTAATATATATATATCCAAGTAGTTAACATTGAAATATCATAGTTTTATGCATAAATATATTCATGTTCACATGGCTCAACCCTAATCTAATATATATATATACATCTATATTCGCATGGCTCAACCCTAATCTAATATATATATATACATCTATATTCGCATGGCTCAACCCTAATCTAATATATATATATACATTCATCTCTACTATATATAATTCTCCTTTTCGGCCCACAACGTGAATGTGCAAGTCAAAAAGAAACACAATTCGGCTATCAATTCAATATATATATATATGTTCGGCCACCCAATTGAATCAACCATATATATATATATATTTACTTGTTTCTAAATCTAATAGCACCATTCACCAATTCAGCCAACCCGATAGTGAATTTCCAGCAGATTTGTCAAATTGACTTAGGGCAATTATAAAATTAAAACATACCCAAGTAAGATTAAGGGGAAAAAGGCAATCACAAGAAATAAAATCAACTTCCAAAAGAATTATCAAGAGTAATCCAAACAGCCTAGAATGATGCTTACCTCAAAACCAAGATGAAGTTGCTGGCTGCCCTGAAGTGCACAGCCTCCTATTCTTTTGTTTTTGAGAAACCCTAACTTTCTTTCATTATAAGGCTGTTGCACTTGGGCTGAAAGTTCAGAAGCCTATTTCAGGATAAGGCTAATTTCAGTTGGGCTGAAAATTCAGAAGCCCACTACACTAAAAAAAACTTCTAAGACCCACACATATTCCCACTAAACCCATTAATATTAATATTATTATCATAGCAAAAATCACAATATAAAATTAATTATCTCCTCCAAAATAATTAAGCAATTTATCAAATCTACTCTCTAAAAGTAATTAAATTAAATTTAAATGAGACGGGTGTTACATTCTCCCCCTCTTATAAAATTTTCGTCCTCGAAAATTCAAAACATACCTCACTGCAGAAAAAGCTGGGGATATTTGGATTGCATTTCGTCTTTACGCTCCCATGAAGCTTCTTCCATGGAGTGGTTCCTCCATAATACTTTGACTAAATGTATAGTCTTATTACGTAGCTCTTGCTCTTTACGATCTAAAATCTGAATCGGGACTTCCTCGTAGGATAAGTTCTCTTTGACTTGAAGTGGCTCATAACTCAAGATATGAGAAGGATCGGGAACATACCTCCTCAACATGGATACATGAAAAACGTTATGTAACCTTGACAAGGTCGGTGGTAAAGCAAGCCGGTAAGCAACAGAACCAACTCTCTCCAAAATTTCAAAGGGCCCCACGTACCTAGGGCTTAACTTACCCTTCTTGCCAAACCTCATAACTCCTTTCATAGGTGACACTCGAATGAAAACCATGTCTCCAACTTCAAATTCCACTTCTCTTCTCCGTGGATCAGCATAACTTTTCTGTCTACTCTGAGCTGCACGCAACCTTTCCCGAATCACATCAATCTTTTCACTGGTCCTTTGAACAATCTCAGGACCCAAGATTCTCCTCTCTCCAACCTCATCCCAACAAACTGGGGATCTACACTTTCTCCCATACAAAGCCTCATAAGGTGCCATCTTAATACTGGAATGATAGCTATTGTTGTAAGCGAACTCCACCAAAGTCAAATAGTCATCCCAACTCCCCTTGAAATCCAAGACACAAGCTCTCAACATGTCCTCCAAAGTTTGGATAGTTCTCTCGGACTGTCCATCCGTTTGAGGGTGGCAAGCAATACTAAAGTTCAACTTAGTACCCAAGGCCTTTTGCAAACTATCCCAAAACCCTGAAGTGAACCTCGAATCTCTATCAGATACAATAGAAGCTGGCACCCCATGCAATCTCACAATCTCATTTATATAAAGTTCAGCTAGTTTGTCAAGAGAGTAGTTCATTCTAATTGGAATGAAATGGGCAGATTTAGTCAGTCTATCCACCACCACCCAAATAGCATCATGATTCTTAGGTGATCTCGGTAATCCACACACAAAGTCCATGGTGATATTCTCCCACTTCCTCTCAGGAATAGGTAAAGGTTGTAACAACCCTGATGGCCTCTGATGCTCCACTTTGACTTGCTAGCAAATCAAGCATTGTTCCACAAATTGAGCAATTTCTCTTTTCATGTTAATCCACCAATAAACTTCTCGAAGGTCATGATACATCTTGGTACTACCTGGATGCATTGTATAAGGCGAACGATGTGCTTCCACCAATATCTCTCTTTTAATCAATGAATCATTAGGCACACAAAGCCTATTACCAAACCTCAAAACACCATCATCAGAGATACTAAAATCAAATCTACTTCCAGCACGTACTTGTTCCATGATCTTAAACAATTGAGGGTCACCACTCTGAGCAGCTTTGATCTTATCAATTAGGGTGGGTTGTACACTTAAACTTGCCAGGTAGGATTGGGAGTCTCCAGTCACTATGTCTACTCCAAGTTTCTGAAGATCAACAATAATATGCTTCTGAGTAGTTAATAAAGCAGCTGAAAAGCTATACGACTTTCGACTAAGTGCATCAGCCACAACATTGGCTTTACCAGGATGGTAATTTATAGAACAATCATAGTCTTTAATCAATTCTAGCCATCTCCTTTGTCTCAAATTTAATTCTTTTGAGTGTATATGTACTTCAAACTTTTATGGTCAGTGTATATTTCACATCTCTCACCATACAAGTAATGCCTCCAAATCTTCAATGCAAAAACCACTGCTGCCAATTCCAAATCATGAGTTGGATAATTCTGTTCATAATTCTTTAGTTGTCGAGAGGCATAAGCAACCACCTTCCCATGTTGCATCAGGACACAACCAAGACCCTTACGAGATGCATCACTATATATCACAAAACCACCCGAACCAGATGGAATAGTCAATACTGGTGCAGAAACCAACCGTTGCTTCAATTCCTGGAAACTTCTTTCACATTCCTCTGTCCAGTCAAACTTTGCATGTTTTCGAGTTAATCGAGTCAGAGGAGTTGCAATACTGGAAAATCCTTCCACAAATCTTCTATAATAACCTGCAAGGCCCAAAAAACTTCTTACCTCACTTACATTAGTAGGGGCAGCCCAATTAACTACAGCTTCAATCTTACTAGGATCCACTGTAATTCCATCTCTAGAGATCACATGACCTAAGAATACCACTTGATTCAACCAGAACTCACACTTCTTCAATTTAGCATACAACTTCTTGTCTCTTAAAATCTGCAACACCATTCTCAAGTGTTCCTCATGCTCTTCTTGGCTTTTGGAGTAAACCAAGATGTCATCAATGAAAACAATGACAAACCGATCCAAATACTCATGAAATACCCTATTCATCAAATCCATAAAAACAGCAGGAGCATTAGTTAGACCAAAAGGCATCACTAAGAACTCATAATGACCATACCTGGTTCGAAAAGCTGTCTTTGGTATGTCATCCTTCTTAACTCTCAACTGATGATAACCAGATCTCAAGTCAATCTTAGAGAAGACCTGAGCGCCCTGAAGCTGATCAAACAAATCATCAATTCGTGGCAAAGGGTATTTGTTTCTGACGGTTACCTTGTTCAACTCCCTATAGTCAATGCACAACCGCATACTACCATCCTTCTTCTTAACAAACAACACCGGAGCACCTCAAGGAGAAGCACTAGGCCGAATAAAGCCTTTATCAAGCAAGTCTTGCAATTGCTCCTTCAACTCATTGAGCTCTGTAGGGGCCATTCTATAAGGTGCTTTGGAAATTGGGCCAGTACCAGGTACTAGGTCAATAGAGAACTCAACCTCTCTGTCAGGGGGTAGTCCAGGTAAGTCCTCAGAGAACACATCTGGGAACTCTTTCACCACTGGGATGTCTTCAACTTTTAACTCTACTTTATCACCCTTCAAAGCACAAACAAGGAACCCTTCACATCCCTTCCTTAGCAATCGCCTTGCCTTCATCACTGACACCAATACCGGTGGTTTCACCACACGATCTCCCTCGAAGAAGAATTCTGGCTCCCCAGGAATTCTAAATACTACCCTCTTCCCAAAACACTCTATGGAAGCATGAAAAGTAGATAACCAATCCATCCCTAGAATCACATCAAACTCAAACATATAGATAGTACAACAATCATTCCTACACACTTTAGAATAATAAACAAAACAAAACAAAATATAAAATCCCTATGAAAGGTCAACTAATTCTAACACTAAAATTCCTTGTAATCACACTCTTGTTCCAAAATAGTCTTAAGATCAAACCTATAAGTCTACAGAATCATAAACCTATGCTCTGATACCATAACTGTAACACCCCAAACCCTTAAGAAGGATTTAGATGCATAACCTGTCGTAGAAATAATCAACACTAATATAATGGAACAGAGCGTAATTAAAACCTCAAATAAACTTCTTATTTCATCAACGGATTTCCTTAAATATCCATAAAAACAAAACAACAATAATATTCTTGTATGTAAAATCCCCAAATAACATCTCAAAATAGTTCCAAAAAAAAATAATCTCATAGTCCTGAAACAATTTTACTAAAACAACTCAGCAACTATCCAAGCTCCAAACGCAGTCATCAATCTAATGCTTCACTGATCTACCACCAAAATACACTCCAAGCCTCTAATCTGAAAGGATGGAAAAAGGGGTGAGCTAGAGGCTCAATAAGAGACTACAAACATGAAGATGTCTTCCAAAACAAAACGATAATATCATTGACAAAATATAGTCATCACGATACAATTAAAATTAGTTTAAACTGTAATATAATATATGCTATAAAGCTGTTAAAATAAAACACTTCACTATAACGCTGTAAACATTAATAAAATAATACCCACATTTATATGCCAATATGCACCAAATAGGTAGAAACACTTTATTATGAAAATAAACAATTTTTCCACCTGAAAGAACAGTAGCAATTAAACAGTAATTTCAATATGAAAAATATTAGTCAAACACAGACAAAAGCTGCTAAACACTCGGTGGGTGATTTCCCATGGGAACAATAACACTAACCTCAAAGAGGCAACACTAGCTCCGAAGAGCAACAATAACACTGCACCACACCACACTAACACTACTTCGGCCGAAGACCAACACTTAACCCTGTGTCGGCAAAGGTTGCAGACTGTCTAGTTGACCATTTGAAACAATTCTTGACAAATACAATTTCATAATAACATACAATAGATAATAAAATTCGAGTATGTGCAAAGCACTAACAATAGTATAAGTTTTTGGAACTTCATCTTTGCAATTATATACATATATAGATAAATATATATATATTTTTACCACGTATATATATATATATATATATATATAAATATATATGTCCTGAAAGACGTCATGTGCTGAAGTCTACTTACCTCTAGTGGCTAAACCAAGCTTCACTTCAATTGCTCGAAACAACGTCAACTAGAACCTAAATAATAATTAAACAATTCAATAAAGGCAGGTTCTCTAATAACCACAAATTCCTCTTGATAAAACAATTCCTCAACCACCATGAAGATTCGGCAAAGTAAAAATTTAACATATGTTTCTAACATACCCCCAAACCTATTTCAGTTTAAAATAATTGTAAAGCATTCCCTAAACTAACATCTAAAATACTCATATATATATATATATAAATATATATATATATATCCAAGTAGTGCAAACCTTACATATTAATCTTGAATTCATGCAGATTTTCAATTCATGCAAATCAATGTCCAAGTGGTGCAACAAAACCAAGTAGTACAAGTGATCAATATCCACTCCAAGACAATTGATTCATTCAACCCTTGGCAATATATATAAATATTCTTGTAATGCCGAAAAGATATACCCATATGACCGTTTCTTGCATATATAAAATCATGTGCCGCAACCCTAATATATATATATCCAAGTAGTTAACATTGAAATATCATAGTTTTATGCATAAATATATTCATGTTCACATGGCTCAACCCTAATCTAATATATATATATACATCTATATTCGCATGGCTCAACCCTAATCTAATATATATATATACATCTATATTCGCATGGCTCAACCCTAATCTAATATATATATATACATTCATCTCTACTATATATAATTCTCCTTTTCGGCCCACAACGTGAATGTGCAAGTCAAAAAGAAACACAATTCGGCTATCAATTCAATATATATATATATGTTCGGCCACCCAATTGAATCAACCATATATATATATATATTTACTTGTTTCTAAATCTAATAGCACCATTCACCAATTCAGCCAACCCGATAGTGAATTTCCAGCAGATTTGTCAAATTGACTTAGGGCAATTATAAAATTAAAACATACCCAAGTAAGATTAAGGGGAAAAAGGCAATCACAAGAAATAAAATCAACTTCCAAAAGAATTATCAAGAGTAATCCAAACAGCCTAGAATGATGCTTACCTCAAAACCAAGATGAAGTTGCTGGCTGCCCTGAAGTGCACAGCCTCCTATTCTTTTGTTTTTGAGAAACCCTAACTTTCTTTCATTATAAGGCTGTTGCACTTGGGCTGAAAGTTCAGAAGCCTATTTCAGGATAAGGCTAATTTCAGTTGGGCTGAAAATTCAGAAGCCCACTACACTAAAAAAAACTTCTAAGACCCACACATATTCCCACTAAACCCATTAATATTAATATTATTATCATAGCAAAAATCACAATATAAAATTAATTATCTCCTCCAAAATAATTAAGCAATTTATCAAATCTACTCTCTAAAAGTAATTAAATTAAATTTAAATGAGACGGGTGTTACACCCATGCTTGTGACTTTGAGATCCCACTCAAAGGTTTAGCAACACAAACTCTCCTGTTTGTGACTCCAAGACCATTCTTGAAGGTTTAGATCATCAGCACCTTTGATGACTAGAGAAGGCAGCAACTTCAGCAATACCGAATCTTGAGATTCTTCAAGGAACAACACCGGTAGAAGTTATATGAGAGGTTTTAGGAAAAAAACCCTAAATACAAAAGAGGCACACTCTTCTCTCTCTAAAAAACCTTGTAAAAACGTGCTTAGGGTTTCCTTTATATAGTGGGAGAAGTAGATCTGAAACCCTAATCCTTAATGGGCTTGAACTGCTGTTTGGGCTTAATTAAAATTCTGCAGATACGACTTTCGATCGATCGAGCTTGTCTTTCGATCGATCGAACTAGACAATTTCTGAATTCTTCTTTCTGCAGTTTACATGTTCTTGAATCTTGACTTGAATCACCTCGAGCATTGTCTAATAAAACCTATAGACTTTAAGATCTATATCTAGACAAGTTTGTGTTCACGATTTGCCAATTGTTCTAAATTTTTAGAACCTAACAGTTATATTTGGTTGATTGTTTTCTAATTTATAAAATGATCATGCGCATTGCGCGGGTTAAATGTTAGTACTATATATAAAAGCAGAAGCCTTTAAGGAAGTGCTGCCACGTTAGGAAAAAAACCTATCTAAAATTCAGCCACGTTTAAGTTAAAAAGCGATAAATTACAATGTTTTACAACATTAACACCGTTTGATAATCTTTGCGTATATATATATATATATATATATATATATATAAACCGGTTAAAGTAAAATAAAAAAAAGGGCTTGCAACTAGGATTTTTTTTGAAAATAACTATAAAACCCAAACTATATTATTAGTTAGCTAAGGTTTGAAGCAATTTGGGTTTCTAACAATTCAAGTCCAGAAGACTCGATTTTGGGGTTATAAATCGAGTACACCGCACTCGATTTTCCTATTACACCAACAACTGAGCTGGACAAGCTATCCACGTAGGCTGGAAATCGAGTCTTTTGTACTCGGTTTTTGTTCATAGAAATTGAGCACAATTAACTCGGTTTTTATTCATGGAAATTGAGTACAAAGAACTCAATTTTTGTTCATAGAAATCGAGCACAATTAACTCGGTTTTTGTTCATAGAAATCGAGCACAAAGAACTCAGTATTTGTTCATGGAAATCGAACCTAAAGTACTCGGTTTTCGTCCATGGACCGAGCCCAAGTTCAGCCAACACCACTTAAAAACATCACTCACACACGCTCAATAGAGATCATTTCTCAAACCCAAACCAAACACTCAACACATGCTCAACAAAGTGAATACACACTCACACCTAAGCACACCGATCTCTCTCTTCGATCTCACTCTTCAAACCAATCTCACTTTTCAAACCTAGTGCCACTCCGAGTCCTCTCAGTCTCTCACTCTCACTCTTCAAACCTCGTGCCAACTACTCAACCTCATCACTCTTCAAACTCTCATTCTCACTCTTCAAACCCTCACTCTCCTGAACCTCGCGCCGTGCTACTTTTCATCCTCATCACTCGTCACTCTTCAAACCTCGCGCCACTACTCAACCTCAATCTGAAGGTAGGTAACCCTTCTCAATCTGCTTGGGATTAGATCAAAATAATTTTTTTCTACATGTGTTTCTCTTTAATTAGATTGTTTGTTGAATATGTTTTTTGTATTTGGGTATTATTGGATTCTCTGTTTCAATTTTTTTTTTTTGGTATACTAGGTATGAACAAATTGATGTCTTTGTTGCTAAGAAGGAAGGTTCTTTGTTGTGATAGTAGTTTTTGTTTTGTAGAATCTGCAATCTAAAATTCTACCATTAATCGGTGTGTACACGTGTCTGTATATGCATGGTTGTAAGTGTAAAGCTGACTATTGAGGCAAGAAATCAAGTGGGTCTTCATTTTATTTGATCATTTAGGAGTCTTACCAGTTTCCATGATACATATAAGTAAATTAAATTGTAATAGGATCAGTTAGGATATGATTATTTGTTTTTGATAAATTAAACTAGTAAAGTCAATTCAAGATCATGTTTCAACAAGTGTCTTACTAAGGTAACTAACAAACATCAAGCATCACTATATTTCATTTGACAAGGTTCTATTAGGGGTTTGCAATTTTTTTTTTCTTTTGTGGGTGTACTAAAAATCTCCAAAATAGTAGGAAGATAGTGGAGCATAGAGAATTAGAGATATTAAAATTCTATTGCCGTTCATGTATTTCGTTTGTTTATTAGAAAATTAGTGAAGGCTCTCAATAGAACTTGAGGATGAGCTTACAAAAATCTTAATTCAGGGGTTTGATAATGTAACAAATTCAATATCTATTAGTTGCTGAACTCCTATTTTGTTAGAGCATTGCTCTAACTCCTCAGAACACATTTGAATGAAAATGGAGAAATGTAGAAGGCTTAATTAATTTAGCTCCTACTGAGTTTTTGGTGGCATATTGAGTTTTTTATATGTATCTTTATTCCCTATGGTTGATTGTCATACTTATCGTTCGTGCAAGAACTTAGGCTATACATTGAGATCCTTGCCAATTTATCTTCAACATGTGCTTATATTACTCTTGACTCCCTAAACTTCGTGCAGTATGGCTGCCGTTGCTGTTGAGATCCCTGATGAGTTCGGTCCTGGTTCCATGGAGGGTTCGGTGTTAAGGTCTCTAAAAGAACGTCGATCATGCGTTGTTTGGGAAGGCGAGGTAAAATTAAAACCGACCACCTGCTTGGGATGATATTTTAATTTCCCTTGATAACTGCTTTATTTTTGTTTTTTGGGATCAATAGCTACAATCATATATACAAAGGTTATGGCATATTGCATCTCATCACCATGGTTTTACCATGTGCAGGATCCGGTAGCACTGAAATGCCGTGGTTGTAATGACGAGTTCCGAAAATGACGCCCGATGGTGGATGATCGCGTCCTCGACATTGTCAAGAGAGTTGGAATAGAGGGGCTGCATAGGACCCCATCTAGAGAGATTGATCTTAACAGGATGTGGAGGTCGGTATCAAGGTGGAACCCCTCTAACAAGATGGGACAATGACAATGACAAGGCTGCATAGGCCGTTATCAAGGTGGAACCCACACCTTCCACCTTCCACATGGTGAGACAATGATCACATTACAGGATGTGGAGGTTCTTTTGGAGATTCCAATCGATGGTGAGGCAATTGTTGGAGAGAGCTGGATCCCGACAGAGGTGCCAGTCAGATTGGTGGGGCCTTAATACTAGTTCAATATTGGGCATGGGTTAGATTCCCTTTTTTGTGCCCAAGGATGGACCTCCCACCAGATGATGCATATGGCCCACCATTTGCACCTTCTCCATTGTCCATTAAGTAAATCTCTTCCTTGATCGATTCTCTTTGTTGGAAATAGAACCATAATTTTAAACGACATGACACATTGTTAGACATAGAAAATAAATTTTTAACCTTGATATTCCTCAAATTTTGAAAATTAATAGGATTTTTATTTATTTTTATATATCGTTTTACAACCACTAAGGTCATATGTTATGATTGATGTATAATATAAGTGATATTAATTTCTAGCTCCACCACTAATCATATGTTTAGATAATCATTTGTTGGTATAAACTCAGTGGTATGTAATGTTAAATTTACGATTGCCCATCATTTATTATAGGACCTTGTGGGTCGTGAGCAAGAAGAATAGTCCCGCGAAAATCTGTCTGGTTCGGTACCGTCAGCTCCTAGATTTTATGCATCCCAACCAAGTACCCAAATTGTGTTTCTTCTATTGTTTATGACTATTGTATACTGTTATAACTGTAAAATTGCTATAGTCAAAAATAATGGAACATTGCATAATGTATTGCCCTTTTATTTGGCTATTTCAGGTGGTGTGGCAACCATATGACGCTGAATTAGGCCATCTGCCTGCGTTCTGTGTCACAGGAAGGGACGTATGGACGGTGAGGGTGCCGCTTGTATGTTTCTGGCTAGTAGAGAAATATACATTGGACCGTGTTGTTCGTCAGTTTGGGATGGTACAAGAAATCCTCCCAAATGTTAATATTGACGACGCCCTTCATGCCATAGACCTGAGGGGGAAGATCAATGTGAATTGGAGGGACAAACATGTTGGCCATATCCAAGTATGGAATAGTCGAGCACAATCCATATGTCATGGAGCACGACTATAGGGTGATATGTCGCCTGCTCATCCATACTTCCATTAGTGTGGTAGGGTGACTTGGAGGTTCGTTGACCACACTACCGCTGCAATTCTTATTATGGTAATTGCTCTGACCTTTCTTTTCAAATTTTGTTGCATACCACCATTTTTTGTGTTTGATGTACTAATTGTATTTATTTACTTGCAAGTTGCCAGTCACAAGAAGATGTTGACGCGTTATGCGGTAGGCAGTCCTGAGTACAAGTAGATTATAGCTGTACTTAAGGTAGTGGATCGTCTTCACCAACTTCCCTTGGAAGATGCCGATGGGGCAAATTTAGAAGCACCAGAAGATATTGGACGACCAAGCATGAGCTCAACTCCTGCTAGCCATAGCCATGGTCAGCGTGCTACACCCCATCAGGTTGTTAGTAGGCTGGATCCCCTTCCACCCCCACATGCATCTCCTGCCCCAGAGTTCCCTCCACCTCCACATGCATCTCCTTCCCCAGAGATCCCTCCACGTATAGCTCATGCAGTTCCTGACCCAGATATCCCTCTACCTGCGCATCTTTCACTTACTCCACCATCCTTTGATCTCGGCATTGATTTCAATGAGAAAGGCGTCCATGAGAAGTCTGGAACTTATAAATCCTAAAATAATTTCTTATTTTACTCTAAAAAGCATAGGGTGGGGGGAAGCCTCTACTTGTTTAATTTCAAAATTGTATTTATTTACTGTTTGTAAGCAAATGCAACCAATTTCATAATCTCTAAGGTGGTATCATCTTAATAATATGGGGAATTATCAGTTCTCAATTGATGTGTGATTTTTTAAATCTATAGTGTTTCTGGCTATTGATATTAGTAAGGAATTTTGCTTACAGATTTTCACATTTATGATACAGGGGGATGATATGATACATAGGACAAAAGCTTTTTCGCAAGGCACTGGAGCTCCTACATAATGTGTGTTATATCTATACAGCTCACTAGTTAAGTTAAAGGTTGTCATTAACATCTTGACTTTTTTTATGCACATGGCCATCCTAATTGCTCATTGCTTATCTTTCCGGTTATTACTGCTCCAATGTCAAGTATAAATGCCATAGCTGTTGAAGCTCACAAAAAATACATATTGGTTTCTCTCATTCACAATGGACAGGTATGCTCTTTTTCTTTACCCTCATACTCAATGGAAATCGAGCTTACTGGACTCAATGATGGAAGATTCAATGATAAAGCTTGATAGGATCTGTAGGGAGGCAAATGTAATACTGGAAGGATGATCAGTTGTTTTATTATAAAGCTCTGTCCTTGTATAACATCTGTTGGTTTGAATCATCACTAGCATTCCTTTTAAAATATTTTTTTTTTTATCAAAACGGACAATCTCTAGAACTTTGTATAGAATTTCTGTAAGGTAGCAACTATAATTTTTCTTTATTACTTACTGTTTACTTATCAAAAAAAAAAATTGTTCTGTCAAAATCTAGTAAAAAACTTTTATCAAGATCAAATATAGAAAATTTTCCCTATACCAGATCAATTTTATACCCACTTTTTCTTATTCGTTGCAGGAACATACTGTTGTCGAGTCACAGCCTAATCACTTTCTAGATGACCTCCGGTTAAATAACCCATGGCCCGAGCTTAAGAGGTGCAGATTTTGTTTTTATATTTATTTTCTTTTGTTGATTTTGCATGTGCACATTGTCTAATGTATGTTAGTGTCTGGCACAATTCTCAGCTTATACCTTTGACCCTAAAAACACACACCTTGTATTCCATATAAATGCTTCTAATTGTCTATTTTCACACAATAGTTTTGCAGAAAGCATTGATTTAGATGCGCAAGATCCTGTGGCCCTCAAGCACACAGCATATGTAGTTCTTCTTATCAAGATGGCAGAGCAGTGGGTTAAAAGCCATGGTGGTAGTCTTCCATCATCCAGGGAAGAGAAGAAAGAGTTCAAGATTAACTTGTTTGTTTTATAGCTCTTCTGTTGGCTTCCTTGTCTTATTGATTTTTTTTTTTTTTTTTTTTGAAAATAAAGTGACACAGTTGCTGATAAAAAAAAAAAAAAAAAAAAACTGAAAGTAAAGTGACACAGTTGGGTCTTGAACATTTTAGGAGCGTCTTAAAGCCAGGATGGTTGCATCGGATGGAGCTAACTACAAAGAAGCTATTGAGGCCTCCTTTAAGGTCTTTGTTCCTCGAGGAATTAGTAAGTAACAAACTATGTAATTTTTTTATCGTTAAGTTACACATGCATCTAGTGGGTGTTGATTTCATAAAAAAAATCCTCCCCCTGGAAATTATAAGAGGAGAAGGTGCCCGTTGAGCTAGTTGGCAACAAACTGTATAATTTCTTAAGCATAGATTTTGATTTTTCATGATAAATTGTGATGAACATATCAAAGTTAAATAAGAAGGATTAAATAACTATCATTAATGTTTTTCTCGTTCAGGTGTTTTTTTGTTGGGTAAAAAATGTAGAGAGACTGGGTCCAAATATATAAGGAAAAATGCAGAGAGACTAGGTCCAAATGCTTTGGGCTTCCCCCTTCTTTTCCAAATGCATGGTTGGAAGGTGGTCTGGATGCTAGGAATCTGCTATTTCAATTCCAACCATATTGGGATTGAGTTAGCTTTGGCACTTTTACCTACATTAGATTGTGATGGAAATGGATTTGAGTCACCTTCCTGCAATAGGCTTCATTAAATTAATCCAACAAGAAGGTAAGGTTATTAAAACATATTTATATTTAAAACAAATCACAACTGGTAAACAATTTGAATGATGGAGACGGCATGCTTATGTGGTTGTAAACTTACTGCAGTTCTAATGAAGTTCTAATGTGGGATTTCAATATGCTTCTGGTTTTCTCATCAAGAAATGTGTGATTTCTGCCTGAAAATTAAGAATTCTGTAATTAGTTGCATGTAACTAAGAGCTGAAGTTTTGTTATTTTTTGCATTTCAGGCCCAGATTTGCAACAGATACTTAATGACAGCTATACTGAAGTTGATTCTAATTCATCAGATTTTTGGGTGATGGTGGCCGCTTTGAAGGTAATTCCAAAATGGCATTGGTGACATTTGTTATTCCTTACTTGAATCTGATACTGACATCCAATTCGCCGAAGTCAAGTGATAATATATACTGATATGTTTCTGCAAAAAGGAACTTTTAGCTTAGATCCTAAGTTGACTGACAAGCTCTTTGTACACCTCGTAGAGTCAAAATTAGGGGTGGAAAATACTGATGTTTAGGGCTGTAAACAAGGAGCTAGGCTGAGTGTTAAAAGTTTAGGTTTACTCATTTATTTATATTTCGAACATGAGCTGAACTTGAGCTCATCAATAAAGTAGACTACATGTTCAAGCTTGGTTCATTTTCTTATTGAAACAAGTTTAAGCTTGTTAGGTTTTGTGTTTGTAATGTTGGCAAACCATGACAAAAACTCAGTCTTATTAGTTTATAATGGTCTACATTGAAGCCCAAGGCAAAAAACTCAAGTTCGAGATGAAGAAAAATGAGTTACAATCTGTTCCGTTCGATTGGTACTCGATTGGTGCTCGATCGATCAAAATTCGCGGATCAGCAAAACCAGCAAACGTAAAAAGGCCATAACTTATTCGTTTGAAGCCCAAATCGCGAGCCGTTTTTTCCAGTATTTAAAGGACATTATAAGCTAACCCTAGGTAGGGTTTTCAGAATTTTTTAGAGAGATTAGAGTGCATCTTGTGCCTCTTTTGTAGATCTAGGGTTTTGTACCCAAAAGCTCTCTAAAGTCTTCCACCGGTGTTATTCCTTAAAGAATCTCAAGATCCGGTATTGTAGAAGTTGTTGCATACAAGATCAACATTTAAGGAGATCCAAAACCTTTGAGTGGAGTCTCAAAGTCACAAGCAGGTTAGCTTGTGTTGTTGCAAAGGCCAAAGAAAGAAGGAGTCCGTGGTCTCGGAGCTGTCACGTGGTCGTGGTAGTAAGTTTCCTACACTTGGGTAGCAATAAGATGTTAGTGGTCTAAGTCTTATTGTGTAAACTTCAATTCTTTCTAGTGGATTTGCTATTTTACCTTGAGAATAGCTAGGTTAAATCCTCCCCAGGTTTTTTACCAGTTTGATTTTCCTGGGTCATCATATCGTTGTGTTATTTATTTTTCCGCTGCTTTACTTGATATGATTGTTATTGTTTTAACCTAGATCTGAATAATAAACCTAAGTATTCACTTGGTTAATTAATTAGGTTAAACAATCTAGTTTTACATGGATCTAAACTGTTAGGTTCTAAAGATTAGGAACTAATGTATTTAGAACTTCAATTTGTATGTTGGCAAACCATGATCAAAACAATGTTGAGTCGTGTGTTAGACTTGCTCAAAGTATGGGTCTAATTGTAAAGTTAGAATCAAGTTTTTATGCAGAAGTACTGTTCACCTTCTGTATGACTCGATCGATCGAAAATTAGACTCGATCGATTGAAAATCGTGCAGAACGTTTTTCTGCAGAAAATTCCAACTCAGCCCAAGCCCGTTTTAATGTATAGGGTTTTATGTTTTGCCCTAAGTATAAAAGGGAAAACCCTAGCCACGTTTTTAGAGTTCTGTTTTGCTGTGTTTGTGAATCTCTCTGTGAGATCTAGAGGTGTTTACCTTCACATACACTTAGGGTTTACAGACTTGAGATTTATGTCAAGAGTTGTGTAGATCGTTACAGTTGTAGAATCAAGAGAACACAAAGATATACAAGCAGGTGCGCTTGTGGATTTGCAAAGATTAAAGAAAGAAGGAGTCCGTGGATCTCGGAGCTATTATGGGGTCATGGTAGTAAGTTTCCTACACTTGGGTAGCAATAGAATGTTAGTGGTCTAAGTCGCTATTGTGTAAATTTCAATTCTTTCTAGTGGATTTGCTATTTTACCTTGAGGATAGCTAGGTTAAATCCTCCCCAGGTTTTTTACCGGTTTGGTTTTCCTGGGTCATCATATCGTTGTGTTATTTATTTTTCCGCTGCTTTACTTGATATGATTGTTATTGTTTTAACCTAGATCTGAATAATAAACCTAAGTATTCACTTGGTTAATTAATTAGGTTAAACAATCTAGTTTACAGGGGTCTAAACGAACTGACAAGTGGTATCAGAGCGGGTAGCTTTTTGTTTGATCCTTTGATCTTTGAGCTGATCCTTGACCCCTGTTGTCATGGAACACGGACACTCTCTTGTTGTTCCACCTCACTTTGATGGAAACATCTATGCCCATTGGAAAGTAAGGATGAAAGCTTTCCTGAAATTCATAGATGAGAGAGTTTGGAATTCCGTTGAATACGGATGGGAGAAGCCCACTACTCCTGTGAGTGAGTGGCAAACTTCTTAAAAGGAGGCAACTGCTTTTAATAGCAAAGTTATGAATGCTATTTTTAATGCTGTTTCCATGGAGGAATTTAAGAGATTCTCTAATGTTGAGATTGCTCATACTGCTTGGAAAATCCTCCAGACTGTGCATGAAGGCACGAAGGCAGTTAAAATTAATAAGTTGTAGCAATTGACTTCTAGATTTGAAAGCATAAGAATGAATGATGATGAATCTTTTGATGAATTCTATGCTAAATTGAATGATATTGTTAATTCTGCTTATAATTTGGGTGAAATCTATGATCAACCTGAAATTGTTAGGAAGATTCTTAGATCTTTGACTGAGGATTTTAGACCCAAAGTGACTGCCATTACTGAGAGCAAGGATGTAGACTCCATCCCTGTGGATGAACTTGTAGGATCTCTTCAGTCCTATGAGTTAGACCTCCCCAAGACCAACAAATCCAAATCAATGGCTCTTAAGTCTGTTGATGATGTTGATGATGGTGGATTTGATGATGATCTCTTTGCTAGAGAGATTGCCTATCTTGCCAAGAACTTTAGAAACTTTCTGAGGAATAGTAACAGAAGGGCAAGAGGCAAGAACACTGTTGAACCTAAAAATTTTAGGAAGAATGAACCCACTAAGGTTAATAACTTTGAAAAACCTAAGAAAAAAGTAGGTCAATCTTCTAATAATTCTTTGGGACAACAATGTTATGGTTGTCAAGGGTATGGTCATTTAAAGTCTGAATGTCCTACTTATTTGAGGTCTAAGGGTAAGGCTATGGCTGTAACCCTTAGTGATGACGAAGTTTCCGACAATGAATCCGCTAGTGATGAGGATGGAAACTTCATTGCTTTCACTGCTACCACTGTGGTCAATGAAAGCATATCTGTTGAAGAGAACCCTTCTGATGGGGAACTCTCTGAGGATGCAGATTTACAGGAAGCCTACAATAAATTTTGCAAAGTTACTGCAAAGGATGCCATGAATGTTGAGTTAGGCTTGAAGAAAATTGCATCTTTGGAACTTGAAAAGAAAAATTTACTTGTTAAATTGTTTGATGCAAATGAGCTTTTGAATAATGTGAAAACTGAGAACATGCTCTTACTTGATAAAGTTAAATGTTTGGAACTTGATTTATCTGTTGCTAGAGAACAAACTAATAGGTCTGCAAGCTCCAAACTTGATCACATGTTAAGTATTCAAAAGTCTCCTTCTGATAAAACTGGTTTAGGTTATGAGGAAAGTATTTCTGTGCTTGAACCTTCTTCCACTAAATTTGTTCCTTCTTCTGAACCTCCTAAGAGTGAGATTGTTAAACCCTCGGTGAGTGAACCTGTCAAACATGTTAATGTTACTCCACCTAGAAAGATAAGGGTTGATCTTCATGCTTCTCATTCTAGAGCTTCAACTTCTACTAAGGGCAAATTGCATGATAAGCCTGCATGGGTTTGTCATTTTTGTGGAAAACCTGGACACATACGTCCAAATTGTTTTAAGTTGCAAGCTGCGAAGCGAGCAAATAAAACTAAAGTACCTGTGCCTCAAGCACATGATCCTATGGTACTTATTGGTGAATTGGTAAAGGCGTTAAACCTTTATTCCAATCCTGGAGTTGCTCAGAATTCTAATGTGAATCATAACTCCAATGCAAGAGTTGCATCTAAGAAGTCTTGGATGCAAAAGGCTCAATCTAATTGAATCTGTCTGACATGGTCCTTGTGCTTCATTGCTCAATCTTTTGTGACCTTTGTTTTTAGGATTTGCATTGCATTACATTCATGCATTTCATTCTAGGTTGTTTGTTTCTTTGTTTAAAAAAAAATATTTTTTTTTTTTGCAAATTGTGTTTTGCTATTTTTCTTTGAATTTGAAAACAAGGTTGGTCAATCAAAATTTACATGTCATATGTATGTACCTTGTTTAGCTTTGATGCACTTATTTCTATTGCACTTTACTAGCTAAAGTCTTGTTGTGCATGTTGTGTGGGAAGATGCTATATTTGTTGATCACATGATCTTGATCTTGAAGTCTTATGTCTTTGATTGTTGGACTTGAACTTATTGAGAAAGGCATAAATAACCATCTCACCATTGTTTATTAGCCAATCATGAACACCTTAGTGCATATCGTAAGATTTTGTGCTCGAGAAAGTATAGCACATGCACAAAAAGAACATAAGGTGTAGCCTCTAACTAAAATTGGTGTGTACATTATTGGGCTATAATAATCTCACAAATTCTAAATAAAATTGGTGTGTACATTATCCCCGCTTTTATTAAGTTTCTAATTAATAAATTTGAATGATGAGGCAAATCAAGAAACTTACATGATTGCAAGCTCTTATTCTTGGAGATGTGGGAGTTATAGGATGTAACTCTTTAAGGGATAGTCTCTTTCAAATTCATGTGATGGATTTTGTAGAAATTGTGATTGATCTCTATGTGTATATCACCTCACATGTTTCTCAAGCTTTTGCTAGTTGCACACACTACACAAGCTATTCTTTGCTAGAATTGTGTACATGATATTGTGTGTGTTTTTGGCCTGACCAACCATGTTTGAGAATTTTGGGAATTTGATACAAAACATGTTTGCTTGTTTGTTTTTTTTGGTATATTGAGAGAAAATTATGCTTTGGGAAATCTGGGTTGAATACATGTGTTTTTGAAAAACATCTCATCTCATACTCATGCATTTGATTTTTAAAATCTGCTGCTTTGAGGAGTTTTTGATCTAAAATGTTGTGTTTTTCAAAAATTTATTTTTTCCAGAATTTCGATCGATCGAAACTGATTTTCGACCGATCGAAAATATTTTATAATGCTCAGAAACTCTCTGGTTGGATCGATCGATCCAAGCTGTTTTTGGATCAATCGAATAAGTTTTCGACCGATCGAATGTGATATTCGATCGATCGAAAATCGTGCTGGATGTTTTTAAAAAAGGAACTTTTTCACGTGGCTCTTCACTTTTCAAACTTTTTAACAAAACTTCCTTTCTCCTACCAACCGGTCAAATTTTTTTTGAGATTTTGTCGTTTTCCTACGAATCTTTTGCACAATCTCTCTTTCCCAAGTGTGGTAAGTCCTTTATACCCTTTCCTTTGCATTTATTTTCAAATTTCATGCATTATTTTCATGCATATTTGGGTATTTTCGGCATTTAGGAATTTTCTATTTTTGGGATTGTTTTTGAATGTTTCTTTCTCAAATTCTTTATGGGTTTTTGTGGGGACACCTTACCTAAGCACATCATGTGGTTTAATTTGAGTATTTTGGTGGTTTGAAGGAAATTTGAAATTCTAGGGCTTGAAATTGAGCAAATTTGGGGTTTTTGTTCAATTGGATTGAAATTGATGAAATTGGCTTGTTGGATTGATTAATTTGATCACTATATTGAGTTAATTGAATGTTGTAGTGATCAATTTATCAATTTGTTGTGTTTTGAAAAATTAGGTTTTTCAAATTGGGTATTTTTGATAAATATTGCTTGCTCAAGCCAATTTTATTAATTTGGATCACAATTGAACATGTCACTGCATTAGTACATGCATCATGTTATGTTCATGCTCATGCATCATATAGACTTTTTATATTCTATTCTGTGCTAACTTGCAGTCTGCCCTTGGTATTGTTTTTTGCTCTTTTTCCTTCTGTGTCTATCTTTTCCTTAGCACTATGCTTAGGAAAACTAGAGCCCATAGAACTTCTGATCCTTCTCCTTCCTTTGACACTGAGCGGTTCCCTAGTGAGTCAAACCAAGTCACCTATGAGACTTTGAACCTTAGGCGTCAGATTTGGGCTGAGCGTAGGGTTATCTTAGATGAGTTGGATCCTGAGGTGCGACGTAACTTTGAGCGTCGAGGTTGGTTACCTTTGCTCGAGTATGAGCATTCTCCTCCTCCTGCCACCCTGATTAGAGAGTTCTATTCGAACCTCTCTATTCATGTCTATGATAACGACACATTGGTCAAGGTGTGGTTACGTGGTGTAGAGTATCGCATTACTCCTTCGGTAGTGTCTGATGCTCTTGGGGTGCCCATTGTGGACCATCCCATTTTTCCTTACGAGGAGTCTCCTCCCCTTGATGACGTCTTGTCATACATCACTGGGTCTTCTATCCAGTGGGGTTCTGATCCTCGGATCACTTCTGCTGAGCTGTCTGAGCTGCACTATCTTTTCTTTAGGATAGCATGTCATTCTTTGTGGCCTATTTCGCATGTCCACACCATTCCTCTTGAGAGGTATGTCTTTTTGTATGCTTTGGTCACTGATGCTCCTATCAGTTTTCCGCATCTGTTCCTTCGTTCTTTGAACGAGGTTCATCGATCTAATTCTGCGGCTCATGCTTTGTTTTTTCCTGTTTTTATTCATCGGATTCTCCTTTTTCTTGGTTTTGGTGAGTATCCTGCTTCTGAGCCTGTACATGTTGTCGCTCCTATCGGTGCTACCTTTTTTAGGCAAAGGGCTGCTCAACGTCGAGTTAGCTCTAAGCATTCTAGGGTAGAGCCTTCCGATATCACTCCACCCCCTTCTTCTTCTACAGATACTCATGCAGCTGGGACTTCTTCTGATTCTGCTGTTGCTGCTGCTGCTGCTGATGTTCCTCCACCGTTTGATGAGGTTTCTGACCTTCGTCGGACTCTTGATACTGTCGTGACCGTTCAGGCGGCTCATGGTCAGCTTTTGGTGGACATCCTTGATGAGCTACATGCGTTACGAGTGGATTTGGCGAGCTCTCGTCGATCTCCTCCACCACCTTTTGATAATGAGTGAGTGTCCTTTGGCAATTCGTCACAAAAAGAGGGAGTACATAGTTCATTGTATGTAGGAGATTTTTTGTGGAGATTTACATTTTAGGGGGAGTTTTTTGTTTACTTGGTAGTGATACTGCGGAGCTTGTGGAGTTATTAGATTGTATCTAGATGCTTCACTGTGTATTCTCATTTTTAGCTCTTGTTCAGGAGATTTATTTTGTTGAGATACATTTGTATGTATTTGTTTCTTATTTCACTATGCTACTACTCTGCTTATTGATTTATATTGATGATATTATTCATGATATATGTCTTTATTTTGTGTCATGTGAAATTAAGAAATTTTTATTTATGTATTTCCTATTTTTTTCCACACATGCGTTTATGTGTTTGTTAAGTGTTACAGGAATATACAGGTTGCTTTCAGTCGAGTTGCTGTCTACCTTGCAACTGTTAGATAGTGGTTTAGGTTGAATTGTTAAGTGGCTATTTTTATTGTAATGGACTATTTCAATTTGTAACTTTGAGCTTTTTGTTAAGTCTGTGTTTTGTCACGGATTGCCAAAGGGGGAGTTTGTTAGGTTCTAAAGATTAGGAACTAATGTATTTAGAACTTCAATTTGTATGTTGGCAAACCATGATCAAAACAATGTTGAGTCGTGTGTTAGACTTGCTCAAAGTATGGGTCTAATTGTAAAGTTGGAATCGAGTTTTTATGCAGAAGTACTGTTCACTTTCTGTATGACTCGATCGATCGAAAATTAGACTCGATCGATCGAAAATCGTGCAGAACGTTTTTCTGCAGAAAATTCCAACTCAGCCCAAGCCCGTTTTAATGTATAGGGTTTTATGTTTTGCCCTAAGTATAAAAGGGAAAACCCTAGCCACGTTTTTAGAGTTCTGTTTTGCTGTGTTTGTGAATTTCTCTGTGAGATATAGAGGTGTTTACCTTTACATACACTTAGGGTTTACAGACTTGAGATTTATGTCAAGAGTTGTGTAGATCGTTACAGTTGCAGAATCAAGAGAACACAAAGATATACAAGCAGGTGCGCTTGTGGATTTGCAAAGATTAAAGAAAGAAGGAGTTCGTGGATCTCGGAGCTATCATGGGGTCATGGTAGTAAGTTTCCTACACTTGGGTAGCAATAGGATGTTAGTGGTCTAAGTCGCTATTGTGTAAACTTCAATTCTTTCTAGTGGATTTGCTATTTTATCTTGAGGATAGCTAGGTTAAATCCTCCCCAGATTTTTTACCGGTTTGGTTTTCCTGGGTCATCATATCGTTGTGTTATTTATTTTTCCGCTGCTTTACTTGATATGATTGTTATTGTTTTAACCTAGATCTGAATAATAAACCTAAGTATTCACTTGGTTAATTAATTAGGTTAAACAATCTAGTTTACAGGGGTCTAAACGAACTGACATAAACGAACTTACAAGTGGTATCAGAGCGGGTAGCTCTTTTGTGTAAGATCTTTTGATCTAAGAGTTGATCCTTGATCCCTGTTATCATGGATAATTTTAAGTGTCTTACTGTTTTTGACTGTGATGATTTGAATAAGAAGGACACTGTTGTTTCTGTTGATCTTTTTGATGCCTGTGAAACTCTTCGTAAGGAATTATTGAAAACTATGAAAATTGCTAAGAAATTCAAGGAAGAGTTAAAATTGGCTAATCTTGAAAAAGAGGAATTGATTGTGAGATTAGATGAATCTAATAAAAAGAATGAATTTTTGAGAAATCAAATTTCCTCTCAAGATGAGAAGGTGAAAAGCTTGGAACAAGAGTTAGTTGAATCTAAAGGTAAAATTGAAATTTTGACTAGAACCAAGCCTGCTGTTGTTAACAGAAGTGTTTCTGTTTCTCTTAAGCCTAAAGATGAAAAAGTTTATGTCCTTCCTTTCAAGAGGAATAATAAAGAAAAGACTTATTTTGCTAGGTTAGACAAAGGTAAAAGTTCTGATGTAGACGCTGAAGTTTCTACAACTAAGTCTAAACCTACTGTTAGAGAGCATAAAATATCTGTTTTTGTGCCTACTTGTCACCTTTGTGGTGTTGTTGGTCATATTAGACCAAATTGTTCTTTGTTGAGGCAAAAACCAAAATCTGAGACTAGATTTGCTGTTAGGAATACTGATGTTCCTAAATTTATTCCTGTTTGTCACTATTGTGGTGTTTCTGGTCACATTCGTCCTAATTGTCATAAATTGAAATTTAAGCATTCTGTGTTTCAGTCTAGAACATGTGATGATATTTTTCCTGCTATGAGTCCAAATAAATTGTTTCATATGCTTTTGAAAAATTTAAGCTTGTTGGCTTGTGAAAGGAATTTGCAGGATTTCAGTCTTTCTCAGAAGATTGGTATAATCCCTCAAACACACTCTGCTTCACATGGATTTTCACCTACAAAGCCGAAGACTCGTGTTATATGGGTGAGAAAAGATTCTCTAAGGTGAGTGTTGCTGATTTGTCCTTGTTTTAATTCTTTCAATTATTTGTGGACATGTTTTGTTTTTTGTTTTTGGTTGTTTTGTTGTTTAGGTTGTTTTTTTATTAAAAAAAAAATCCAAAAACATTGAAAATTTTTAGAAAGACAAAAATATTTTATTTTGTGTCTTGTTTTAATTTTTCTTGAGGATTACATGAATTATAATATCTCTCTTAATTTAGAACATGCTTGATATTGTGGAGAAACTTGAATAGCATGTGTTTTATAAGTGCTAAGCTATTTTTTTTATTTTGTTTGAGTATGTACTAGTTTGTACATGTACTCAAGGGTTAATTAAGAAATTGATATTTCTTGTTTGTGTACCCTCTATAGCTTGGTTAAGCACTGTCATGCATTGCATTTGCATTTTTTTTTTAATCATTTAGCATAATGTGTGCTTTTTGTTTTTGGTCATAAAATTTTTTTTTAATATTTTTATGTGTTTTGTATTATATATCTTGAATTTATAATCAAGGTTGGCCATATTATTTTTACATAACATGTTTATGTACTTTTTTTAGCTTGGATGAGCTTATTTTATTGCATTTTACTAGTTTGAGCTTTGTAATGCATGTTGTGTGGAAAGATGTTTATAGTTTTTGATCACATGATCTTGATCTTGAAGTCACATGCCTTTGATTGTTGGACTTGAACTTTTTGAGAAAGGCATAAATAACCATCTCACCACTGTTTACTAGCCAATCATGAACACCTTAGTGCATATCGTAAGATTTTGTGCTCGAAAAAGTGTAGCACATGCACAAAAAGAACATAAGGTGTAGTCTCGGTTAAATTGTTAAAATTGGTGTGTACATTATTGGGCTATAATAATTTCACAATTCAATTAAAATTGGTGTGTACATTATGAGGCAAATCAAGAAACTTACATGATTGCAAGCTTTTATTCTAGGAGATGTGAGAGTTATATGATGTAACTCTTTAGGTGATAGTCTCTTTCAAATTTATGTGATGAATTTTGTAGACTTTGTGATTAATTACTATTCACATATCACCTCACATGTCTCTCAAGCTTTTGCTAGTTGCACACACTACACAAGTTACTCTTTGCTAAACTTTGTACATTATATTGTGTGTGATCTTGTTGTGGCCATCTAAGACTATATGTTCCTTGATTTTGATGCAAAATTTAAGTTTTGAGGACAAATTGATTGAAAAACTTGTTTTTGAAAGATCTGGGTTGAATTCAAGTGTTTTTGAAAAACTTTCAGTCTCATACTCATGCATTTCATTCATGAAATACTATGCTTTGAGGAGTTTCTGCATAAAATTGCTCTGTTTTTCAAAATTTGAGTTTTCCAGAATTTCGACCGATCGAGGGTGTTTTTCGACCGATCGAAATTACGATTAAAATTTTTGGTTTGATTCTGTCTGACTCGATTGGTATTCGATCGATACTCGATCGATCGAAACTGAAAAATTTTCAGTTTTTAGAGTTTTGACCAATTTTTTTTTTTTTTTGCATCATTTATGGTTAGGATTCACATGAGTTGCATTTTTTTTCTGTGTCCATCTTGCAGTTTTGCAGTCATATCTCTCAATGTTTTCACACATAACATGCATACACTTTGCTAAATTGGGTACTCAACTTGATTTAAAAATTGATTGATTAATTTTTGAGTCCTTTGTACATTTTAGTATATGTTTTTTTTATATGTGAACTACAGAAAATATTTTTCTTAAGAGATATGATGGATAATCAATGTGCAAATATTTTCTCTACTCATGCAACTGTTTATGGGTCACATAGTGTCAAGTTTGCATTTATTGAAAGAGAAAATATTTTTCTTCATGTGTATCCTCAACACATTGTGTTTAGGTTTGTGTGTTTTTTATTTATCCCCACCTCCTATATTTTCCCCAAAACTGTTTTTCCCAAAAATTGTTTTGTCTTTCCTATTTTTATAGGGGGAGAAAAGTTTTTTTTAACCTTTGTTGTTCATAGGGGGAGTTGTTGCTCTTCATAGGGGGAGTTTTCTCTATTTTCTATAGAGCTAAATTGTTTTACGTTCCCTTGGTTCTCCTTTTTCTCTCATGTTTATTGTCACTTTACTCTTTGTTTGAGTTGTATTTGTCAATACGTGACAAAAAGGGGGAGAAATAGATGAAATGTGAGAATCCTGTTTGTCTTGTTTAGGGGGAGAATATAAAAACTTTTTGATGTATCTAACTTAGGGAGAGAGTTAGAATTTATTTTTGTTTTTATATTCTGTTTCATATTATTGTTTATATGTCTTTCTTTCCACACATGCAGTGATGTGTTTGTTGAGTGTTTCAGGAAAGACAAGTACATTCTGATCAAGACCTTCTACCTCTTCTTGCAACTTCTAGGTTAGGAGTCTTAGATTGGGATTTGTGATGTATTTGGGCATTCTATTGTATTTGGGCATTATGTTGTATGTGTGTTTTGTCACGGATTGCCAAAGGGGGAGATTGTTAGGTTTTGTGTTTGTAATGTTAGCAAACCATGACAAAAACTCAGTCTTATTAGTTTATAATGGTCTACATTGAAGCCCAAGGCAAAAAACTCAAGTTTGAGATGAAGAAAAAAGAGTTTCAATCTGTTCCGTTCGATTGGTACTCGATTGGTGCTCGATCGATCGAAATTCGCGGATCAGCAAAACCAGCAAACGTAAAAAGGCCATAACTTATTCGTTTGAAGCCCAAATCGCGAGCCGTTTTTTCCAGTATTTAAAGGACATTATAAGCTAACCCTAGGTAGGGTTTTCAGAATTTTTTAGAGAGATTAGAGTGCATCTTGTGCCTCTTTTGTAGATCTAGGGTTTTGTACCCAAAAGCTCTCTAAAGTCTTCCACCGGTGTTATTCCTTAAAGAATCTCAAAATCTGGTGTTGTAGAAGTTGTTGCATACAAGATAAACATTTAAGGAGATCCAAAACCTTTGAGTGGAGTCTCAAAGTCACAAGCAAGTTAGCTTGTGTTGTTGCAAAGGCCAAAGAAAGAAGGAGTCCGTGGTCTCGGAGCTGTCACATGGTCGTGGTAGTAAGTTTCCTACACTTGGGTAGCAATAGGATGTTAGTGGTCTAAGTCTTATTGTGTAAACTTCAATTCTTTCTAGTAGATGTTAGTGGTCTATTTTACCTTGAGGATAGCTAGGTTAAATCCTCCCCAGGTTTTTTACCGATTTGGTTTTCCTGAGTCATCATATCGTTGTGTTATTTATTTTTCCGCTGCTTTACTTGATATGATTATTATTGTTTTAACCTAGATCTGAATAATAAACCTAAGTATTCACTTGGTTAATTAATTAGGTTAAACAATCTAGTTTTACATGGCTCTAAACGAACTTACAGAGCTTTCTCATAAGCTACTTGATTAACTTAATCTGTTCTCATATATATAGTAAACACATTATATTCAAGCTTGTTCACTATTTAAATTTTTTACTCCCATAAATCTATGCTAATAATTAATAACTATATTATATTACTTGAGTTAATTAGATAGAATGATTTTCATTATGAACTTATATGAATTAGATTCACCAACCTTTCATTGTTGAAAACTGTATATAATTTTACTATGAGATGGACTATTTATACTAACAATAAAGTAAAAATAATAATTTGTAATCTTATAACTTATTTACGAATTTACACAATTCCATATCAAGTCTAAATGAGTGTTTTACTGGCTAGAGGAGAGTCCAAAGGGCTATTCTTTAGAAATGTTTCTTACATTATGCACACCAATTTTTCTTGATTCTTGTTTTAAGTGATTTTTGTAAATTCAAGATTTTAAGCTAATATATAGGTCCATAAGGTAATTGTTTCCATTGTATCTTTAAACTCCTTTTTGTGATACTTGTTTGCAAAATAATTCAGAATTAATTATTTATCAGAATGGAAGAAAGAAAGTAGCATATGAAAGATGATATGAATGCTGTCATGCTATATAAACTACTAGTAATCTAATTTCTGTTTTTAAAATTTGTTCTCTTTGTGTGAGTGCATTTGCTCATGTGTTCTATGATTGTGGGAATTCCACTTATGTCCTGCAATCACTGCTTATACTGTTTTATTGCTATTTCCATAATATTGTTGACTTGATTTTTTATGTTGTCAAATGAGTAAGAATCTTAGTATTGATAATGTATTTGTTCATTGCAGCGACCACCATCTGATAAAGCCAAAGGGACTGATGACGACTTTGCAATAGTTCTTGAGCTATCTGAAGATGACCTGCATTTTGATAAAAAGAAGGTAAGAAATGGCATAATTGATTGCCTTCAAGCTCTCTTTTATTCTTCGCTAATTTTTATTGAATAGTTGGTTGATGTTCAGAAATGTGAGGATGAGACTTGATTTTTTATGTTGTCAAATGAGTAAGAATCTTAGTATTGATAATGTATTTGTTCATTGCAGCGACCACCATCTGATAAAGCCAAAGGGACTGATGACGACTTTGCAATAGTTCTTGAGCTATCTGAAGATGACCTGCATTTTGATAAAAAGAAGGTAAGAAATGGCATAATTGATTGCCTTCAAGCTCTCTTTTATTCTTCGCTAATTTTTATTGAATAGTTGGTTGATGTTCAGAAATGTGAGGATGAGACTTGATTTTTTATGTTGTCAAATGAGTAAGAATCTTAGTATTGATAATGTATTTGTTCATTGCAGCGACCACCATCTGATAAAGCCAAAGGGACTGATGACGACTTTGCAATAGTTCTTGAGCTATCTGAAGATGACCTGCATTTTGATAAAAAGAAGGTAAGAAATGGCATAATTGATTGCCTTCAAGCTCTCTTTTATTCTTCGCTAATTTTTATTGAATAGTTGGTTGATGTTCAGAAATGTGAGGATGAAATATTATGTAATTGAAGGAAATATATAACTTTAGTAAGTCACTATTTATTGTTTACTCTATTCTATACACTGAAGCGCAGGGGATTGATACTGGACTCCTATTGCATACCAACTACTAAATTAAAAAAAAAAATTTACATTTCTAATTTTATACATATGATTGTGTCAAATTCTTTTTAATTAAGTTGTATACAAAAGAAAACGTGACTGTAAATACTGACAATAATTGTTCCATTTTTGTTAGCATGAAAATTAGGTTTATAAATTTTCATTAGTATTTGCAGTTTATTACAGTTATGCTTTAATACTATCTAGTTCTTGGTAAAGAAACCTAATTTCTTAATTTAATTGAGTTGTTATGTTGCTACCATTATTCTTATTATTTTCACATCTCGTTGGCAGAAAGTACTTCATAATAAGGGTTTTAGCCCCAAGGAACAGGTTCATCTTAAGAGCTCTTCAGGTCCTGATTGGATAAGTACTTCCTTGAAAGTAATGCTTCAGATAGCAAGAATCATACAATTAGATGAGGTAAAAATTCCAATTCTTCTCTTTAAACTACTTGGTATTTCAGTGTAAGGACATGCTTGGAGGAAAATGAGAGAGATAAATTGATTTCCTGTATGAACAATAGGAAACAAAATAGTTTTTCCACATAGGTTTAATCTCTTTTAGGTTCTTGAAAATTGTAGCTTCAGTGTCTTCCTGGTTTGTTTTGCCACAAAACTCAAAAGTGGAGCATGAATAGCATGATAGCCTGATCCCTGTCATTTTATGGATGATTAACTCATGATGATATTTATTATAAAGGGTTCATTGGGATGCAGGTAGAACTTTATTTTGGCAAGGGTGATGCATGTTCATCAGTGGTGTAAGTTCGTTTAGACCCCTTAAACCCAAACAGATTAACCTAGAGAATTAACCAAGTGATTAACTTAGGTAATTTAAATAGATCTAGGTTAAAACAAATAAAACAAATCATGTAAAAGTGAGGAATAATAAAGAACACATGATATGATGACCTAGGAAAACCAAACCGGTAAAAAACCTGGGGAGGATTTAACCTAGCTATCCTCAAGGTAAAATGAATTCACTATGAAAGAATCGAAGTTTACACAATAGAGACTTAGACCACTAACATTCTATTGCTACCTGCCTGTAGGAAACTTACTATTACGACCACGTGACAGCTCCGAGACCACGGACTCCTTCTTTCATTGAATTCTTCAGTAAAGCACAAGCAACACCTGCTTGTATATCTTAAAGCTCTTTTGTTGTTCTACAACTGTATGATTTACCAATCTCTTGACATGAATCTAGAGTTTGGAAACTCTAAGTGTATATGAAGGTAAACACCTCTAGATCTAACAAATGGATTCACAAACACAGCGTTTAGAACTCTAAAAACGTGGCTAGGGTTTTCCCTTATATACTCAGGGCAAAACATAAAACCCTATACATTAAATGGGCTAGAGCTGAGTTGGGAATTTTCTGCAGAATAACGTTCTGCACGATTTTCGATCGGTCGAGTCTAATTCTCGATCGATCGAGTCAGGCAGAAGTGCACAGTAAATTCTGCAGTTAACTCGATTCCAACTTTACATAAAAAGCCATACTTTGAGCAAGTCTAATACACAACTTAAAGAATGTTTTGATCATGGTTTGCCAACATTACAAATTGAAGTTCTAATACATTAGTTTCTAAATCTTAGAACCTAACAAACTCCCCATTTGGCAATTCGTGACAAAACATAGACTTAACAAAAAGCTCAAAGTTTACAAAATAAAACAGCCCATTACAAAATAAAAAGCCACTAAACAAATTCAACCTAACTACTATCTAACAGTTGCAAAGTAGACAGCAGCACAACTGAATCAACCTGTATATTCTTGTAACACTTAACAAACACATAAACGCATGTGTGGAAAATACAAGGAATATAGAAAATAACTTCTTGATTTCACATGACACAAAATAAAGACATATATCATGAATAACATCATAAATATAAATCAATAAGCAAAGTAGCATAGTGAAACAAGAAAAATATCTCTTAACAGGAGCCAAAAATGTATATACAAAGTGAAGCACCTAGATACAATCTAATAACTCCACAAGCTCCTCAGTATCACAGCAAGGTACAAAACTCCCCCTAAGACAAAAATCTCCTCTACAAGATATGAACTCCAAAATCTCCTCTACAAGATATGAACTCCTTAATAGAATGCACTCCCCCTTTTTGTGACGAATTACCAAAGGGCACTCACTCATCATCAAAAGGAGGCGGCGGAGGAGAACAACGAAAACTAGCCAAATCCGCTTCAAAGTACGAAGCTCATCAAGGACATCCACCAGAAGCTGACCATGAGCCGCCTGAACGATCATGACAGTGTCCAGAGTCCGACGAATATCAGAAACATCGAAGGAGAAGGTGGAGGAACATCATTAGCAACAGCAGCAGAATCAGCAGACGTCTCAGCTGCAGGAGCATCTGTAGAAGAAGAAGGAGGCGGAGTGACACCGCAAGGCTCTACCCTAGGACGCTTAGAGCTAGCTCAAAGTTGAGCAGCCCTTTGCCTCAAAAAGGTAGCACCTATAAGAGCAATAATGTGTATGGGCTCAGAAGCAGGGTAATCACCTAAACCGAGATGAAGGAGAATCCTATGAATAAAAACAGGAAAGAATAAAGCATGAGCCGTAGAACTACTCCGATGTACCTCGTTCAAAGAACGAAGAAACAGGTGTGGAAAACTGATAGGAGCATCAGTAACAAGAGCATACAAAAAGACACATCGCTCAATAGGAATAGTATGAAGATGAGAAATAGGCCACAAGGAATGACAGGCAATCCTAAAGAAAAGATAATGAAGCTCAGAGAGCTCAGCAGACGTGATCCGAGGATCAGAACCCCACTAGACAAAAGATCCAGTGACGTAAGACATCACGTCATCAAGAGGCGGAGACTCATCATAAGTAAAGACGGGATGATCAACAATAGGCACCCCAAGAGCATCAGATACTACCGAAGGGGTAATGTGATACTCCACACCTCGTAACCAAACCTTAACCAAGGTGTTGGTATCATAGACGTGGATAGAGAGGTTCAAGTCGAATTCTCTAATCAAGGTAGCCGGAGGTGGATGATCTATATCCAACAAAGGTAACCAACCCCGACGCTCAAAATTACGTCTCACCTCAGGATCAACCTCATCTAGAATGACCTTACGCTCACCCCAAATTTGACGCCTAAGATTAAGGGTCTCGTATGTCTCTTGGTTCTTCTCACTAGGAAACCGATCACTATCAAAGGAAGGAGAAGGAACAGGAGTCCTATGGGCTCTAGTTTTCCTAGGCATGGTGCTAAGGATAGAAAAGAGAGACAAAGAAAGAGGAGAGCAAAAACAAAAACCAATGGCAGACTGCAAGTTAGCACAGCATAAAAAATAGAAATACCAATCTATATGATGCATGAACAAAATATGCAAATGATGCATGAACTAATGCAGTGACATAGGTCAATTATGATCCAAATTAACAAAATTGGCTTGAACATAAAATATAAATAAAAAATACCCAATTTGGGAAAAACCCAATTTTCAAAACACAACAAATTGAGAAATTGATCATCACAATAGTTAAATAACACAATATAATGATCAAATTAATCAATCTAACAAGCCAATTTCATCAATTTATATCAAATTGAACAAAAACTCCAATTTCATCAATTTCAAGCCCTAGATTTTCAAATTTCCCACAAAGCACCAAATTAATCAAATTAAACCACTTTTAGTACTTGGATAAGGTGTCCCCACAAAAACCCATGATTAATTTGAAAGAAAAAGATTCAAAATCAATCCCAAAAATACCAAAACTATAAATGGCAAAAATACCAAAAATGCATGAAAATTATGCATGAAACATGAAAATAAAATCAAAAGGAGGGGCAAAAGAGTCTTACCGGCCTTGGGAGAGAGAATTGATGCAAAAAGAACGGAGGAAAATGACAAAAACAGCAAAAATTGGCTTGACCGGTTGGTGAGAAACAAAAGAGAGTTGAAAAGTTTTTGAAAAAGTGAAGAACACGTGAAGAAAAGTTCTTTTTAAAAACTCTCAGCCCGATTTTCGATCGATCGAAAAACAGATTCGATCGGTCGAAAATCCTTCGATTGATCCAAAACCAATCGAGTACCGATTGAAACAACCCGAGACTTTCCAGAGATTTTGAGACATTTTCGATCGGTCGAAAAACAGTTTCGATCGATCGAAATTCTGGAAAAAAAAAATTTTGAAAAACAAACCAATTTCAGTGATGAAACTCCTCAAAGCATTAGATTTTATGAGAAAAATGCATGAGTATGAGTTGAAAAGTTTTCCAAAAACACATGTATTTACCCCAGATCTCCCAAAACAAGAGTTTCTCTTAATATCCCTCAAAAACTCTAAACAAACAAACATGTTTTGCATCAATTTCCAGAAATTTTCAAACTTGGTTGGTCAGACCAAAAAACACACAATAACATGAACACAGTTTAGCAAAGAATAACTTGTGTAGTGTGTGCAACTAGCATAAGCTTGAGAAACATGTGAGATGATATGCACATAGAGATCAATCACAGTTTTTACAAAATTCATCACATGAATTTGAAAGAGACTATTACTTAAAGAGTTACATCATATGACTTTCACATCTCCTAGAATAAAAGCTTGCAATCATGTAAGTTTCTTGATTTGCCTCAGAGTGAATATTCAATTTAATTGATTAGAAACTTAATAATATAGTCGGGATAATGTACACACCAATTTTATTTGAATTGTGAATTTATTATAGCCCAATAATGTACACACCAATTTTAGCATTTTAAAAGAGGCTACACCTTATGTTCTTTTTGTGCATGTGTTACACTTTCTCGAGCACAAAATCTTACGATATGCACAAAGGTGTTCATGATTGGCTAGTAAACAGTGGTGAGATGGTTATTTATGCCTTTCTCAATAAGATCAAGTCCGACAGTCAAAGACATAAGACTTTAAGATCAAGATCATGTGATCAACAGATATAGCATCTTCCCACACAACATGCACAACAAAACTTCAGCTAGAAAAGTGCAATAGAAATAAGTGCATCAAAGCTAAACAAGGTACATAAACATGTTATGCAAAATTAGATTGACCAACCTTGTTTTTCAAATTCAAGAAAAGTAGCAGAAACACAATTTGCACAATTTTTTTTATAAAGGAAATAAACACCCTAGAATGAAATGCATGAATGTTATGCAATGCAAATCCTAAAAACAAAGGTCACAAAGGATAGAACAGTGAAGCACAAGGACCATGTCAAACAGACTCAATTAGGTCGAGTCTTTTGCACCCAAAACCTTTTAGATGCAATTATTGCATTGGAGTTATGATTCATATAAGAATTTTGACCAACTCCAGGATTGGAATAAAGGTTCAACGCCTTTACCAATTCACCAATAAGTACCCTAGGGTCATGTGCTTGAGGCACAGGTACTTTAGATTTATTTGCTCACTTTGCAGCTTGCAACTTGAAACAATTTAGACGAATGTGTCCAGACTTTCCACAAAAATGACAAACCCATGCAGGCTTATCATGCAACTTGCCCTTAGTAGAAGTAGAAGATCTAGAATGAGACTCTTGAAGATCAACCCTAATCTTCCTAGGTGGAGTAACATCTACAGATTTAACAGGTTCACTCACCAAGGTTTGACAATCTCACTCTTAGGAGGTTCAGAAGAGGGAACAAAATTTGTGGAATGAGATTCAGGCATAGAGATGCTTTTCACAAAACCTAAGCCAGTTTTGTCAGAATGAGACTTTTGAACACTCAACATGTGATCAAGTTTGGAGCTTGCAGACCTATTAGTTTGTTCTCTAGCAATAGATAATTGAAGTTCCAAACATTTAACTTTATCAAGTAAAAGCATGTTCTCAGTTTTCACATTATTTAAAAGCTCATTTGCATCAAACAATTTCATAAGCAAATTCTTCTTATCAAGCTCAAGAGATGCAATTTTCTTTAAGCCTAAATCAACATTCATAGCATCCTTTGTAGCAACTTTGCAAAATTTATTATAGGCTTCCTGTAAATCTGCATCTTCAGAGAGTTCCCCATCAGAAGGGTTCTCTTCAACAGACATGCTTTCATTAACTACAGTAGTAGCAGTGAAAGCAATGAAGTTTCCATCCTCATCATTAGCGGATTCATTGTCAGAAACTTCATCATCACTAAGAGTCACAGCCATAGCTTTACCCTTAGACTTCAAGTATGTAGGACATTCAGATTTCATATGACCCTACCCTTGACATCCATAACATTGTTGTCCCAAAGAATTATTAGAAGGTTGACCTACTTTCTCTTTAGGTTTTTCAGTGTTATTAACCTTAGTGGGATCATTCCTCCTAGAATTTCTAGGTTCAACAATGTTCTTGCCTCTTGTTCTTCTGTTATTGTTCCTAAGAAAGTTTCTAAAGTTCTTGGCAAGATAGACAATCTCTGTAGCAGAGAGTTCATCATCAAATCCACCATTCTCAACATCATCAACAGACTTAAGAGCCATTGATTTGGATTTGTTTGTCTTGGATAGGTCCAACTCATAGGACTGAAGAGATCCTACAAGTTCATCAACAGGGATGGAATCCACATCCTTGCTTTCAGTGATGGCAGTCACTTTGGGTCTAAAATCCTCAATCAAAGATCTAAGAATCTTCCTAACAATTTTAGGTTGATCATAGATTTCACCTAAATTATAAGCAAAATTAACCATATCATTTAGTTTAGCATAGAACTCATCAAAAGATTCATCATCATTCATTCTAATGCTTTCAAATCTAGTAGTCAATTGCTGCAACTTATTAATCTTAACTGCCTTTGTGCCTTCATGCACAGTTTGGAGGATATTCCAAGCAGTATGAGCAACCTCAACATTAGAGATTCTCTTAAATTCCTCCATAGAAACAGCATTGAAAATAGCATTCATAGCTTTTCTATTGAAAGCAGCTGCCTCCTTTTGAGAAGTTTGCCACTCACTCACAAGAGTAGTGGGCTTCTCCCACCCATATTCAACAGAGTTCCAGACTCTCTCATCAATAGATTTCAGGAATGCTTTCATCCTTACTTTCCAATAAGCATAGTTGATTCCATCAAAATGAGGTGGAACAATAAGAGAGTGTCCGTGTTCCATGACAACAGGGGTTAAGGATCAGCTCAAAGATCAAAGGATCAAAAACAAAAGCAACCCGCTCTGATACCAATTGTAAGTTCGTTTAGACCCCTTAAACCCAAACAGATTAACCTAGAGAATTAGCCAAGTGATTAACTTAGGTAATTTAAACAAATCTAGGTTAAAACAAATAAATCAAATCATGTAAAAGTGCGGAATAATAAAGAACACATGATATGAAGACCCAAGAAAACCAAACCGGTAAAAAACCTGGGGAGGATTTAACCTAGCTATCCTCAAGGTAAAACGAATTCACTATGAAAGAATCGAAGTTTACACAATAGAGACTTAGACCACTAACATCCTATTGCTACCTGCCTGTAGGAAACTTACTACCACGACCACGTGACAACTCCGAGACTACGGACTCCTTCTTTCCTTGAATTCTTCAGCAAAGCACAAGCAATACCTACTTGTATATCTTGAAACTCTTTTGTTGTTCTGTAACTGTATGATTTACCAATCTCTTGACATGAATCTAGAGTATGGAAACCCTAAGTGTATGTGAAGGTAAACACCTCTAGATCTAACAAATAGATTCACAAACACAGCATTCAGAACTCTAAAAACGTGGCTAGGGTTTTCCCTTATATACTCAGGGCAAAACATAAAACCCTATACATTAAATGGGCTAGGGCTGAGTTGGGAATTTTCTGCAGAAAAACGTTCTACACGATTTTCGATCGGTCGAGTCTAATTCTCAATTGATTGAGTCAGGTAGAGAAGTGCACAGTAAATTCTGCAGTTAACTCGATTCCAACTTTACATAAAAAGCCATACTTTGAGCAAGTCTAACACACAACTTAAAGAATGTTTTGATCATGGTTTGCCAACATTACAAATTGAAGTTCTAATACATTAGTTCCTAAATCTTAGAACCTAACAAGTGGAATATTACAGCCCCAGGAATGAGGTAGAGGCTCTTAATTCAATCCTTTCGCTTCTTGACTTTTCACTCTCAAATGGTATATGCATGCAAATGAATGTCCTGCAAGAACTTCGGGAAGCAATTATTGGTATAATCCGTGACTTTGGGGACAAAAACAGTGTGAAGACTACAATTTTAGAAAACCACAGCTGTGGTAAAGAAGAATGTTTGTTGCAATGGGGTGAAAACAATGGCATAAGGACAAGGTTGTAGATAGCTTGTAAGTTTTCACAATTATGTCTGCTGCTGTTCTTTTTTTCCTTGCTTATTAGGCATGAAAAGATTTAGCCCCCTTTTCTTGGTGTCAGAGGATTTCTCCTTTTTCTTTGAGGTGGAGTTGGGAACTCAGGGGGTGGGAACACTATTTCTTTACAATTTTGCAAGCTATGCATAGAAAAAAGGACACCTAGTCTTTATTGTATTGTGCTTCATTCATCATGTAGATGTCGAAGGTGCTGGTAGAGGAGCCATAGCAAGAGAAAATCTAAATGTTGGAGACATTGCTGTGGAGATCCCTGTATCTACTGTCATTTCTGAGGAGCTAATCCGTGAATCCAACATGGTACGTTTCAAACTTCCATAAATGATTCCTTCTTTGAGTTTGAACTTCTATCAGAGACAAGGAAATGAAAGTTAAATGAAATGAATCTTCATTTGTGTGGGAACATGGATCACATATCTAAAAAACTTGTCACACAGAAAACAATAGATGGGTGATGATTAGTAAGAAAAATGTATTCTTGAGGGATCAATACCTGATATGACATCAACAACTAAGTTAGTATCTAAGTATCTCGTTTTTGGCAGTAAGATTTAGAGAATTTATACTGTACTTTAATCATTTCTGGACCTCATGCATAGTATGAACTTGTTTCTTTGAGAGAATTGGATTTTCTGATTCAAAATCTAAAATTTGTGTCAAGACTGCATGTGGATTAAGAGCATTTCATTTGCATTACCATTGGTCAATGAAGATTTTTTTTTATATATTGTTAATAATGTTGAAATATAAGAAAAGGATGTGCAATCCTTAAAAAAATTAGGAAACTATGCATAATTTTTGCAGATTGGAGTCATTGGGGTTTTAGAATCCTTTTGCAAATGGTATATTGTTAATTTTGCAGACCAAGTGATGCATTCTGTTTATGTAAAACATTTGGTCAGGATTGGATTGCCTATTGTCTAATTTCTTGATCCTACCACCTTTGATTGTGTTTGGTTAACAACTTTTGCTTGTGGATTTCTATATCTTCTACAAATATTTTTGTTTTTGACCCTCTAAATTAACTACCATCTTTCCTTTTAGGGAATTATTTTTTGCTAGAGGTAAAACAAAATGAAAATATACATATGCATGAATCACCACTACACCCCAAACAAAAAAGAAAAATTTGCGTACTGAGAGAGATTCTCTTACATGCTACAATTCTCTTAAATCTGTAGCAGTACAGCTGTTGGCATATAATGTTAAACTTTTGTCACGAGCTTGTAGCTCAACTGACACTACATGGTGTTTTCAATAGAGATGTTTAGGATTCAAATCCCTCCTCCAATTATTGGTTTATCCACAAAAAAAAAAAAAAAAAAAAAAAAAAAGTGTTTTAACTCAAAATTTTTCTTGCAGACTCTTGTTGATACGGCAATATTAGAAACTGATGTTGGTGATGATGTTGGCTGAAGGGATGGGGTCCTAGCAATTGGAAATGCATGATGTCCTATTTAGTTTCAGCACATATCTGTGACACCTTTTATCTATTAGTGTTAGATTCAGTAATGCTTTTGATGATAGTTATGGTTGCATGTAGCTTTTGCAATTTGGTATAGATTTGTGTGGATCTTTCTAGGCCTATGTACATGTTAATTTCGAATCAACTGGAGAAAATATCTTGTAATAATATATAATATTCAGACTATCAATTTCCCTTATTATCAATTCAGCCAAAAAAAAAAAAAACCCTTATTATCAAGCTTTCTAGTTTTCTGTGTTTTTCTACATTGTCTTTGTTTAATGAAAAAGCTTTAGTTTCATTTTTTTTTTCTTTTCACCAAGGCACATGTTGATTATGACATGGCGGTTATGCCGACACTGCCAGACAATCGTTAACTCTCTGAAGATTGCTTTTTTATGATGTTCTTTTGAATATCGGGTATATACACTTTAGGTCTTTAAAAAAGATCTTGAGATCTGAAACTAGTGTGAATGCATTGGAGCATACACTTTAACCATGCAATGTCAAAATTAAAATTCTGTTGAATTTAAACAAGAAAATGAAAAGGCAATTAAGAAAACGTTGTTTATATGTTTTAAGAAAGCTGAGAGAGACACAGGGTGGAAAGAAAATCTAGCAAACACTTTCGGTGCCTCTTTCTTGGTAACCCAATTTTTAAGTATCCAAATAATTGAGACAAAGCTAGCCTGATCTTGCAATGCATGTACCACTGTCTTTACTCAATTATTGTTTAACTTAAAATCTCATACCGACTAAAATCTACCTCCTGATGTGGTAAAATCTTGGCAGTTTCTATTAGATTATTTATTTCACAAAAAATTCACTACTATGGACATTTTATATGTTTATCTTTATCTTTAAAGAAGGAACTAGATACCAACTTTTAAAGATATGGATTTGAAAGACAGAAGGATAGCCACCTGTTTGAATGGTAGTCCCCTCCTCCCTGTAAAAGCATCATGAACTATGTCCATAATATTTTGCAAACGTGTAAAAACTAAGAAAACATGTAATTATTTATTTAATTATTTTGCTTATTAAAGAAAAAAAGAGCATGTAATTTCATATCCACTGGTGGACACAGGTAGTCTCGGCAGTCATTATCCATGTGCACAAAATGCAAAAAGCAAAAATACCTGAAAATGTCAAAAACCATATAATCCAATCTTCAATCTTTTCCAATTAGTAGGACATCAAAGCATAAAATGAAAAGAAAACAAACACTCACTTTTTCCTTATGCCCTTTTCACCCGATTTTGCCAGCTACAAACATGTATTTTTTTGTTAACAACAAAATAGAATAAACACATGGATACAATACAAAGTTCTAAACATGCAACAGACTCTTCTAAACCCTCTAATCCTAAAACTCTTTTAGAACTTGAGAGTAATCCCACTTCCATTGCTTTCCTCACCATCTTCTCTAAGTGCAACCAACCCTTTTCTCTCCCTCATTCCATCATTCTCACCACTCTCACCCTTCTAGCTGCTGCTGTCTGACGAACATACAGGCAATATCCAACTAATGTCAATCCTTCTTAATATAAACTTCTCCTTTAGTTTCCAACCAGTTAAAATATTATGATTACGTAAAAAATTAAGCATCTATTTTGATGATAAATCACAACCCAAAACCATGTTTTAGAGGGGGGAAAAATGGAAATAATTAACAACTAATTGAAAGACAATATTAAACATTCATAAGATCATAATCTAGAAACAGGTACATTGGATATAGAATACTTCGATTACAAGTGCATTCAGTGATAAACAAAATAATAATTGTGCCAATAGTAGTAAGTTCGAATACACCATAAAGAGAATCACAATTTACATCTACAATGCCATTCCAAAATCGAGTATCTGCATGCCTAACAAAAATTGAAATATTGTCGTTAGATAGCAAAAGCCAAAACAAAGGTACTAATTTATGCAGCTTGGCTAATTGATACAATCATGGCATTTTATATAAAAGCATCACTTACCTAGTTTGGATCATTACTGCTTGTCGAAGCCCCACGGGAAAGCGGACATCTTCTACGGTTATGCCCATGTTGATGACACAGTCCACAGCTCTGCTTTTGTTGAATCTCCCTCAAGTTAGAATCTGGCCTCCGGCTTCCCAGTTCTCGCCGAACCCCATCCATCTCATTCCATATCCTAGACTTCACAGGTCGAGGTAGGTCTGGGTCAGGCACCCACTTTGGACCATCCACATCCCTCCACAATGACTCTGACTTTGGCACCACAAATTGATGTGAGCAGGTGCAAATGGCTTTCTCCAAACTATAACATGGGTCAATATATGAAGTCGCATCTTGCCCTAAGTACTGAAAAGCTGTAATTGCATGTGAACAAGGGATCTTTCGATTTTGCCACTTTCCACAACCATATGTTCTGGCCACTATGTTTATTTCATGACTATGGTGTCCCCCTCTAGAGCTATAATTTTTGTATGCGGTCTCCACTTGATATATACCATGGACATTATTAAACGCCCTTACTTGGTGTGTTTTTGATTTTTTCAGATTCGCATCATTGATATTTAAGGCATATTTACTCCACACCTTGCCCTCCGAGAGATCATGAGTAATTTCTTTGTGTCGATCATGGAAATACGTGACAAGTTTGCTCCAAGTAAATTCAATCATTGCAGCACTGGGTAGGCCATGGGCACCTTTGAGTACTCCATTAAAGCACTCTGAGACGTTGGTTGTCATAGCCCCATAACGGTATCCATCATCATGTAGTTAGGTCCACACGTCTAGATCCTCTTTCATTAGATATGTGTATGGCTTGATGGATGAGTTGGGTTCACTTTCCTACCGCCCGGTTCTTAGTTTCTTCCTAAGGGCCTCGATCTCAGCTTCCTTGATAGCTTGCATGTACAACTCAAATTTAGCTTCCTGAGTAGCTTACCCTGCTTTCAATGCCAATGACTTTAAAGTGGCATCTTGAAAATGCGTGTTGAAGTTGCTAGCAACATGTCGAAGGCAATATCTATGAAATACTCGTACTCGTCCATCATCATCTCTATGCCAGTTTGCAATTATGTTTTGAATACCCTTATGTCGGTTAGAAATTATGCAGATGTCCTTATCTGCTATCACATATTCCAATGAATTCCTAAGGCATCTTAAAAACCACTCCCAACTAGGACCTGATTCTTTGTCCACAACGGCAAAGGCGAGAGGCAAAACCTTGTTGTTGGCATCGATGGCCATTGCAATCAACAACACCCCTCGATATTTACCATACAAATGGGTCCCATCAATACTAATCACTGGCTTACAATGTTTGAATCCTTCAATGCATGGAGCGAAAGCCTTTGCATAATGCAATATTGTATCACCGGACACGTCCCCGCATATGGTGTGATATCAGTACCGAGTGCCATTTTTTTTATCCAAGTATGCCAACAATAACTTTCTCAACCTTTGGTAAGACTCTTCCCAATCCCTAAATATCTTTGCAATAGCCTTTTGTTTCGCATCCCATATCTTATAGTAAAAAAGCTTATGATCATAATACTTCGCTGTAATGAAATCTCTGAGGTGAAAAATTGTTACTGTGTGATTTTCTTGCAACAATGGAACACTACTGCAAGATAATTACAATCCATCATTCTACCATCAAGGGCCATGCCAAAGGATATACAACTTTGAGGACCCCTATAAGATGTGACCATCCATAGTCCATGTTCTAGCTTCACGACTACCCCAACGTACCACTGGCATGACCCATCCATGCATTTCATAGATAGTCTACTTTTGGTCGACCTACTAGTGATAAAGTTTTTGTTATGCTTTGCGGCATAAATTGTTAATGCACGTTTCACCGCCTCTTTATTCGTAAAAATCAACCCTTTCGTAAAATTCAAGTCCGCATTCCAAGAAGAAGCAAATGCTTGCTGAACAACTTCAGGATCAACCATATTTTTCCAAGTATTTGCATAAAATGATGAGGCAAGAGGTTCATAAATGGGGGGCGTATTTGTAAATGCTAAACTGTAACAACAACACCCGCATCATCTTCATCACATTCAATCATATCATCAACATGAGGATTGGGAGTAATTTCATAGTCATCAACACCTCTGTCAAAGTCATCTCGCTCAATCCTCTCTTTGTACTCATCTCTATCGTTAAGATCCTCCCCAAAATAGTCTTCGTCTTTAACTATTGGAAATGTAGATGATTCACCTCGATGTGTACAAAGTTGATCTTCATATCTATTGCTAGGTTCGCTCTCAATTGTTGTTGGTGTCTCTTGAAAAGGGGGTGTATAGCCTCCCAATGTGATGCATCGATCATCTAGGACTGTAAACTGTAGAGATGTAGTTGTTTGTACAATTTCCTCTACGCTGACTTCTACACGCGGCTCTAATGTGACGTACAACTCAAAATTTGCTATTTGTTCCCATTTCTGCATCTTGCTAAACATGATCTTCACATGTGTTGTCTTCTGTTATTGCCATATATTTGTAATTAATGCATTGATTAAGGACTTCATGTGGTGAATGGAAAGTAATATGTATGTCATGCAAAGCAGGGTTCACTTGCAGCTCTTCCATAATTTTTATTTTCAAATCATTCAGGGTCTTTAGCTTACAGCGTATCATCATATAGTAGCACTGGATACCCGGACCTTGAAATGAGAATCTGTCATAAGGGTTGGCATTGCTAAGGGGTCCATCGTAGTATATATTTATATGGATCATTGTCAACCTATATAGATCATCAACTGCAATTGTGGTGGTGACAAATTTATAACTCTCAATCAACATCAATCACAAAACTTTGCGCATGAAAAGCCAACAATACTAATCTCAACCAAATTTGCATGTACAAAAATAGTCATTACCAATTTCATATTCTTTTAAAATTCCAAATCATTCTAGGGGCATGACTTTCAAAACCCATTCAAATAAGTTATGATGAACAAAAATATTATACTAACCAGTTATCCATTAAAACCTCTGTTACAAATCTTAAACAAATATATCTTAAAATAATTTATGCTAAAAAGATTACAAATATTTAGGTATTAAACTCATAATCCATTTCATATCCATGATAAAGACCTAAAAGTACTAAATATTCCTAACAATTGATCACATTATTTATTAATTTTTTAGCTTTAAAACCTAGCATATTACTAATCACAATATTTACACTAACAAACAAAAAAAAAAAAAAAAATTATTCCCAAATGTTGTAATGACATAATTAATCACAATATTAATTTTTTTAAAAAACTTAGCAAATAATTTAATCACAATATTTACACTAACAAAAAAAAAAAAAAACAAATATTCCCAATATGTTGTAATAACATTAATCACAATATTTAGTACTAAATATTCCCAATAAGTAATCATAATATTAATTTAAAAAATGGCAAATAATCACAATATACTAACAAATAAACTAATCACAATATGCTAACAAATAAATTAATCACATTATACTAACAAATAAATTAATCACTACTAACAAAAAAAAAAATTCCTAATATGTTCTAATTTTTTCTTTAAAAAAAAACCTAGCAAATAATCACAATATTGTAAAAACATTACCAATAATCACAAAATTTACACTAACAAAAAAAAAAAAATTCCCAATATGTTGATCACAATATTTAGTACTAAATATTCCCAATAATTAATCATAATATTATTTTTTTAAAAATGGCAAATAATCACAATATACTAACAAATAAACTAATCACAATATGTTAACAAATAAATTAATCACATTATACTAACAAATAAATTAATCACAACTAACAAAAAAAAAACAAAAAGTTTCCTAATATTTTCTAATTTTTTCTTTAAAAAAAAACCTATCAAATAATCACAATATTGTAAAAACATTACCTGTGAGATGAGTGTTGTTAAGGTGAGTGTTGTGTGAGATGAGTGTTGTGTGAGAACGCTTGGGAAAGTTGTGAGTGAATGAGTGAAGAGGTCTGAGAGCTGAAGAGAAGGTTTAAGAGTCAAAAGAGACTAAGTGTGACGAGTAAGGAGGAAAACAGGTCCTAGCTGGGACCCACATGGGACACGTGGAGGGCTGGGAACCATTCATGAAAATCGAGTCCAATAGGCTCGATTTCCATTGAGTTATCACGTCAGAAATAGAGCGTGCAGCTGGTGGGACCAGAGATGGGACTAGACTAGAAACTTGAGTTCAATATGCTCGATATTTATGAACAAAAACCGAGTCCTTTGGACTCGATTTCCATGAACAAAAACCGAGCCCATTAGACTCGATTTCCAGCGTAGACAAAATGTCCACCTCAGCTGTGCAGCAATAGAAAAACCGAGTGCGATGTACTCGATTTAGGACCCCAAAATCGAGTCTTCTGGACTCGAATTGTTAGAAACCCAAATTGTTTCAAACCTTAGCTAACTAATAATATAGTTTGGGTTTTATAGTTATTTTCAAAAAAAAAAAAAATCCTTGCAACTAAAACAAAACCTAGCAATACAGAGAAGCCTGGGACACAGAGAGAAATAGAGAAAGAGGCAATGAGGCCTGGGACACGGAGATGAAATAGAGAATAGAAGAGACGACGGTGGTGTTTCTCTCTCAAAGTCTTGCTTCCCTCAATCGGCGGTACTCTGTTACAGGGTGAGTTTTCTTTTTTTGCTTTCTTTGATTTTTGATTTTTTTAATAAACAAAATCTGAAACACTAATATGATTCAAACAAAACACTGATATACTCCAATCCGTCTTCTATTTCTTCTTCTTCATTGCCCAAATCTCAAATAAACCCTTCAAAACCTTATAAATCTCCCCTCAGGCCCTTCCTTTGCATCTCCAACATCCTCAAACCACCACTTATTTTCCATTCCTAAGATTTTGCCTCTCAAGCTATGTACAAGGTTTAGGTTGGCGTTTACAATTTCTGAGTATCGGTCGTATGCACTATTTTTGGCATGCCGACAAATTGGCGATTGAGACAAATCAAGTTTCAAGGATTAAGATAGTTTCATTGGGGAGACGCTATGTTGTATTCGCTTAATGGGTTTTCGCTAGAATCATATCGGCGTCGGGTAGACGATACGGTGTGTTGGTTTTTGTTTTCAATTTTGCTATTACTCTTGCTCTACCTCTGTGTGCCGTTTGGTTTCATTGGGGTTGCTCTGCATTGCTTTTTGTTTACTTGCGTTACTCTGTTGCTTTTGCTTTTTTACCATTTACTCTCTACAATTCTCATGTTATCCTATGTGTGGGTTCAATCCCTTTTGTTTTGTATTTTCCCCCAATCATAAGGACTCGAGGTTTTGGTAAATGGTAATAAGAATTGGGGTAACATGAGGCTTTTTTTTGTTGTTCTTAAATTCTTAATTGATGCAAGAGTTCCAGCATATTTGATAGTCTGATTGGTGGTGCATTATAGAGTTTCAATGTTAAGGATAATAATTATAAATACTTTGAATATCCATTGGTTGGTTGTGGGATTTTGAAATCTGAAAATATTTTGTTATTTTGTTTATACATTGTAGATTTTAGACGATATTTTTGAAAAAGATATTTTAAGTCATGATTTTGTTATTTTTGATGTTGGGTTTTCCTGGGTTTTGCATGTTTTAAATTGTTAAATCTGAAAGTATAATGTTCTTTGTACAAAATTGATGACTTTGTATGTTATAGTAGATTTTTGGGTTTTTGGGTTTTTCATATTGTATGCCATTTTTGAAAATTCATTGAGAATCTTTTTAGTACTAAGAAACAAAAGTGAAACAATAGTAAAAGGAATTGTAACCAGTTTTGAAGGTTTTAAATTGTTTAGTTTAAATTAAATTTGTTAGTTTACTTTGCTAATCTGTGAATTGTGGTGATAAGTAGAGAATTGCAACCAGTTATGATATTTAAATACCATGAAATTTCAGCAAGTTGAGATGATTAGTAGAGAATTTGTCATGCAGTCACATGAGCAAATTCAGTAATTCAAGGCTTTATATAGTACTTAATTCAATTAAGATGATTTCTTTTCAATTTATGAATGATGGAAGTATTTGTTTTTGCCTAATTTATAGTGTAATGTATCAAGTTTCTTCGGTTAGTTTCCTTAATCCTCTTATACTTTTGAAGTCTATTTTGGAAGATAATTATGGGTGGAAAAAGCTTATAAATAAAGGGATTCACATATTGAAGCAGCCATAATATCAATTTATGTCTTTAGTAAACTATGGTATTTGGTTTTGCTACATTGTGAAAGTACTACAATTTGACAGTGAGCATGATCTTCTGTTTTTGTTTCATACTTTTTAGGTATTTGGGTTACATTAGGTTTTGATTTGATTTTTTGATTTGATTTAGTTTCTCAGTATTATAAAAACTTTTGGGAGTATTTAGATTCAATTAATTTCGTGTTTGATTTTGGTTTAGTTTTAGGGTATTTATACTTGGTTTTGGATGATCAAGGTTTAGAAATCTTAAAAGCATTGGAATTAATGTGTCTAATGTTTGCTTCATCTTTATTGCTGCAGTTATGCACTTCTAGAGGACTTTTTTTTTTTTTTTTTAATAATCCACTTATAGAGGACTTATAACAATTATTTTTCCATATAAATTTGAGAAGAGTTAGATGAATTTCTCAAAACTGGCTTTTTAAACAAAAGATTGTAGTGTATTGTGGCATAATTTTAAGCCAAAAGAAGAGTTAAACAGACCTGTTCTAATAGATGGGTCCATGCTCCGCACCCATCTCCTCTCTTTGGCATCTACTGTTTGTATTTGTGCTCTTCCCCCATCTCCTCTTTGCAACATATACGGAAGGTTCACATCATCTCATTGTTTCTTCTCCCATTCGAATTAGCATCTTCAATCTTCAATATATCTATGTTTTAACTTAAAATTTGATGCTTATACTTCAATTATTTTTCTTCTTGAAATACTCTCTATGTAGTTTATGAAATACTCTTTATGCAGTTTAGAGTTTATAAATACAAAAACCCACAGAAAAAGTAATGAGAGAGAGAGAGAGAGAGAGAGAGAGAGAGAGAGAGAGAGAGTAGTAAGGCACAAAGGGAATGACATAGAGATAAATCTCAAACCACCACCACAGTTGGTCTCCAACCACTAAAAATTGAGCATTAAGTATGATTTATGTTTGGGTATTTGGTTGGATTTAGGCATTCGGGTTAGATTTGGTTTTGATTCAAGTATTTGGGTTAGAAAATTAGAATTTGTTTTGTTTGAGTGTTTGTTTTTGTTGTGGATATTAAGAATTGAATTGGCTTTGGGGCTGTTTTGTAATTAAGTTTACAATCTGCATAGTGAGGGGACGAAAGAATTCAAAGCGTGGCCAATGTTGCCAATCATATCTTCTTTGCTAGATACCACTTCTCTGCCTACAACAATTTGTCACTAAACATGCATTTATACTTTTATGTCTTTCTTATAAGAGTTAATCTAACTTTTTCCTATTTATTTATAGTACATCTATTGGATGTTTCTTTACAAATACCTTTTTTAATTATTTTAAAATATAATTGCTTAAGTGTATATTGCCACGATCAACACAAAGATTAATTAATCTTTCAGATGACTCTTGGAAGTAGTGAATCCAACTCTTAAAATTTGTGTTTCTCCTCAAAAAATCTAAACATGTGCGCATTCTCAAGGATTGATTCATTTATGTACAACTTGCCCAATTTTGAAACTCACGAATATATGACAAAAATAAGGATACAGTTGAGTGTTTGGTGATAGATGATTTTATTTAGTTCTTGACAATTTTTTTTTAGATCCATTGACACTTAATATGATGAAAAATGTAATAGTTGGGTATATTTCTAATCAATTAGCTATAGGAAAACATTTTTGATGAATTTTTTCCAGTTTAGTGGTATTATCTTAATATCTTTTGGTCAATTTTTTGTTTATAGTTTGTGAACTTTCTTTTGCTAAAGATCTATATGATAGTAGTATGTTTGGTTTATTGCTTTGTTATGAACTTGCAATTCTTTCATATGACTTTTAATTTTACTTTCATTGCTTCAGCCTTTCACTAGCTGTGATGACACGTTAGGAAATTTACCGAATTAAAAACCTGCCACGCTTACAATTTGAAAGTTACAAAATACCGCACGTTGCATCATTTGAGCCTTTAAATTTTATTGATTTAGTATGAACCTACAACTCTTTCATATGACTTTTAATTTTACTTCCATTGCTTTAGCCTTTCCCTGTAATTAAGGCTGTGATGACACATTAGGAAATTTGCCCACTTAAAAACCTGCCACGCTTACAATTTGAAAGTAACAAAATACCGCACATTGCACTATTTGAGCCTTTAAATGTAACTATTTATAGTGCAACCTACACAATTTAAAACAGAAAACACAGTTTGATTAAGAGAGAGAGAGAGAGAGAGAGAGAGAGAATGAGTCGATTAGGCACATAGAGTGGAGAGAGAAAAAAAAACTAAGAAATTTGCCCTCTATTGCGTCAAGCGATAGTCTAGCCCTCTGCCATCGTCAAACCCATTCCCTTCACCGATTAGTCTCTGTTTTTTGGTGTTTTGGTTTTGTTTTTAATTTTTTTTCTTTTTAAATTTGGGATCAAATCTGATTTAGGTCTAGGTATTTTGATTGGATTGGATTGCATTAAGTTGTTTGGCTTAGATTTGTATTTAAATAAGGAATTTGGATTATGAATGGTTTTTAATATCCGTTATTTGTGTTGGATTTGGTTTTCCTTTGGGATATTTGGGTTTAATTTGTTTTGAGTATATTTCTACACTTTAAAGCTTTCATTTTATTTATTCTGTTTTAAATTTTTTGTTGAAACATTTTTTCCCTTTATAATTTCGTTTCCCATGTTTCTTTTCTAGCATTGTTATCAAGTTTTTCCAGAATATACTTCTCTATATTTGATTTTTTCCCCATATAGTTCATATATTGCAGTGGTTGTGTCAATTTTATTTTTAAATTGTATTTCGTTGGTATACACACACTTTGTAATGTTTGAGGTTGGCCATATTTGATCAATAGGGCTAAGATTGCAGACTTTGCATCTGAATTGGATTTTCATTCCTATTTATTGATAACAGATGGAAACAAATACATATAAGACAGCCCTAAAATCCAAATACAGAGGAAACAAGAAGTTGAAAACAGAAAGAACAAGAAGCTGAAAATAGTAGAGAAGTACAGACCAATAGGTATGCGCAGAGAAATTCAGAGCAACAAGTTTGCAGATTGCAGAAAATACATATCAACAGGTATGCAGAGAAATACAGACAGTGACAAATATTTTTAGATGTCAAATATTTGAGCTTCGAGTCCCAATATTTATTTATTTCAAATATTTGTTTAATGATGTGCTCCACCTGTTTTTTAAAAGAATTGAATCAATAAAATTTTCAAAAATTGTTGTTTCCTTTGAGACATGAGTTTAATAATATGAACAATTTGAAGAACCCTTTACTCTTTAGCCATGGAATTGTTGTTTTAAATTTTAATGTGTTATCCTTTCTTATATATCCATTCATATGCATTTAGTTTCTTGCTCTTTTCATGTTTGATGCATCTTAATTTGTTATAATATTTTGCTATCTTGGAGGGTTAGTCATGTTTTTTTTTTTTTTTAATGATGGGAACACACAATATATTATTCATAGTTAGAAATTGAATGTACATCTTGCATGCATGAATGCATACATAATACAATGAGGATATTCCTCAAGCCAAGCTAGAAAGTCTTCCACGTTCACTGCATGTTGGGCTAATGCATGGGCCAGGGCATTTCCTTTTCTTTTGGTGTGTGAAAAGGCAAAAGTACGAAAGCCTTGAACACTTTGGAGTATTCCTTTGACTACATTCTAAACAGACAGAGCAACTTTATTCAGTCTGTGAATAGCATTATTGAGGACTAACAAGTCACCCTCAAATAGCACATCCCGAACCCCGACCTTCATTATGAACTTCATTGTGCAAGTGTTTTCCACTTGAGACACTAAGTACATTCTCTTGTATGTAAGATTTCAATTTAACTTTTCAAAGTACAGAATATTAAAATCTTTCACTGGGTGAATTTCTAAATGCTGCTCAATGACATTCTGTGTTTGTAAGGGCATTCAAAAATCAAACAAAGAGGTACTTAAGAAGATTTTTGAAAGGATGTGTAAGAAATTTAAACCCCTGTAAACTAGATTGTTTAACCTAATTAATTAATCAAGTGAATACTTAGGTTTATTATTCAGATCTAGGTTAAAACAATAATAATCATAAACAATAAAGCAGCGAAAAATAAAGAACACAAATATCTGATGTCCTAGGAAAACCAAACCGATAAAAAACCTAGGGAGGATTTAACCTAGCTATCCTCAAGGTAAAACAACAAATCCACTAGAAAGAATTGAAGTTTATACAATAGCGACTTAGACCACTAACATCCTATTGCTACCTCGAGTAGAAAACTTAATACCACGACCACGTGACAGCTCCGAGTTCACAGACTACTTCTTTCCTTGGCCTTTGCAACAACACAAGCTTACCTTCTTGTGACTTTGAGACTCCACTCAAAGGTTTTGGATCTCCTTAAAAGTTGAACTTTTATGCAACAACTTCTACAACACCGGATCTTGAGATTCTTCAAGGAATAACACCGGTAGAAGACTTTAGAGAGCTATTGGATACAAAACTCTAAATCTACAAAAGAGGCACAAGATGCACTCTAATCTCTCTAAAAAACTCTAAAAACCCTACCTAGGGTTAGTTTATAATGTCCTTTAAATACTGGAAAAAACGGCTCGCGATTTGGGCTTCAAACAGATAAGTTATGGCCTTTTTACGTTTGCTGATATACGATTTTCGATCGATCGAGTATCAATCAAGTACCAATCGAATGAAACAGCTTGAAACTCATTTTTCTTCATCCTGAACTTGAGTTTTTTGCCTTGGGCTTCAATGTAGACCATTCTAAACTAATGAGACTTAGTTTTTGTCATGGTTTGCCAACATTACAAACTCAAAACCCAACAATCTCCCCCTTTGGAAATCTGTGACAAAACACACATACAACATAATGCCCAAATACAATAAAATGCCCAAATACATCACAAATCCCGATTTAAGACTCCTAACCTAGAAGTTGCATGAAGAGGTAGAAGGTCTTGATCAGAATGTACCTGTCTTTCCTGAAAACACTTAAAAAACACATCACCGCATATGTGGAAAAAAAAAACATATAAACAATAATATAAAACAGAAATATAAAAATAAAAATAAATTCTAACTCTCCCCCTAAGTTAGATATATCAAAAAGTTTTTATAATCTCCCCTTTTAAAAACAATTTTATCTCCCCCTAAACAAAACAAACAGGATTCCCACATTTCATCTATTTCTCCTCCTTTTTGTCACGTATTGACAAAGACAACTCAAACAAAGAGTAGAGTGACAGTAAACATGAGAGAAAAAAGAGAACCAAGGGAACGTAAAACATTTTAGCTCTATAGAAAATAGAGAGAACTCCTCCTATGAAGAGCAACAACTCCCCCTATGAACAACAAAGGTTAAAAAAAAAAAATTCTCCCCCTATAAAGATAGGAAAAACAAAAACAAGTTTTGGGAAAAACAGTTTTGGGGAAAATTTAGGAGGTGGGGATATATAAAAACACACAAACCTAAAAAAAATGAGTTGAGGATACACATGAAAAAAAATATTCTCTCTTTCAATAAATGTAAACTGGACACTAAGTGACCCATAAACAGTTGCATGAGTAGAGAAAATATTTGCACATTGATTATCCATCATATCTCTTAAGAAAAATATTTTCTGCAATTCACATATCAAGAAAAATAGCATATACTAAAATGTACAAAGGACTCAAAAATTAATCAATCAATTTTTAATTCAAGTTGAGTACCTAATTTAGCAAAGTGTATGCATGTTATGTGTGAAAACAATGAGAGATATGACTGCAAAACTGCAAGATGGATATAGAAAAACAATGCAACTCATGTGAATCTTAACCATAAATGATGCATAAAAAGAATTTGGTCAAAAACTTAGAAACTAAAAATTTTTCAGTTTCGATCGATCGAATACCAATCGAGTCAGACAGAATCAAACCAAAATTTTTATCGCAATTTTGATCGGTCGAGAGACAGATTCGATCGATCGAAAATCTGGAAAAATTAAATTTTTGAAAAACAGAGCAATTTTATGCAGAAACTCCTCAAAACATAGTATTTCATGAATGAAATGCATGAGTATGAGATTAAAAGTTTTTCAAAAACACATAAATTCAACCCAGATATTTCAAAAACAAGTTTATCAATCAATTTGTCTTCAAAACTCAAATTTTGCATCAAAATCAAGGAATTTTTAATCTTAGATGGCCACAACAAAATCACACACAATAACATGTACAAAGTTTAGCAAAAAGTAACTTGTGTAGTGTGTGCAACTAGCAAAAGCTTGAGAAACATGTGAGGTGATATGTGAATAGTAAGCAATCACAATTTCTACACAATTCATCACATACATTGAGAGAGACTATCACCTAAAGAGTTACATCATATAACTTTCACATCTCCTAAATTAAAAGCTTGCAATCATATAAGTTTCTTGATTTGTCTCATAATGTACACACCAATTTTAATTAATTTGAATTCATTATAGCCCAATAATGTACACACCAATTTTAGCATTTAAACAGAGGCTACACTTATTTTCTTTTTGTACATGTGCTACACTTTCTCGAGCACAAAATCTTATGATATGCACTAAGGTGTTCATGATTGGCTAGTAAACAGTGGTGAGATGGTTATTTATGCCTTTTTCAATAAGTTCAAGTCCAACAATCAAAGGCATGTAACTTCAATATCAGGACAAAGTGATCAAAAACTATATACATCTTCCCACACAACATGCACCACAAAGCTTAAACTAGTAAAGTGCAATAAAATAAGCTAATCCAAGCTAAACAAAGTACATAAACATGTTATGCAAAGATAATATGGCCAAACTTAATTATAAATCCAAGATATATAATGCAAAACACATAAAAATAAATTTGGTTTAAAAAAATTTTATGACCAAAAACAAAAAGCACACATTATGCTAAATGATTAAAAATGCAAATGCAATGCATGACAGTGCTTAACCACGCTATAGAGGGTACACAAACAAGAAATATTAATTTCTTAATTAACCCTTGAGTACATGTACAAACTAGTACATACTCATACAAAATCATAAATAGCTTAGCACTTATATAACACATACTTTTTATATTTTTCCACAATATCAAGCATGTTCTAAATCAAGAGAGAGATATCATAATTCATGTAATCCTAAAAAAAAAATAAAACTAGACACAAAATAAAATATTTTTGTCTTTTTGAAATTTTTCAATGTTTTTGGATTTTTTTTAAATAAAAACAACCTAAAAAACAAAACAACTAAAAACAAAAACAAAACATGTCCACAAATAATTGAAAGAATTAAAACAGGAACAAGTCAGCAACACTCACCTTAAAGAATCTTTTCTCACCCATATAGCACGAGTCTTCAGCTTTGTAGGTGAAAATCCATGAGAAGCTGAGTGTATTTGAGGGATTACACCAATCTTCTGAGAAAAACTGAAATTCTGCAAATTCCTTTCACAAGCTAACAAACTTAATTTTTTCAAAAAAATATGAAACAATTTATATGGATTTATGGCATGAGAAACATCATCACATATCCTAGATTGAAATACAGAATTTTTAAATTTCAATTTATGACAATTAGGACGAGCGTGACTAGAAACACCACAAAAGTGACAAACAGGAACAAATTTAGGAACATCAATGTTCCTAACAGCAAATCTAGTCTCAGATTTTGGTTTTTGCCTCAACAAAGAACAATTTGGTCTAATATGACCAACAACACCACAAAGGTGACAAGTAGGCATAAAAACAGATTTCTTATGCTCTTTAACAGTAGGTTTAGACTTAGGTTTAGAAACTTCAGCGTCTACATCAGAACTTTTACCTTTGTCTAACTTAGCAAGATAAGCCTTTTCTTTATTATTCCTCTTGAAAGGAGGGATATAAACTTTTTCAGTTTTAGGCTTAAGAGAAACAGAAACACTTCTGTTATCAACAGTAAGCTTGGTACTAGTCAAATTTTCAATTTTAACTTTAGACTCAACTAAATCTTGTTCCAAGCTTTTCATCTTCTCATTTGGAGAGAAAATTTGATTTCTCAAAAATTCATTCTTTTTATTAGATTCATCTAATCTCATTATCAATTCCTCTTTTTCAAGATTAGCCAATTTTAACTCTTCCTTGAATTTCTTAGCAATTCTCATAGTTTTCAATAATTCCTTACGAAGAGTTTCATAAGCATAAAAAAAGATCAACAGAAACAACAGTGTCCTTTCTATTCAAATAATCACAAACATGAGCAGAAAGACACTTCAAATTATTCATGATAATAGGGATCAAGGATCAACTCTTAGATCAAAAGATCTAACACAAAAGAGTTACCCGCTCTGATACCACTTATAAGAAATTTGGACCCCTGTAAACTAGATTGTTTAACCTAATTAATTAACCAAGTGAATACTTAGGTTTATTATTCAGATCTATGTTAAAACAATAACAATCATAAGCAATAAAGCAGCGAAAAATAAAGAATACAAAGATCTGATGACCCAGGAAAACCAAACCGGTAAAAAACCTGGAGAGGATTTAACCTAGCTATCCTCAAGGTAAAACATCAAATCCACTAGAAAGAATTGAAGTTTATACAAGAGTGACTTAGACCACTAACATCCTATTGCTACCTTGAGTAGAAAACTTACTACCACGACCACATGACAGCTCCGAGTCCACGGACTACTTCTTTCCTTGGCCTTTGCAACAACACAAGCTTACCTGCTTATGACTTTGAGACTCCACTCAAAGGTTTTGGATCTCCTTAAAAGTTGATCTTGTATGCAACAACTTCTACAACACCAAATCTTGAGATTCTTCAAGGAATAACACCGGTAGAAGACTTTAGAGAGCTTTTGGATACAAAACCCTAAATCTACAAAAGAGACACAAGATGCACTCTAATCTCTCTAAAAAACTCTGAAAACCCTACCTAGGGTTAGCTTATAATGTCCTTTAAATACTGAAAAAAATGGCTCACGATTTAGGCTTCAAACGGATAAGTTATGGCCTTTTTACGTTTGCTGATTTTGCTGATATATGATTTTCGATCGATCGAGTATCAATCGAGTACCAATCGAACGAAACTGCTTGAAACTCATTTTTCTTCATCCTGAACTTAAGTTTTTTGCCTTGGGCTTCAATGTAGACCATTCTAAACTAATGAGACTTAGTTTTTGTTATGGTTTGCCAACATTACAAACTCAAAACCTAACAGCATGAGAAGGTTTATTTACACCAAGGACCATGAGCAAGTCCAAGGATGAGGCTTTAGGCTTTATTTTTTTGGAGTAACGTTTGAATTTCATAATTAATTGTTTTGTTTTGGTGCCAAGCGACAAAGTGAAGTTACCATGTCAGCTTTGCTGTTTATATAAATTGATAGTTTTGTTTGATTGAACTTGGATCATTTGAAGTTTTTTTTTTTTTTTTTTGACAATTTTCTTTACTGGGATGTGTTACAATTCAAACTTTATGTATATTTCCCTTTATCTTTGTTTTTACTTTTCACTATTTCAGTGCTATGTATGTGCTATATACTCAATTTTCTTTACTAAATTTGCTGTGAAAAAAATGTTTTTTTAAAAAACTTATATTGACATTGACTTGACTTAATTTCAATTCAATTTATTTTCCATTTTTATACTTATTCAATCTTTGCTGTGAAGTGTCATAGTCATTGGATTTTCCCCCCCATTAATTTACATATAAGGGTTTGCTGTGGCTTGAGCCACATTGTCTAAGGAAGTTAAAACACTTTAGTGAGAGTTTTGTTTTTGTTTATGTGTCCGTATGTATGTTTTATTCTTTGGTTGATTTATTTATTATTTCCCTTAATGTGCTATATCATAATAGGTTGATGTGCTATATCATAACAAGTTGTTGTTGGTTGCTTTTTCATCATGATCAGAAGGTGAAGATAGAAATTACCCTTATCAAAACCTACTGTGTCTTCATCATTATCACAAGATATAGATAGACTTCTATTTTTTTCCAAACCTCATCTTGCTTGACAAACCTTATATTTATCCATTTGTACTACATATATTTATATATTGATTTTTTATGTATATAATTTTGATGTTAAGTTGTTCTATATAGCTATTTTAGAATTGTTATGAAATATTTTTTTCGTAATTAAATTTTAATAGTTTAATATTTTTATGTTAATAGTTTTATTGTATAAATTTGTTACAGGCATAGCCAGTTTTGTAGAAATTATTGTCCTCCTACTAAAGATTTCTTAAAAAATTAGTTTACTCAAACATATAAATTCCAGCTGCTGCATAAAATAAAGAAAGAAAGAAAGAAAGAAAATTCACAATTCCAAGAAAAACTCAGTGATGACACATTTTTTCCTCTAAGTAAACTAAGTCTAACTAAAATTCTACTACTCTGCTATTTGAGAATGCTGAAATCAATCTAAACTACTGAAGTAAAAAAATGAAAGAAGAGACAAAAGGGGGAAAGGGAAAATCCAAGTGCTCACACAAATGAGTTCAATTGAAACTCTCTACTACTCTACTAACAAATAGATGAAAAGGAATTAGAATCAATGTGTTTAGAATATGCAACTACAGCCAAAAGGCAAACCAGGAAAAAAAAAACACAAAAAAACAAACAAACAAACAAATTATTTTAAACAAGGAGATGTCAATAATGTTTAACATGACTTATATAAAAACACTTTATAGAAGCAATATATATATATATATATATATATTTTTTTTTTTTTTTTAATATTCTTTCTATTAGACTTTAACTACAGAGATTAATGAAAAGGTTGGGCAATCGAGTTATCTATAGTAAAATCATGTAAATGAGTAGTTTATTTGTATGTTTAGCTATCTATTTTCATGAAATTTCAAGCAAATTGAGTCACAAGTGAAAGGAAAAGAGTTGAAAATATATATGATAAATTTAAGAAACAAAGAAGATGAGAAATAGATAAATATACCTCTGATTGAAAGCATTTCATATTTTTGGTTAAAATTAGAGTGATAATTTCTTGAATACAATAATTTTTTTCATAATAGCTCCTATTTTTAAGGATCTATTTTTCATTTTCTCATACATGTGGTGTGTGTGTGGGAAAAAGGGATTTACTGTAACTATGATATCAAATACTTCAGCTTCTTTCTCTTTCAAGTTTGTTTTCTTTTACTAAATTTTTTTTTCCTGTTTTTATTTTTTATTTTTTTCATTCTTTTGCCAGCATTGTATATGATTGTCATTATTAACATGATGAAGCATCATATTGAGGTTATCTAATATATGTGTTAGATGAAAATGACATTACCACTTTTATTTTTGTGGAGCAATCGGTTATATGATTTTATTCTAAGGTCATAATTAAATTTCATGCCTTTGATTATTAATAAAGTGAAATTTTGCCCAAAAAATATGAAATAAAGGCAAAATAAAGGAAAGTCAAAGAATTTTTAAAAAAAAAAATTAGACAAAATAATAGTTGTTATAGCAATTACAAAAAAGATCTTGAGTTACATCACATTTCTAGGTCTTGGAAGTATTTTATGTGTCTTGAAATTCCTCCTCTAGCAAATGACATTTTAAAGCTTACGAGAAATTTTATCATTAGCAAAATCTATATTATATTTTAGTTATTCACTAGCAAAAAAATTAACATATTTAGTGGTAGTTAAACAGTTGTTACAAATCACAAAAAATGTTGGCTAGAGTAAAAAATATGAGGAACCTTCGTTTCAACCTATATGCATTGATTTGAGGGATAAGACATACTCTTTCAAGTCTATCTTTTTTTTTTTTTTGGGTGTTCTATACCTTCATGAAATTCTATGTCTGGTACTTTATGCTTTTGTTAGTATTATAGGTTAAAAATGTGACTACATGAATGTGTAGAACTTTTGAACATTTGGATTTCTATATTAAAACCATGCAAGTTTAATAAGTATTTGAAATTTCCAAGATATGTGAAATGATTCCTCTTTTTTCTTTCTACACATTGCTTAATACATTTGATTAAATCAAATTTATTATTATGCTCTTTTTTCTATTTTTTTTTTAGAAAAACATTTAAAGATGAAAAGTAACAAAAAAAAAATTTTGAAAGTGCAATATAAGTTTCTTTGTAAGGAATTTAAAGATAAAACATAACAAATAAATAAAATAAAAAATTCCGTGCATTGCGCGGGCTAAAAGCTAGTTTGTATAGAGGAAGCATTCATTTATTATATATTTTTTGTTCATCTACATATTTTGCAATAATTGATATACAATTGTTTAGTTTTCCTCTAATTGTTATGTGCATATGGAAAGTTTGTTTATTTGGAAATATATTAATTTTAGAAATTATTATATTTGGTAAAGTTGTGATGTACAACTATGTTTTATGTTTGCTTTATTCTATGAAAAAAAGTGTTGTAATTGCTTTAACTTTTTTCCTTGCATTTTGTTGGGTTTTATTGTATTGGGTTTAGTATTAAGTTGGTGAAGAATCGAGCATATATTGGATGAACAAGTGGATTTCGCGAGTGTCTCGCGAGAAGCCTACTAGCGAAAGAGTCACGTGAGAAGTACATGCTAGATGTTGAAGAGTTGTGTCAAGCTGTCAGTTTCACGAGTGTCTCATGAGAAGGGCCAACCCACGAGATACCGGCAAAACTCTCTGCCTGGAGGTTTTTAAGTATGACTTTCTTACCCTTCACCCATACTATATATACCCTTATTACCCACAAAAGTATGTGAGGCTATTCAGAGAGAAAAACCCTAGATAGGTTTTCTACAACACATACACCCATCTTTTAGAGAGAGAGAGCTACTTATCTTTAGTAAGAAATCATTCTAGTCTCTTCTCCTTCCGCCTCCCATTGTCATATCCTGAAAGGAGATTTGTACCCAAACATAACTCACACCCATCTAGAGTGTAGAGAGTGCTTTGGAGCTTGGGAAGCTTTGGTGATTTGCCAAAAGAAGCTGGTAAAACTTGGCGGATGCAATCGAGCGTATTGCAGAATCTGGAAAGCTAGAGAAGACACGATTCCGAGAAGTCCATTGGTAGCAAGAGCTTGGAGGGCTCAAGTATATTGGGTAGACTAGGCTTAGAGGGTCTTTCGTTGTTTGTGTACTCCAACTTTATTCTCTAGTGGATCGATTTCGACTTGGGGGGTCGCGGAGAGGTTTTTCGCCAAGTTTTTCAGTTTCCTCTACGATAACACATTTTAGTGTTATCTTGTGTTTGCATCTCTCTTCCCTACTCTTAGGTTTTACTTTATATCGTTGATAATGGATGAATATGGCTTAAGGTAGTGTTATCGATTGTTCACGCTCATTTACTCTTATTCTGCACTTAGTCTAAGTTAGAGTAAAAGCAATCTAGCCGTATTTTTAATTTGGGGGTCTAAACAAACTCGTGTTTTCACACAAATTCGAGCTTTCATATTTACTAAGGAATAACTAGCTATTACAACCCTTTTAGAAGGAAATAATTATTTCTTATTATAAAGAATAACTGTTCATAAGGAATGGTTATTCACTATAATAAAAATATAACTAAACCATAGGAATAACAACATTGCAATTTCTATTTTAGTCTACCAAAAAAATGTCATACTAGTGTCTACATGTGGTTTTCAAGTCTCCGTAATGCACCTCAACTTCTCAGTTCTCACTATTCAGCCTAAAAAAAAAAAAAAAAAACAAAAACAAAACGTAAAAAACTAGAGAAAGCAAGATATAAAAAAGAAAAAAAAAGTGCTATTAGTTAAAAAAAAAAAAAATTATGCAATGTCTTAGAACTTCAACCTTGCAATCACAACCATACAGATTTATGCACCATTTCAGCAAACCAAGAGATACAACAATAATCTTGCATTTACCTTTCTCATCTTTTCTAGTAACCGTATTTCCCCTTATTATTATTATTATTTTTTTTTTTGGTAAATCAGACATAAATTCATTTCCAAAGAAATAGGAACACAGTGTTTAAATCCACCAAATCTCAATCTGAAATTTCATTAAAAAAAAAAAAAAAAAAGAGATGAACCAAACCTGCTTTTTGTAGATGTTGAAGTAGATATTGAAGAGGTACCAGAGGCCAAACAAGGCACCAAGTTGGGTTGAAATTCGAGAAAAAGGTTTGATAGACAGTGGTGGTAGACTTGGATCCATACAGAGGAATAACAAAACCCGTATTATCACACCCAATACAAAATTGTAATCAAAGCCATTTTCTTCGTGGCTTACAAATCAAATCAACCAAAAATAAGAAGTGGTTTGCACAAACAAATTAGCCTATTCAGCGAAAAAGTTAGGGGTCGCAATTGGGTGGGTTTGGGTGGCATTGGTTTTTTTTTTTTTTTTTTGAGAGAGTTTTAACCTATGATATCCGCTCCTGATGAAGAGCATAAAATCTATTACTCATTTAACCAATTAGTTATAATCCAAACCCAATTATTATAGGTAAAACTCAACCCACCCAATTACCTAATAATCTACGAATACATATAATGAAAATACTCTTAAAACTTCTTAAATGATGAAAATATCCTTAAAATCTAAAAATTGACCGAAAAATACCCAAAACCTCCATAATTTTGAAAATGTATTTTAGTCATTTTTAAAATTTTAAGGTATTGTGGGTATCTCGATTATTATGAGGTTTCAGTTATATGTCGATCATTTTATAAAAATTTTAGGGGTATTTCAATCATTTTATATGTTAAAGAGGGAATTTTGGTCAATGATTTTATTTACTTATAAATAATAATCCCACACATTGCATTGGAGCCGTGCACATAATATATATGTAAAAATTAATTAAAAAAATGTAGTAGAATAGGTGTAAAACTGTAATGAAATTAAAAATTTTGATAATACCTATTATATTTTTAAGGAAATATATGAAAATAAAAAATGGCAATATAGGCCTAAAGATTAATATTAATAAATTAAAAAGAAAAAGGGGAAAAAAAGGGCGTTACTTACAGGCCAACAACTAGTTATCAATAAAAAAAAACCTCTATAAGTATATATATACTAATCGCTAACATGTGCGATGCGTGAAACAACATGTTTATTTTCTTTGCTTCAGTAGTATTTTGCTTCATGTTCGAATATTTTGACGCTATATTGCGTTGTCCTTGACGTGTTGACTTTCAACCATTTTTGTGGTAATGTTTGAATGACGATTATGTTATGCTTTTAGATAACTTTAGGTTATGTATTAATGACGATTAAGTTTTGTGTTAATAACTTTTTAGGTCATGTATTAATGACGATTTTGTTTTGTTTTAATAACTTTTTGGATCATATATTAATGAGATTTGTTATGTATTAATAACTATTTTAGGTCATATATTAATGGCAATTTCATTATGTATTAATAATTCTTTTGGTCATGTATTAATGACGATTTCATTATGTATTAATAAATGACGATTTCGTTATGTATTAATTACTCTTTTGGTTATGTATTAATGACAATTTCGTTATGTATTAATAACTTTCATGGTCATTGATAAGAATCAACAAGCTTTCAAGGATCCATTGCAAGTTCCAGTTGGGTTTATTACTACAGCAAAATCCAAGAAGATCAAAGAAGCACTTAATGGGCTGATTCAAGGAATTTGGGCTGATTCACATTCCAAGCTGGGCCCAAAGGAAGATGAAGGCGTAATAAATTTAATTCAAGCTATTAAGGACTGATCTGATGTAATTGGGCGTTATTTATGGCGTAGATTTATGGCCGATTGACTTTCCAGTTCTAAATCAGTTAATAGATACTTTTCCTAATTTAGATCTTCTAATTTTAGACTAGATCTACCTTAATTTTAGGCTTTTATTATTTAGAACGTTTTTCAGCTATTTTTCTATTTTGGATCTACTATTTTCAGACCAAATCAGATTTTAATTAGGGTTTCAATCAAAAATCTGAATTTTAGCTTTCTTGGGAAATATTTCAATATTGTTTGTTGGGTCTTAAAGCAAGTCGATTGAGGTTCGCATCATTTGGTATCAGAGCACAGGTTCTAAAATCAGGTTAAAATCGAGCACCAAGCTCAAAAAAAAAAAAAAAAGTGATGGTAATTATTGAGAACATTGTAGAAGATTCAATTGAGGTCAAATATGAGGATGAGTCCACAACTCACAATCCTCAAGTCTCAGTTGATTTGTTGAAGATGACAATACAATATGTTGATTTTTTTAGAGTAGAAAATTTTAATTTTATTATCAACCCTTTGTTGATTGATGTTGCAAATAAATTGAAAGTAAATGAGAAGAAATTTTATGCTACATTTTATGAAGGATTCAAGTTTCAGAACCGGATCAAGTTATTAAAGCGTTCAAAGTATTTGTTTATTTGGAGCGGAAGATTTCAGATTTTAAAGATCAACTCGAGGACGAGTTTGTTTCAAGAGGAGGGGTCTGATGTAGGACACAATTTACTATTTAACTATTGTACTTTTTTATTTTTGGTAGTTTTATGTAAAAAACGTTATTTTGGGTTTAGGGGATTTATTTCCTTGTTTTTAGGTGCATTTAATGCTTTTTAGGTCAAATTTGATTCCTGATATGGTTAGGTATCAATTAGGAGTTATTTTAGAATATATTTTCTTATTTGTCAAGTTTTATGGAGCCCTTAAATAGGCCCCTAAGTCTGTAAACGTTTTTGATAGATTATTGAATAAAAATCAGAAAAATGTGAGGCTTTGCTCTTCTCTTTGGTTCTTCAAGAACTGTGAACTTATCATGGATTTCTTCCTTGTGGCGTTCAAACTTTATACCTTTGGTTCGTGATTCTTTTATAATCATTTGGTCAAGGTCTATTACTTATACCTTTGGTTCGCGTTTCTCTTATAAACGTTGGGTCAGGGTTTCTATCAAAATCTGAATTTTAGCTTTCTTGGGCAATATTCCAATATTGTTTGTTGGGTCTCAAAGCAAGTCGATTGAGGTTCGCATCATTTGGTATCAGAGCACAAGTTCTAAAATCAGGTTAAAATCGAGCACCAAGCTCCAAAAAAAAAAAAAAAATGTGATGGTAATTATTGAGAACATTGTAGAAGATTCAATTGAGGTCAAATATGAGGATGAGTCCACAACTCACAATCCTCAAGTCTCAGTTGATTTGTTGAAGATGACAATACAATATGTTGATTTTCTTAGAGTAGAAAATTTTAATTTTATTATCAACCCTTTGTTGATTGATGTTGCAAATAAATTGAAAGTAAATGAGACCCAACAAACAATATTGGAATATTGCCCAAGAAAGCTAAAATTCAAATTTTTGATAGAAACCCTAATTAAAATCTGATTTGGTCTGAAAATAGCAGATCTAAAATAGGAAAATAGTTGAAAAACGTTCTAAATAATAAAAGCCTAAAATTAAGGTAGATCTGGTCCAAAATTAGAAGATCTAAATTAGGAAAAGTATCTATTAACTGATTTAGAGCTGGAAAGTCAATCAACCATAAATCCACACCATAAATAATGCCCAATTACGTCAGATCAGCCCTCAATAGCTTGGATTAAATTTATTACGCCTTCATCTTCCTTTGGGCCTAGCTTGGAATGTGAATCAGCCCAAATTCCTTGAATCAGCCCATTAAGTGCTTCTTTGATCTTCTTGGATCTTGCTCTAGTAATAGGCCCAACTAGAACTTGCAATGGATCCTTGAAAGCTTGTTGATTCTCATCAGTCATATATTAATGACGATTTCGTTATGTATCAATAACTCTTTTGGTCATGTATTATGACGATTTCGTTATGTATTAATAACTTTCTTGATCATGTATTAATGAGGATGGTATCTTCTGAATAATACTGTTCTTCATGCTTTATTTTCAAATGATAGAAATCCTAGCTAAAATGGGAATACCAAAAATGGAAATACACTTAAAGTGAAAATGAAAATTCTTCAAGGTTTCTTACTGGTAGTACTTTTCTAAGTACTTTATGCCCCATGGATGCTCTTCTTAAGGTCCTTCCATCTAGCCTTGGTATTGTTTGTCTCTTGCTCTCAATTCTTTTTGTCATCGCGATGTCGTCTGTATGGATCCGTATTTTGCACGAATTTAAGGTCTCTATTTTTTTTTTAAGTTTCTGCATTCGTCTATGCAATGTCAGTGATCTGGATGAAATCTACAACACTTGCTTTTATCTCTGCCTTTTGCCAGAGCCAATATGGGTTGAGGCCATTGCAAAGATGGTTCATCTTTTATCTGCATTAACAGATGTTCAATAGGCATTATCAAAGGTGTAAAATTGGTAAACCTTGACCTTTGATTTGAAAGGTTTCTCTTTCCATCCAAAGTTTGCTTTGGGCTTTGTGTTTCCTTCTTCTTCTCAAGCTAGAGATATTTTGCTAAACTAGACTTTGGCTGCCCTTTTTAGTGTAGTTGGAAAGGCTCTACATATTACCTCATTTAGAATCATCTACAGGTGCATTAAATTTTTGAAGGACTCGACGTGGTCCAAATCTCTTGAACTGTCACATGACTCGAGTTGAGGGAGGTGAGACTTTGGTGGAAGAGGACGATTCAACACCTTAGTGGTGAACAGTGAATTTGTTCTAGGTTCTCCATGTCTTTTTCTTTCACGGAACTCCTAAGTTCATCCATTTCGCTCCTCACGCTGCAGAGTTCACTTTCCATCCTGGATTAATTTTCTTTTGATGCCTTTGTTCTTCTATTAATTTGACTATCTGACTCCTCTTCATTATCATTTCCTTCAATTCTTCAAGGTTGTTCTTCCTCATCTCCATGTCTTTTCTTTCACAGCACTCCTAAGTTCATCCATTTCTCTCCTCATGTTGCGGAGTTCACTTTCCATCCTAGATGAATTTTCTTCTGATGCCCTTTTTCTTCTGTTAATTTGACTATCTGACTCCTCTTCATTATCATTTCCTTCAATTCTTCAAGGTTGTTCTTCCTTATTTTGATTCTCGGCAGTTTGCTGCCTTTCCTCATTTTGGGATTTAGCTGCTTTCCATAGTTCTTCATTCTGGTGGGTTAACTCTACAACATCAGGTATGAGAGCTTGAATTAGTTGTGCAGCTTACTCTAGGTCCATCTTGCATTGTGAAGATCTCTTTTGTCAATTGTGGAAATGGCTTGAATGATCAGCGTTTCCCATAGATGGCACCAAAATGATGATTCACAAAATCAACATTTGAGATCTTCGTCTGTGTGGATGGATGATGGTAATGGATTCGTCTAGGGACAAACTTGCAACAGATCTGAAATATAGAAAAAGGAATACATCGTTGTGGCATTTTCCAAACACCCTCCGATGATTAAGTTAGAATGGAATTCAGTTGAAGTGTATTGTAAGAGAATTCAACTTGGGAGTAGTTTTTGGGGTGATCATTATGTGTACCTTTTGGTTCCGTTCCTCTCTGCATTCATTCTTCTTTCCCGTTGCTTCGTCTGTTACTCCTTGACATAAATGCTCTCCATAAATGCGTAACGTATCTTGGTTCCATCCATTATTGAATGACAAAGCTGTTATTTTTTAGACTTATCAGATACTACTCTAGCTACTTCGCCAATAAGGAGATTACAATGCAAACATGTAGTTAGAAGTTACAATGCAAACTACTGTAGTTGACGCTACACAACTTTCACTGCTGTCTACTTATGAGTTATGAATTATGACTGTCTTCATCCCTTCATAATTCATATTTGATTTATAACCCGCATGGTAGGTAGGTTCAGTCATTCGTCAAAAATTACTAAAAAATATTTTATTTCTCTCTCTGTTGGGCTAAATAGAAATCAAAGGCCCAAGAGAGGAAGCCCATAATAACAATCAGCTCAACAAAGGGAACAATTGTCAACACCGGAATTTTGCAACTTGTGATGCTGGCCGCGATCGAACCATACATTCTCTTGAAGCGCAAGAGGGGTCTTGGCAATGACTCAAGTGTAAAATGCATGTGATATGTTTAACACTTGGACTTGGGTGATGTGTGTGTCAGTGAGTATTTTTTTATTAGATTGGTCACCTAAATCTAAATATTTTTATTTTCTAACTTAACTATTAGAATATAAGCCCATAGTGTAGGTTACTTGTACATCACACATTGTCTACCTATATATAAGGTAGACCCTTGTACTTTATTACTTACAATATAAAACATAATCCTTCAGACTTTCACATGGTATTAGAGCTACTACTCTAACTTTTGGGGTTACTCACTTCGATGGTTCTCTTCACCTTCTGTTGCCCTTGTCTTCACTGGTGGATCATGTTCATCGCCGTAAAAAACGAGCCAAGCCGTCACATCTCAAACTCACTGCCACTCACCATTATAGTCGGATCTCAACATATAATACAAAACCAAATACAAGGTTTTGTAGATCGGACATTCGCAAGAAAGACAGCATTGAAATCATCCTGATCCGATGCCTTACACACCCGCATGCATTTTCGTCAACTTCATAATTTTCTGCTAGAAACTCATGGACTCACACGCATAGTTAGGGAAACTTACTCGTCCACACATGCTTGGCACGTGATAATTCCCATGTATCATCTTTGTACAATGCCACATCAGGTATAAACCCATGTCATCTAGCAAACTGAATTTGCCACATCAGTGCCATATTAACTTTTGGGAAATGTAAACAAGCATCATGCGGTGTTAAGGTTCCCTAACGTGGGTTCTATGAAATAAAAAAATGAGATAAATAAGAGAAAAAGACATAAAAGTATTTATAAAGTTGAAAAAAAAAATAACATAAAGCTACAAAAAAGAAAAAAAAAAGAGTTGTTAAAAACAAGTAAAAAAGTTGTTAATGGCCACCGTTAACACAACCCTTAACTTTTATTGTTTTGTTGACTTTTTTTGACTTTGACCAATGTGGTTGACTAGTTAACTTTGACCAATTAAAGACATCTTTGACTTTCACCCCAAGATTGACTTTTTCAACCAAGTGCTTCCTGGCTAATTTTTGTGTCCTGATTTCATTTTTGTACTCTATTTTTGCATATGAGCTTTCCTATGGCTCAACCAACCCAACAAGAGATTTTTCGTCTAATTTAAGTCATCCTTGATGGTGACAACTACTTTCATTAGGCACAAGCCATGTGTAGTTGCTTTCTCAAAGGTTACAAGTTATGGCTTTATGTGACTGGGCAACGTAAAGCTCCTGAATGCAAAGAGGGTGAAACCATGGTTTTAAAAATCGAACCGGTTAAAGAACCATAAAGGGACTAGTTATTGGTTTTTAGGTTCGACCGAGGTCGGACCGATCGTCGAACCGGTGACGTAATAAATAATTTAATTAATAAATATATAATTATAAAAAATAAATTTAAATATATAATAAATTTATAGCTATCAATATTTACTAAAAATATATATAACATTTTAGAAGTATTTTTATGTCAAATTTAACTCAAATTAAAAGAAATTAACCTAAACAAACTATCAAATAAAAAAGGTTATGGTTTTCAAGTTTTATGAAAACGGGTTTAAGATTTTATATTCATGCAATTTTCTTTACTTTTAAGTTTTAACAAAAACCATTAACTATTTTGGAAAATATTTACCAAAGTACATAATTTCACACCTAAATATTTCTCCCAAAAATATTAGTATTGAATTTTTTTTTTTGGGGAATATTAGTATTTATTATGTAAATATTTTATGCTTGTCTTGCAAAATGCAACAAGCCACTGTTGCTGTTATCTACGAAGTGCACATAAGAATATGGAGTCACAAAGTGGTCTCCCACCTTACCATCAACGTGGCCAATCCACATCCAATCACGTTGATGCTAAAATTTTAAACAAACATAAAGTCTTCTCCTCTGACTTCCTTAAAGGCTTAAACAAAAGTAGATCTAAAAAAAAATAAGAAAATTGCTCAGACCTCTCTCTCTCTCTCTCTCTCTCTCTCTCTCTGAAGTAGTAGTGGCAGATTTAAATTGCTCTCTCCTTCAAGCCCAGTTCAGCAGTTCATCCTTACTCCTTGCCCAAACCAAACAAATCTGAGATATTTCCTAATCATTTTCTCACATTGCTTCTCACACCTCCTCAAACAGATATGAGATTTTTCCCAAAGCAAGTCTCCCCAAATCTCCTCTTATCCCAAATCTAAGATTTTTTTTTTTTTGATAGGTAAAATCTAAGATTTTTCAAAATAGAGAAGAAAAACTTGCACCTGTCAGAAGCCAAGAACCGAACCAAAATTTTTCTCAATGAACAAAACCACTAAAAATCGGTTGAATCGTCCTGGTTTACAGTTTCACCGGTTTAACCGACGGTTTTTGATTTTTTTTGGTTTTTAGATAGAACCAAATCGGACTTAAGTTTGGTTTCCGGTTGAACCGGCCGGTCCGGTTTTTAAAATCATGGGTGAAACTGATGATGCATATTCTATTTGCTTTGAAGATTGGGATGGATCCAACCACCAGATTATTACTTGGCTTTGCAACACCTCCACTCCTTCTGTTCATAAGGCATCTAGGGGACACTTCTAAAGAAGTTTGGGTTATGCTTGCTTCTCGGTATTCTGGATCTGATGGTGCAAGAGAGCATAACCTTATGGTTACCCTATATCAACTGCGACAACAACCTGGTGAACGTGTCATTGCATTTCATTGTTGCATATGTTTTCTCTATGATCGATTGGCTACTTCTAAACCTATCATCAAGACTCCATCTGAGGCTAAAGTTATCATTGGACATCATGAAAGGGTACAACTACATCAATTCTTAATGGGTATACATCATGAGTTTGAATCTGTGTATAGCCAGCTATTACATCTCACTCCATTGCCTTCGGTTAATAAAACGGTCAATGAGCTGGGAGATTGACAGTGCAAATAATCTAGCAGATCCCTTTACCAAAGCCCTGCCTCAAAGGATCTTCGAGTCACATTTGGAGGGAATGGGAGTTAGATTAGTGCACAATAGTCTTTAGGGCAAGTGGGAGATTGTTAGGATATGTGCCCTTAAATCCTATTGTATGATGCTATGTATGATATTATGTATGACATTATGTGAGGCATGATGTATGACTTAATATTGTGTTTAATAAAGTTGTTTTATTCTTATCTAAAATAATGGTAACATGAATATTTGGACATTATCAAATAGTCCATGAGATGCATAGTATGTGATTTATGTGATTTAGTCACAGAAGATATAGATCACAAGTTCTTTGTAAACTCAGAATTTTGGTTCGTAGTCGGTGATGAAATTGGGCATTTCATCTGCGAAGACTATAACATATTAACTACGATGATTTGTCTTGATCATGGAAGTGATGACTTCTAGTTAATATGTTGATATGTTTTACGAGTTAAGACATATTGAACTGGACCGCTGTGAGATTTATTATTCTCCTAAAGACTGTCAATTGAATAATAAATCTCACGACTTGTATTCACATGAACTCTTAATCCTGAGAGAATAATGAACCTGATCATGAAATGTAGGTTGCTTTGATATATCAGGAGTGAGATCTAAAGTAACGGTCAAAACCTCAGTATGTTGGGCAGCCACATTTAGTGTTGATGGAACATATATTCTCAAGATGGAATTCATAGTCTCTTAACGGAGATATAAAATATTCCCTTGCGATAAGTTTAATGGGTACAGTTATTCAGAGAGTTAGGCCTAACCACTTTAGTAAGACTAAAGTATATATTTGTGAAATTGGATTTCATAAATATATGGTGAATAACTCATAAGGATTAAACCGGGTACTCAAGGATTAAGATGTAGTAATTTACAAAGTGGCAGTCTATATTCATTACTTTGTATTACTACGAATATTTTATGAAGGGGTTGCATGTATAATAAAGTCTTGGGATATAATTTATTAATGAGGCCTAGAGTGCAATTATATTTATATAGTGGTATTAAATATAATTAATGGTAACTTTGGACTTGTCAAGAGTTGACAGAAAAGCCCAAGGCCCATTGGAGCTAGTGTCTTATTTGTTCCCTTTTGATCCCACTCGATCGATCGAATTCTGATTTTCTTTCTTTCGATCGATCGAATGTGCCCCTCGATCGATCGAAAAAATTAAATAATTCGACCTAAACCTTCTGTCTGATTCGATTGATACTCGATCGCCTCTCGATCGATCGAAAATAAAATTCGATCGATCGACTAGCAATCGAATATTAATCAATTCAAAAGGATAAGTCTCTGTTTCACTCGATCGATCGAAAGTAAATTTCGATCGATCGAAACTCGTGAAACTCGAATTTCCAGAATTTCTCTAAGGCAGTTTTCAACCGTTTTGCATGAACAAACAACCATCATACGAAAATGATAGACAGAGATTGATATCAAAACTGAAATCTATTGATGCTATAGCCTTAAAGATCAATTTAACATTCTTAAATTCATATTTAAACAACATCATAACATCAATATCAGTTTTTATCAAATCATAGTTTCAACGACCATGCAGAAATCTATCAACTTGAAACTATAATCTCTAATTCCAAAATGAACAAAACATGTTATACAGATTCGAAATGAAAACCTGGCTCTGATACCAATGTTGGGAAATCATTATGTTTGCATCCAATACAAAACATACGCAGCGGAAAAATAAACGGATCTACTTCATTCGCAATTGATAACATTCACTATGTAAGTTTCAGAATATAAGAACAAGAGAGTGTACCTTGATGCGGTGAATTTCAAAACCGAATGAAGAAGTACTCGGGAATACTTTCAATCTTCACTCCAATTCCACTCGATGCCCAAGATGTGTGATCTCTCAATCAGTTCTATGTATCTAGAGAGAATATGAAAGAGTGTCTCTCTTCCTTATTTCATTACCATTAATCTGATAAAACATACAAACCATTTTATTCTATATAAAATTCTGTATGTTTCTCTCCACATAACTGATTATCTAATTGGGCTAGCCTTTTGGGCCTTCCCAATTGGGCTTTAGTGTGTGGCTTGGAGTGGGACCAAAAGGGAACAAATAAGACACTAGCTCCAATGGGCCTTGGGCTTTTCTGTCAACTCTTGACAAGTCCAAAGTTACCATTAATTATATTTAATACCACTATATAAATATAATTGCACTCTAGGCCTCATTAATAAATTATATCCCAAGACTTTATTATACATGCAACCCCTTCATAAAATATTCGTAGTAATACAAAGTCATGAATATAGACTGCCACTTTGTAAATTACTACATCTTAATCCTTGAGTACCCGGTTTAATCCTTATGAGTTATTCACCATATATTTATGAAATCCAATTTCACAAATATATACTTTAGTCTTACTAAAGTGGTTAGGCCTAACTCTCTGAATAACTGTACCCATTAAACTTATCGCAAGGGAATATTTTATATCTCCGTTAAGAGACTATGAATTCCATCTTGAGAATATATGTTCCATCAACACTAAATGTGGCTGCCCAACATACTGAGGTTTTGACCGTTACTTTAGATCTCACTCCTGATATATCAAAGCAACCTACATTTCATGATCAGGTTCATTATTCTCTCAGGATTAAGAGTTCATGTGAATACAAGTCGTGAGATTTATTATTCAATTGACAGTCTTTAGGAGAATAATAAATCTCACAGCGGTCCAGTTCAATATGTCTTAACTCGTAAAACATATCAACATATTAACTAGAAGTCATCACTTCCATGATCAAGACAAATCATCGTAGTTAATATGTTATAGTCTTCGCAGATGAAATGCCCAATTTCATCACCGACTACGAACCAAAATTCTGAGTTTACAAAGAACTTGTGATCTATATCTTCTGTGACTAAATCACATAAATCACATACTATGCATCTCATGGACTATTTGATAATGTCCAAATATTCATGTTACCATTATTTTAGATAAGAATAAAACAACTTTATTAAACACAATATTAAGTCATACATCATGCCTCACATAATGTCATACATAATATCATACATAGCATCATACAATAGGATTTAAGGGCACATATCCTAACACTGGGTTGTGAAGAAGTTTGCCTACTATCTCCTCACTCTTCTCATATTCCTTTGCCCACGATTCTTGTTACTCCAGTCTCTATCACTACTATTGATACATCATTCACAATGCCTCATGGCCCTCCCCAATCCAAGAAAAATGACAACAAGCGATTCAATAAAAATAATGTCATCTGCAAGTTCTATAAGGCTAAGGGACACACCATGGAACAATGTCGCATTCGTGCTCATATACTTTAGAATACGACAACCTTGGCTACCTCCGAGCATACTCTATCACAATTTGCATTAGTATCCAATCTTGTCGATTTGACATCTTCGACTGCTCCAATCTTTTCTATAGCAGATGTGCAAGCTCTTATTAATCAGGTTCAATCTAAAACTTCTAGTGCATCCAAACCCTGTTCTCATAGTCGCGCGCACACCCACTATTCCACGTACTATTTACATAGCCAATGGTTCCTTTATGACTATTAGCCAAGTAGGTTCTATTTCTGCACCCAATTTGTATGTCTCTAATGTTTACCAGATTCCCAATCTTGCTTACAAACTCTTATATGTTGGTCAAATAACTGAACTTGGATTAATTCTTTTATTTTCTTCCAATGGTGTTATTGTGCAGGATCCTTCGATGAGGTAGATCATTTGGACTTCTCATAAGGTTGGATGGGTGTTTAAACTTCATTCACTCCATTTTCCTCAACTTGGCCTTTCAGCATCTACAGCTTCTCCTTCCACCTGATCATCTCTTGAGCTTTGGCACTCATGTTTAGGTCATTCTTCTACTTCACATGTCCAAATTCTAGCATCCAGGGGTTTATTATGTTTAGTATCCAATAGTTCTTTTGATTGTATGGCATGTCAACTTGGCAAGAAACCTTCATAAACTTTCACTCTTTAGCATCTTTTAATCTTATTCATTCTGATGTATGGGGACTCTTTCCTACTCCAACAACAGGAGGATCTCGATATTTTGTTGTTTTTGTGGATGATGACTTTTCACGTTACACTTGGATTTATTTAATGAAAAATCACTATGAATTCTTACAATTTATCAAAATTTTGCCAAAATGATTGAAGCTCAATTTTCAAAAGTCATCAAAGTTTTTCGATCAGACAATGCCCAAGAATATTGCCAACATGACTTTCTTGTTATTTTTCACCATTATGGCACCATTCCCTATACCTCTTGTCCAAGCAACTCTCAACAAAATGGTCGTGTTGAATGTAAATTTTGTCACATTCTAGACACTATTAGGTCACTCACTACTACCGCTTCCACTCCTTCACTATTTTGGGGAGAAGCTGCTCTCCCTACTATCTATATCATTAATAGGTGTCCAACACCTATCTTACAACACCAAACACCATATGAATTGTTGTATGATACAACTCTCAATTATAGCCTTCTTAAAGGTTTTGGTTGTGAATGTTTTGTTCTCCTTCAACCCTTGAACGCACAAAACTTCAACCCCACTCACAATTATGCTGTTTTCGAAGTTATGACATTGAACGAAAAGGGTATAGGTGTTATGACCCCGTTGCAAAATGGCTTAGGATCTATCCTCATGTGATCTTTTGAGAACAAAAAATGTTTTACACTTTATCCAATTTCATCAATTCTGCTTCTCCCATGTTCAATGTGGATCTTATTCCAGACTTATTCCCTGAGATCCCATCCATCGACTTGCCTGTGTTGAACCAGCCGTTTCAATTCTTGCAGGTACTCCTTGCCTTGAGCTTCATCATTACACTCAAGTAAGAACTCTTCCCTCTCACCTTCGTGACTATTTTTGTTTATCTACCATTGCATCTCTTCATGAACCTCAGACCTTTCGTGAGGCTTCCTCTTATCTATTATGACAATAAGATATGAAAGGAGAACTGGATGCACTAAATAAGACATAGGCTTGGGATTTGGTTGATCTTCCTGCTGGTAAATCTGCTATAAGTTGCAAATGGGTATACAGGATCAAGACTTGCTCGGATGGCACTATTGATCGCTATAAGACTCACCTAGCTGCCAAGGGATTTACTCAGGAGTATGGGATTGACTATAAGGAGATCTTTGCCGCAATTGCTTGTCTCTCATCTGTCCAATCACTTATTTCCATTGCAGCATCACACCAATGGTCTCTCTTTCAAAAGGATATCAAGAATGCATTCTTAATGGTGTGCTACAAGAAGAAGTTTACATGAAACCCTCTCTAGGACTCTTATCTCCTTCAGTTTTCTCTCACAAGATGTGTTGTCTATGGAAGGCACTTTACGAACTCAAGCAATCACCATGAGCTTGATTCTCAAAGTTTAGGTTAGCTATCTCTTAGCTTGAGTTCTCATCTATTTTGTATGCCTCGGCTTTGTTCCTCACTGCTCAGATCATGGTATCACAATTCTTTTGATATATGTTGATGATATGATCATTATAGATGATAATGTGTAGGTATGGACACAACGAAGGAGTCGCTACCTAGTTTTGCAATGGCCTAAGAATCATAGGATATAGCGTCCTTTTGAGGAAAGACCATTGATCTTACTACCAGAGTATGAGTTTGGAGTTTAGGTACATTTTTGAAAAGGTGTTAGGCACCTAAGATCGCCCAACCCTAAGGTTGGCTTCTTTTCATTGTGTCTTGTGTCTTAATCTTATTAAAGACATGTCTAATATTATTATTCTAGACTCACCCACACACTAACATACATCTAAAAATCAACATGGTATCAAACATCCCTAAACATACATCTATCATGCTTATCACCCAAACCCAGCATACATCTATCATGCTTCACAAAACATCCTAACATACATCTAGCATGGCATCTCGTATCAAAGCATAAACCCTAACATCCATCCAACATGGCAAACATGTCAACTTATAAACCCTAGCATACATCTAGCATCATATCCATCCAAGGCAAAAAACAAATCATGGCAGAAACATAAGTAGCAAACAAATCATGTTATTATACAAAGCATGGCGCTTACATATACATGTTCATTAAAGAAAGGTAAGCTTTTTAGAACAAACAAATGCATGTTCATATGAATGCACGACTTACCTAACTTACCTTACTACATCACAGCACCTATTGTAGGAAAAACACATGAAAAAAAAAAAAGCCAGTTTTGTATCTCATACAAAAACATACAGCAAAATATGAACGGATCTACTTCATTCATGTAAGATAGCATGTAACATCTGAGTTTTGGAAACAAATAATGAGAGAGCGTACCTTGATGCAGTGAAATTCAAAACAAATGAAGATTGGTCTTGAGATGCCTTTCAATCTTCACTCCAATTCCACAGTGTGCCCAAGATGTGTGGTCTCTCAATCAGTTCTATATGTGATCTTTCAAGAGAATAATCAAGTGTCTCCCTTGAGAAGAACTCTCTTATTCTTTCTCTTTTTAATTACACATTAATTTCTGCACTTAGGCAGTTACCTTTATTTAATAACTCTTATTAAATAAATTACTAATTATCTAATTGGGTTAGCCTTTTAGGCCAGCCCAATTGGGCTTTGGTGTGTGGCTTGGAGTGGGACCAAAAGGGACAAATAAAGCATTAGCTCCAATGGGCTTTGGACTTATCTATCTACTCTTGACAAGCCCAAAGTTACCATTAATTATATTTAATACCACTTTATAAATATAATTACACTTTAGGCCTTATTAATAAATTATATCCCAAAAATTTATTAAACATTTAACCCCTTCATGAAAATATTCGTAGTAATACAAAGTCATGATGTGTAACTGTCACTTTGTAAATTACTACCTCTTGATCCTTGAGTACCCGGTTTAATCCTTTAAGTTATTCATATATATTTTATGAAATCTAATTTCATAAAATATAAACTTTAGTAACTCTTTACTAAAGAGGTTAGGCCTAACACTCTGAATAACCAAACCCATTAAACTTATCTCAAGGGAATATTTTATATCTTTATAAAGAGACTATGAATTTCATCTTAAGAATATGTGTTCCTTCAACATTACATGTGGTTACCCAACATACTGAGGTTTTGACCATTTGTCTAGATCTCACTCCTGATATATTAAAGCAATCTACATTTTCATGATCAGCTTCACTATTCTCTCAAGATTGAGAGTTTATGTAAAAGAGAAGTCGTGAGATTTATTATTCGTTTGACAGTTGTTGATAGAAGAATAAATCTCACAGTGATCCAGTTCAATATGTTTTATACAATTAAAATATATTAACATATCAACTACAAGTCTTCACTTCCATGATTAAAATAAATCATCTTAATTGATATGTTATAGTCTTGGAGATGAAATGCCTAATTTCATCACCGACTACTAACTAAGATTTTGAGTTTACAAAGAACTTGTGATTTATATATCTTGTGACTAAATCACATAAATCACATACTATGCATCTCAAGGACTATATGATAATGTGTAAACATTCATGCTATCATTATTTTAGATAACAATGAAACAAGTTTATTACATTGAACATAATGTCATAGATGGTATACAATAGGATTTTAGGGCATTAATCCTAATGCCTATGGCGATGAGTGGACATATGAATGCATGTTCATGGTATTTAAACAAAGAAATGAGAACAAACCCTAATTTGGACATGTTAAAGGTAAACAACAACCAACAAGTGAAATAGAGACTCAAAACTATATTCAGATACATGGGGGATTAAAGCAGGAGTATAGCATGTGAAACGAATAAAAAAAACAAAGCAAAACATATATTAGGGTTTCTAGACAATGGCCTGCGTATGCATATAGAAGCCTGCATACGCAGGCCAAATACCTGCGTGCGCAGGATTTGGCCTGCGTACGCATGCATAGAGCATGTGTGTGCAGGGTTGATAAAAAACCCTAACCCAAGAATAGCAAACACAGAAACAAGGCAATACTTAAAATTTTAAATCTAACACCCTAACATGCTTTAAAACAGAAACAAGACTAAACTTAGGCTAAACAAACATGTTATAACATAAACAATGCAAATAAATAAGATTAACACAAAACTAAAGGTAGAAAAGAAAGAAAAGTTTGAAATATATACCTTAAAGCAAAAAGCTCATAGGTTTGATTTTTGACCGTTCCCCACAATCAAATCTATTCACAACCACAAAGAAATGATTAGTGAATTTCAAAACTCAAGGATCAAGGCCATAATAGGTCCTAATCAAATAAAATTGACTTGAGGGTGTTTTGTGAAAAACTCCCATTTTGATTCACTATTTCTAGCGAATCTTAGATTTTCCCTTAGGATTTCTGTGTGTGTTTTAAAAAGGTACTATGTATGGCTATTTATATTGTGAAAATGGAATGACACCCAAACGATGTGGTATTTGTTCCAAACCTCCGTCTTTAATGTAAAAAACTTGGCTTTCATAGGTTTTTGAAACCCTACCTGTGTAGGCAGGCTTTGAGGTTGTGAACGCAGGTTCATGCCTGTGTACGTAGGCCGAGGGTTTCCTTTAGCCTTTATTTTCCCAAAAATAGATTTTTTTGCTCATTAAAAGTTATATTTTCCATTTTAACACCTCTCAAGTCAATTTGTAGTCTAATAAGAGACAAAATGCGGTGTCTACAAATGCCCCTCTTTTGATTTGTGAGTTTTGCTCATGAAATCAAAATAATAAGAGACAAAAAATTTTGTTTCGACATACAGTTCAGGCCCAATCCATACACATGACACAAAACACGCATACATGGGGCAGGGTGCAACTCCACAAGTCGCGTGGGATTCGTATGTCCGAATTCCCACCTTTGTTGCTCAAGAAACGAGCAACAACAAGTTCAATATCTTGAAACATGTTTTGCCAATTACAAGCAAAAGGCGAGTGACTCACTATCCTAGAGTCACTTAACAAGAAAAATAAACAAGGCCAATAGCCGCAACCATCAACCAAACAAACAAAGGTGCTCTTACGAGCTCAAACAATCAAACAAACAAGGATGCTCTTATGAGCATAAAAGGATATAAATCTGTGGTGTCTAGTTAGGGTTTTTGCCTCAAACTTCTCCAGGTTGCTTGCGCCTCTTGTCTTCTCCATCTTTATCTCTACCTGTTTTGGTGAGGCTATTATCTCGGGGTGACCTCAGTCTCTATCTCTCTTTCTACCTCTTCTACTGTGCTTGCATATTTGATTCCTTTGGGATATGTGCACAAGTCTGTATGATGTGCCAGCATGTTTAATTCGCTCGAGATATATGCACGAGTTCTGTTTATTTTGACCCACGAGGGAGTCTTAGGTAAATGATCCACTGGGGATGATAAGGGGAACTCACTGGGTGTGTAGTTTACTAGGGAAAAGAAATTTGCTGGGAAGTGATTTTGATCTACGAGGAAGTCTTTGAAGATGTGTGATCCGCTAGGGAAGATTTTTTTTCTTTTTTTCATGGCTCACTGGGAAACTTGTGTTGACTCTACCCACAAGGGGGTTTCATCAACTTCAGAGGGATTATCTTTTTACAACTCATGAGGGGGTTGCCATTATGCCTTGGACCCATAGGGGAGTCCCTTCATGATATTGTACTTTACTAGGGACTTGCTTGAAATTTGAACTCACGGGGGAATTCTTTTTGATAGTGTCCTGAAAAACACCCTACTCCATACTCGTCCGTAGGGGTCGTCCATAGAAGAAGAGAAATACCTTGACCCAGTAGATTCGTCCACAGTAGACTCGTCCGTGCACAAAGACCCTTGGACGGACTGTAGCGACCTCAAACGTGGCCATCGCAGACATTCCCTGGACGAAGTTTATACACTTGTTCCAGAACGCATTTGCAACCAAGGCATTGCCGCGAAGCCACCTCCAATGACGGTTACAGAACATACGGCCTAATAAAGTAACTTCCATGGCAATTATGGAAGTTACTTACGAACCTTCCGGCATCCTCCAATGTAGGAGAAGTTATGAAGTGAGTAACTGCTCATGGCGTAGACTATATAAGAACAACGATCACCAAATAAAGAGGTATGAGACATTTTTTCCAAAGTTTTGGTTGTTCCAAAGGATTAAGGATGACATTGACTTTATCATCGGAGGGTTTCCGGCCGGTCCACCCCGGTCACCTCTGACCTTGTTCATCTCTTCAGGTCTTCATTCAGATTATCATCGTCGCCATTAACATCCGAAGCATCCAGCCTACTGAATTTGTCGTGCATCATCAGTTGGCGCCGTCTGTGGGAACGTAAGTTTGTACTAACTACTTTCCTTCAACAAAAGGCTGTATGGTTCGGACAAGATCAAGGGCTACCAGCCCAGGCCATCAAGAAAGTAGAGATGCCTCTAGCAATCCTAACCGCGACCGACAGTCAGCGCCAGTCGCTCAACAGCCAGCCCTCCAACACATACAATCCATGGCAGCCGCCATGGCAGAGTTAACCCGTCAGAACCAGGAGTTGACTAGGGAGATTCACTTGCGGAGGCAGCGCCAGGAGAGGTTCGAGGAAGGACAAGCCTAGAGTCAAGAGATTCGAGAAAACGCTGACCCCGAAGGCCAATCGAGGGGTACCGTTTCAAGAAGAGTGCCACACTTGGAGAGGGAAATGGACCAAATGCGTAAGGCCATGGAAGAAATAAGGGAGAACATGAGGAGAACGAATCCCGTGGAAGACTTGGTTCACCGTACGGACTCCCCTTTCTCAGCCTCCATTAACAGCCATCCCCTGCCTGCCAAGTTCAAGATGCCTTCCTTAGACTCATATGACGGGACGCATGATCCATGCGATCACATAGCAACCTTCAAAACCACAATGCATCTCCAAGGAGTTCCAGACGAGATCATGTGTAGGGCTTTCCCTACCACGCTCAAAGGACCGGCACGAGTATGGTTCAGCAAAATACCTCCAAATTCTGTAAGTTTGTTGAAGAGTTGAGTAAACTGTTTGTCAACAATTTTATTGGAGGACAAAGGCATAAGCGTTCCTCATCCAGTTTGCTCACAATTGAGCAAGGGGAAAATGAGAGCTTGCGCTCCTTCATTACTCGTTTCAACAGAGAAGCCCTCACCGTGGACGAGATGGACGACAAACTATTACTGGCAGCTTTCCACAATGGGGTCAATTCTGACTTGTTCATCCACAAGCTCTATGAGCAAGAGCCTCAGACCATGGCTGAGCTCGTCCATTCGGCCCAAAATTTCATGAATGCAGAAGATGCGATTATAGCTAAGAAGAGGAAGAGAGCCGAAAGAAGGGAAGGAGACAACACCTGTCACCAGGAGCAAGCTCCCCGTCCAAAGAAGGCCCGCGCAGGGGAAAAAAGGGATCAAGATAATAGGAGGCCAGCTTCATCCTCAGGACGAAGTCAGCACTACACGTCTCTGAATGTCCCACTTGACCAGGTGCTTATGCAGATCAAGGATGATCCGTCCCTCAAATGGCCAGAAAAGATGAAAGGAGACCCTAACAAGCGCAATAAGAATAAGTATTGCCGTTTTCACAGAGACCACGGACATGACACGGACGAATGTTTCGATTTGAAACAGCAAATAGAAAACCTCATTAGGCAGGGAAAACTGTGGAACTTCCTTGGACGAGATCAGAAGGATGAAAAGTTGAAAGGAAAGCTGGAAGAGGCGCCCCGACCACCACTAGGAGAAATAAGGACGATCTTTGGAGGAACTTCAGCAGGACAGACTTCCAGGTCACGGAAGACATACCTGAAGGTAGTACAGAATGTTCAACTCTCAGGACGACCTGTCAGGACGAGGGAAGCTGAGGAACAATCTATTACCTTCACAGATGAGGACGCTGCGAGACTTCACCACCCCCATGACGACGCAATCGTTATTACCCTGCTTATCGCAGGTTATACGACCAGAAGGGTGCTAGTTGACAACGGCAGTTCGGCGGACATCCTGTACTACCCCGCCTTCCAGCAAATGAACCTCGGACGAGATTTACTACGCCTAGTGAATTCACCCTTGGTAGGGTTTGGAGGAATGAAGGTGCAACCATTGGGGATCGTTGTGCTGCCTGTAGTGGTGGGAACACATCCACAGCAGACAACGAAAGAGATAAATTTCCTCGTGGTGGACTGTTCGTCGTCGTATAATGCTATCATTGGAAGACCTACCCTGAACAGTTGGAAGGCAGTGACGTCCACTTACCACTTGTCAGTCAAGTTCCCTACAGAGCACGGAGTGGGGGAAGTGCAAGGGGATCAGCTAGCAGCGAGAGAATGCTACCTAGCCATGCTAGCCATGGACGAGGTAGCTCAGACGATGAACATAGAGGAAAGGAGAGTTGTTGCAGAGCCTACCGAAGTACTTGAGGACATCCCTTTGGACGAGAATGACCCCAAAAAGTTCACCAGAATTGGAACAAGCATGAAGAAGGAAACAAAGCACGACCTCGTCCATTTTTTACAAAAGAGTGTGGATGTGTTTGCCTGGAGCCACGAAGACATGCCGGGAATTGATCCAAGTATCATCACACATCGATTGAATGTATGTCCGTCTTACCAGCCCGTCCGTCAGAAGAAAAGAGTTTTTGCTCCAGAACGGGACAAGGCTGTTAAGGAAGAAGTCCTAAAGTTGAAGACAGCGCAGTTCATTCGAGAAGTCTATTACCCAGAGTGGCTGGCCAACGTAGTAATGGTCAAGAAAGCAAACGGCAAGTGGAGAATGTGCGTGGATTTCACTGATCTAAATAAAGCTTGCCCCAAGGACAGCTACCCCTTGCCACGCATCGATCAGCTGGTGGATTCAACAGCTGGTCATCAGCTGTTAAGCTTCATGGACGCTTTCTCGGGCTATAACCAAATACAGATGGACGAGGCGGACCAGGAAAAGACGTCCTTTGTGACGAGCCAAGGGCTGTTCTGTTATAAGGTGATGCCCTTCGGTTTAAAGAACGCAAGGGCAACTTACCAGAGGCTGGTTAATCAGATGTTTCAGTCGCAAATCGGACGAAATATGGAGGTTTATGTAGACGATATGCTAGTAAAAAGTTTGGATGAGAAGAACCACTTGAATGACCTTCAGGAAACCTTCGACACACTCAGGCGGTACAATATGAAGCTAAATCCTAGCAAGTGCGCTTTTGGAGTTTCGTCAGGAAAATTTCTTGGATTCATGGTGTTGCATAGAGGGATCGAAGCAAACCCCGATAAAATCCAGGCCATCATTGACATGAAGCCGCCAGGAAACATCAAAGAAGTCCAAGCACTCACTGGACGAGTCGCTGCGCTCAACAGGTTTGTCTCCAAAGCAACTGACAAGTGTTCACCATTTTTCAGGGTTCTTAAAAAAGCCTTTGAGTGGACGGACGAATGTCAGAAGGCCTTCCAAGACCTCAAAGCCTACCTGACCACTGCTCCGCTGCTAAGCCCGTCCATACCCGGTGAAGAACTATACTTGTATCTGGCGGTGTCCCCACATGCCGTTAGCTCGGCGTTAATCAGAGAAGAAGGAAAGGTACAGAAACCAGTCTACTATACCAGCCGAGCTCTGAGAGGAGCAGAAGGACGATATCCTATGATGGAAAAATTGGCCTTCGCTTTGATTACGGCCTCGAGGAAGTTAAGACACTATTTTCAAGCGCATGTCATCAATATCTTGACAGACCATCCATTGAAGAAGGCAATGACCAGGGTGGAAGCCGCAGGGCAACTAGTCCAATGGGCTATTGAGCTGGGGGAATTCGAAATTAGTTACCTGCCAAGAAGCGCAATAAAAGCACAAGTACTAGCAAATTTCATAGCGGAGTTTACCCCTAACGACGAAGGTTTGGACGAACCAGGCAGCGCCCAAAGATGGGTCATCCACGTGGATGGATCCTCCACATTACATACAGGCGGGGTAGGAGTCATTTTGACATCCCCAGAAGGAGGTGAACTGGAGTACAACGTCCGCCTACAGTATGTAACAACCAACAATGAAGTGGAATATGAAGCCCTCCTGAAAGGGCTAGAGTTGGCAAAGTCCTTAGGAGCAGAGTCAATACTCGTCCATGGAGATTCCCAGTTAATCATGGGCCAGGTGAATGGGACATACGAGGCGAAAGAAGAGCGCATGAAGAGGTATCTTAGTAAGGTGCGACGCCTCGTGAAAAAGTTTAAAGAGGCTCGCTTCATTCAGGTACCTAGGGAAGAAAACATGAAAGCAGACGCTTTAGCGAAAGAAGCCTCGGCAAGCGGACAAGTGGATGAGTTTGACGAAGTACAATACATGCCAAGCATAGATCTGCCAGAAGTACAGCAGATAGAGGGCGAAGACAATTGGATGGCACCGATATTGGCATACCTAAAAGATGGAAAGCTACCGGAGGGGAAGGACGAGGCGAAGAAACTAAGAATCAGGTCGGCCAGATACGTCCTCGTAAATGATATGCTATACAAAAGGGGTTTTTCCCAACCCTACCTGAGATGCTTAGCTCCGGCCGAGGCAAACTATGTGCTAAGAGAGGTTCATGAAGGATCCTGTGGAAACCACTCGGGGGCAAGAGCGCTAGTGCATAAACTCGTCCGTGCAGGGTATTATTGGCCAACCATGCAAGCAGACGCAAAAGCTTATGTCAAAGTATGTGACAAGTGTCAACGATTCAGCAACGTCCCCAAATAACCCGCAGAGTACCTCACTCCTATGATGGCCCCTTGGCCCTTCGCGCAATGGGGATTAGATATTTTAGGTCCTTTTCCGCTGGGAACCAGGCAGATGAAGTTTTTGGTAGTGGGTATTGACTACTTTACTAAATGGATAGAAGCAGAACCACTAGCAAAGATCACACAGCAAAATGTCAAAAATTTCGTCTGGAAGAACATCTTATGCCGGTTTGGGGTGCCTAGGGTGTTAGTATCAGACAATGGACGGCAGTTTGACAATGCACTATTTAAGGACTTTTGTGCACACTTCGGCATTCAGAATCATTATTCCTCCCCCTCCCACCCACAAGCAAATGGCCAAGCAGAAGTGGCAAATCGATCCTTGTTGAAAATCATCAAGACTCGGCTTGACGGGGCAAAGGGTATATGGCCAGATGAACTACCAGGCGTTCTTTGGGCTTACAGGACGACAGTGAGAACCCCCACAGGGGAAACACCTTTTAAACTGGCTTACGGGAGCGAAGCAGTCATACCCGCGGAGGCGCACATGGCCAGCCATAGGGTGATGAAGTATCAGGACGGAGAAAATGGTGACTAGCTTCGTCTTAACCTCGATCTCCTAGACGAGGTACGGATGAATGCAGAACAGAGAATGACGAGGTATAAAAACTTGATGGCCAAGCACTATGATACCATGGTCAAGCCCAGGCGCTTCAACATAGGGGACCTCGTCCTAAAGAAGGTTTCCTTGGCCACCAAAAACCCTGCTCACGGAAAGCTGGGACCAAATTGGGAAGGACCCTACAGGGTTATTAACTGCAAGAGGCAATGATCCTACTATTTGGAAGCTCTAGACGGACGAAAGCTGGAACGTTGAACATTTGAGAAGATATTATCAATAAAGTCCATGGACGAGTATCAGACGTCATGGATGTCCGAAGTAGTTTTCAAATAAATGCTTACTACTAATGCTTTAGATGTGTATTACTTATGAACTACTGTGTTACAACATTTGTAATTCCCTAAAGGTACTAGCTCTCAAGCATGTGCCATTCCTATGGACGAATATTTACAGTTTCTTAAAAGCATATATGTGATGTATTTTGAAGTATATCCAAGTATGTGTGAAAATGAACTAAAGACGAGGAAAATCCTTGGACGCAAGGATGTGTCGTTCATAAGCTTTCCTTAAAATAAGGATAAAGCCAGCAAAATTCGTCCTAACCAAGGGGCGAGCTGATGCGTGTATCGTCCATAAGCTTTCCTTAGAACAGGATAAAGCAAAAATGAGGCAAGTTCGTCCAAACCAGTAGAAACTGATGCGCCAACATCTCAACCTAGATATGGACGAGGAAATGCAAGTGTAAAATCCAACAACTAAGAATAGCCTAAAGCGTGGACGAGTTAAAAGAGTTAAACGTTTTGAAGAAAAAACTGATAACTCGTCCTTAGGAACTTGCTCGTTCAAAAAATGGGCGAGACATAATATTAGCTAAGGCCTTTTTATGGACAACCCATTCTAAGCACATCACAAGCTAGGCTCGTCCATACCATAAGTCCCCATGAGGGACGAGTCAAGAATTAAAGTTAATTGAAATGTGAATTAAGCTAGTCCATACAATGACTGAAAAATAACCAAAGATGCATTCATTAGCCATAAAGGGTGGACAACCAACGCCCAAAAACCCTCAACATTGTTTAAAACACCGTCCTAAAACTTTGGACGGGAAAAGTGTACTTGCATTACATAAAAAAGCCTTAAACAATGGCTCAAATAAAAACAACAAAAAATAAAAATACAGAGAAAAGTTAAGTCTTCATTGGGGAGGATCAACACTAGGGTCGTCTTGAGCGGGCTGGGTAGTGGCATCGTCCTCAATGTTGATATCTTCAGAGCTCGTCTGGAGAAGAGAGCTTGAGGTAGCACCACCAAGGTTGAGTTTTATAGAGCTGAAGTCAAGGCTGGGGAAGTTCTCCATGGCGTCCAATCTGAAATCCTCAAACCCAGCTGCATAGTTCGCGTCCAAAGAATCAGTGTACTCTTTGGACGCCTTGAACTGTGCAACCGCGTCTCCCCTAGCCGTCTCAAGAAGACCACTCAGCTCGTCATTCCTTTTTTGGAAATGCTCAAGACGAGTGTCCTTCTCTATGACATCAGTCTTAAGCTCGTCTAGATGGACCTGCAGCTCCTTCACTTCGTCCTTGGCCTTGGCCGCCACTTCGGCCCACCTCTTGTTCTCGTCTTTAACCTCCTGTATCCTCCTCTCCAGCAGGATCCTCGTCTTGTCCAGCTCCGTTGCTTGCCTGGACGCGGCAATGAACTTAGACATGGCCTGCACAAGATTCATTTTTAGACATGTATGGATAAGACTAAAAAATAAAGGAAAGACGAGATAAAGACAGTTCACCTTGAAAAGGTCATGAACACCAGAGTGCTCAAAATCCTTCAAAGACATGTTGTAGCATGCCGCCACGTCCTGATCTGTAACAACCCTCTCGAACCTCTCCCAGGCTAAGTCTTCATCTCCAAGAAGGTTCAAAGGGACTTGGGTAGAGGGCTGGGGTGAAACAGGCGCTTGGACTATGGACGGCACATGCGCAGACGGAGGATCCAAGAGCTCGTCGTCCACAATATGGACGGGAGTCTGCTGGGCAGTAGGTACAGAGCCGGTTTGGACGACCCCAGTTTTCGACGGCCCATGCTTGGTCCTTTTTTCTTTCCGACGACTTGGAAGTTTCCCCAAGTCGACCCCCTTAGACACAGACTTCCTTTTGTCACCAACTAATAGACGAGGTTGGGATCTAACACCTTGCCCAGCCACCTCGTCCACCACCTCCTTACCCTTATTTTGATTCATTGTTGCCATTCCTACAAAAATGGACGAAGATGATGAACAAGTAGAACAAGAAATAAACAAAGTAAAAAGCAAAGTAAATACTTACGTCTACGGACGGTACGTTCGTGAGCGATAGCCTCAGCGGACGGCTCTGGACCTAGGCCCCACGCTGCAAGGCGTCTTAAGCTCACCAAGAAGTGGAACGTCCTGTCAGTGTACAAACGAGCCTTTTGAACTCGTTCAATGTAAAACCTGCTCAGGTGAGGACGTCTGACGCCTAAAACAAGAGAAAAGAGAGAAAAGCATTAGACGAGAATAAATAAATGAAATATATAAACATCTCAGGACGGACAACCTTAGACGTACCTTCAGGACGAAGGTTCCCTAATTCTCCTGTGTAGGGACTAAAGGGATCCCTACCAACTTCACTTGGCTTCCCAGCCCAGGGACCAGAGACGAAGAAGAACTCCGTCTTCCAGTTCCTGTCTGAAGTAACCAAGGACTGGATCAACCTGTAATCAGCCCCCCTAGCTGTGAATTGATGGAAGCCCAGGGATTGATTGATCTCGGAGGGCTTGTAGCAGAAGAGGAACTCGTCCACAGTGAGAGGACGATCCCCCCCAAACACCTCCCTCCATAAAACTTGCATGGAGACAATCAATCTCCATGCATTGGGATTAAATTGGCAGATAGCCAAACCTAACCTAAAAAGCAATTCCCTAGCAAAGGCATTAAGAGGCAACCTCAAGCCTCCCAAAAGGTAGGCCTCATAAATACCAACTCCAAAATGGGGTTGGCAACACCACTCCCCACGGACGGGTAACCTAGGGTTTAAGTTATCTGGGATTTGATACCACGATTTCAAAGATTCTAACCTTCTGGTATCAGTCTTAGACGGGATATCTAAGGCACAGCTGTAAACAATCTCCTCATCATCTTGAACTGTAGACGAGGGAGCACTGGTACCTGCCCTCGACCCGGACTCAGTCCTCGTCATAAGCTGTTCCTGGAGAACCTCTAAAGGAACTCCAGGGACCCCAGACGTATACTCGTCTGAGGTATTCCCATCACTGCTACCGTTACTACTACTGTTACTACTATTACTCGACCCACTAAAACTACTGGGATCATGGAACTCGTCTATGGCTTTCTCAACACTGTTGCTAGACGAGGAGAGGACAACTTCAGACATTTTTTAAGTTGAAACCTAAGGACGAGGATAAGGAGAATACCTGGATCTAGATGGCTATGGATGCGGAAAACTTCTAGACGAGGCGCTAAGACGAGGAGTGTCAGTGAAGAAAATTTTCAGAAATGAGAGGGTAGCTCAGGAATTGTACTATTTATAGGCGAAGACTTTAGTACCTGAAACGTCACAACCAATCATAAGCTGACACGTGGCACACTCCTCGAAAAATGAGTCGACGTGAATCTCCGCTACTAAGATCGTGACACGTGACAAGTTAAAATGTGGAGTGTTTACACAAGCGTCCAAGGGACAACACCATACAACATCTTCCTAGACGACCCACGGACTGGGGGCAACTGATAGTGTCCTGAAAAACACCCTACTCCATACTCGTCCGTAGGGGTCGTCCATAGAAGAAGAGAAATACCTTGACCCAGTAGATTCGTCCACAGTAGACTTGTCCGTGCACAAAGACCCTTGGACGGACTGTAGCGACCTCAAACGTGGCCATCGCAGACATTCCCTGGACGAAGTTTATACACTTGTTCCAGAACGCATTTGCAACCAAGGCATTGCCGCGAAGCCACCTCTAATGACGGTTACAGAACATACGGCCTAATAAAGTAACTTCCATGGTAGTTATGGAAGTTACTTACGAACCTTCCGGCATCCTCCAATGTAGGAGAAGTTATGAAGTGAGTAACTGCTCATGGCGTAGACTATATAAGAACAACGATCACCAAATAAAGAGGTATGAGACATTTTTTCCAAAGTTTTGGTTGTTCCAAAGGATTAAGGATGACACTGACTTTATCATCGGAGGGTTTCCGGCCGGTCCACCCTGGTCACCTCTAACCTTGTTCATCTCTTCAGGTCTTCATTCAGATTATCATCGTCGCCATTAACATCCGAAGCATCCAGCCTACTGATTTTGTCGTGCATCATCACTTTTGGTGATTTATGATCTGCTAAGGGATGCTCTTGATTCTTTTGTGTCTTTTACCTAACTGAGGGTATTTTGGTCATTTTGACATGTTTTTGGATTTTTCTTTTACACTTCCTACCTTTTGGGAGCCCACTAGGGATTTTGAGGGATTTTTTTTTGCTAAACTACTCGTAGTTTAGTAGGGGGCCTAAACTACATGTAGTTTATTCAATAGGTGTGTTCCCACCCCTTCATTTTTCCTCAATAGTTACTAACCATTTTTTTTCTTTTCCTTCTCTTCATCTTCCTTAGCTTTTCATATTCTCTCTAACTCTTCAACTTCTTTTTTTTCTCTAGAAAATCCTCTCTCTCTCTCTCTCTCTCTCTCTCTCTCTCTCTCTCTCTCTCTCTCTCTCTCTCTCTCTCTCTCTCTCATTCTTCTTTTTGCAATCTCTCATTCCCTAAGCTTCCTTATCTCCTCCATGGCACCTAAGTCCAAGAAGATCTCCTACGTGCTCTCAAGCAAAGCTTTCAACCTCATTCATTGGAGTGGAGTAGTGAGGCTGATAGAGCCCCCTCCGTTGACATACCGGCCAAAATATCATTTTTTGGCAAATGCTCGGGCTAGATTGGTAAGTTTTTTCATTTTTTTTCTTATTTTTCTCATTTTCCTTTGATCTTCGGTTTTAATATGTTTTTGGACTTGCAAATGTTTCGGATGAGTTTTGGTTGAGATATGCTTGAAAATGTCGAAGAACACTTCTTTGTGTGGGTTAATGCATACGAGGACTCGAGCTTGAGTGCGCGGCTTATGTTCATGCATATGTAGCCTCTCATGCGTATGCAGCTTGTTCTTGAGATTGTGAGTACATGGGCTTCAACTTGCGTACTCATGCTTATGTCTATGTACACAGACTTGGGCTCATGCACGCATATTGTCAAGTAGAAACCCTATCTTGAATGTTTTGGACTTTTTTTCATCTATCTCTCACCCAATTGCATATCTAACACTTTCCTTCATCATTTTTGCATCTGAATGTGATTCCAACCTCATTGGACGTCTAAAATTCCTTTTTTGTTATTCCTTAATCCAAATTGTGAATCTATTGTCATCATACTCCTTTTTGTAGGCTTTTTCCCTATACTCTGGTAGGGGTAGTACTAACCATGTGGTTAAGTGGTATGGGGCCTTCATTGTGGAGATAAAGGCTTACATTTGTGCTGCAGGCTTTGAGCCCATCATCTGTCTACTTTCGGAGAGGTCTGCTAGCGTCATCCTGGTGCAATCTCTTACCGAGAGGTGGTGGGACACTACCCACACCTTCCATATTGCTGATAGGGAGATGACTGTGATTCCCCGTAATTTTCACAGCATGACCGACCTTAGGTATAATGGTGCCATCATAAATTTGGAGGGCAAGTCGGGCATTTGGTTGACAATTGACTTGCTCGGGAGGAGGTACTCCACAGACACGATCTGCTACTTTGACATCGAGGCATATTATAGGCCTTTACCACAGGAGAAGGCCAAGGACTATGCCCGGATGGCCAGGGCATTCTTGCTGTACATTCTGGGGGCATACCTCTTTGCAAATGAAGGGTAGATAGTATCCTTAAGGTGGTTAGTCCTCTTTCGTGACTTCGAGGATCCTGGGGGAGCTAACTGGGGAAGGTGTGTCTTGCCTATATGTACTTGTGCCTGGATACACTCAGTCGGGGAACCCTGTGCCAACTGGTGGGGCCTTGGAAGCTCCTGGAGGTTAGTTTCTTTCTCTTTTCTTTTTTTAGCTCTTGTACATGCTAAAGAAAACTGTATGTTCCTGCAAACTGTCTTCATACTCTCTTGTCTTGCAAACTATCATCTTGCAAACTGTACCCATCTTGTATTTTAGATTCTTACAAACTATATTCACTTTTGCACTGTATTCATGTCTCCCTTTCCTTTTCAGTGCTAGGCTGTTTAATATGGTCTTATCGTCCAAAGGACGAACTTGAGCCTTAGGGATTCTATTGCATTGAGGGCCCACCTCGAGGGATTATCTTCTAATGATGTGAGTTTGAAATTTAATGCCTTCTATTATGTTCTTCACATGCTTTTACATTTTTCTTCTAACCTTATGCATTGTTACAGATCAACTAGAACCCGTGGGCCAATGTTCTTACTGCTGTGACTCCCGAATTGGAGGCATCTACTGTTGTCACCTTCGAGATCACCTAGCCTTTCGAGGGTGTAGGTTTAGGGGTTCTTTACTTGGCGGAGCAGGTGCACTACCAATTGGTGGGTGAGGATGCCCCACAAGTGGTTATGGATCCACCGGATCGATGCCCCATTCTCCATGATCGATGCCGAGTATGCCTTGTGGAGGCCTGGCATGGCCTATGTCGATCGGGTTAGGGAGGATTTGGGTTATGATGAGTTCAACCATACTCGCCATATGCCCTCCCTTTCTGTCGAGGTATGTTCTTTTTCTTCCCATCTTTTTCCAATCCTACTATCTTCTTTTGCATTCTTGTATATGGTGACATTCAACTGAAATACTTGTACCAAGCTGCCCCTGCTCCTAGCGTTCCTACTGATCCTCCTCATCTACCTTGGACGATTTATGCTTATTGCCCCGATGGCTTTGCTAGGGAGCATCCCGTGCCTAGTAATACAAATGTCATGGGTTACCTTTTTCCAGATGGCACACGAGCAATGAGTTCTCCTCCACTTCTTCCTTTGCCTTTTCTTCTCTTGCATCTTTCAACTGTTCATCCTAACCCTTCTTCCTTCGAATTTCAGCCCACTATTCAGGAGCATGAGGAGTAGGTTTGGTTGGCGGGGAACCTCAAGCTAAAGGTGACTCAGTATTCAAAGGACTTGTACGGCCTTGTAGGACCAGCTTATCTCGGCAATGATGATGATGATGATGATGATAATGGCGGTGATGGTGGTGGTGGTGAAGACTTGGAGGCAACCCCTAGTTACCAGCTAAGGAAAAGGTGCTTCTGGTGATCCTCGCATGATGGACAGACAGACAAATAGACAACATAGCATAGCATATTTCTTTTCTTTTTTTTCTTTTATTATATTTTCTTTTTAGCACATATTTCTGCATTTTGGATTTGTTTTAAGACATTGGGTTGTATTTTAAGAACATCTTTTACATTCATGCAAGCTTTTATTTGGGATATGTACTTAATTTACAACTTATGGGAATAAAAGCACAATTCTATGCTTCCCTTGTCTTTGATGCTTGAAAATTTGAGCTTATGTTGTGTCTTGAATAGTCTTTTGGGCCATAGGATCCATAGGAGAAGCATTTGGAAGAAAACCATACTCAAAATAGGGGAAAACCAAGTCTTTGTCTCTCGTTGTACGTGCATGTATATGGGCATGCGTACACAGCCTTGACCCTGCGTACGCAAGTTTGGCTATGTGTACCACGCTGCGGGTTAGAAAAACCCTAGACGCCCTCCTTTGGTATAAAATAGCCGTTGGGGACTCCCAAACCTCACCAATTGTATTTCCCTCTTAGATTACACTCTTTTAAGGCTTTCCAATGGTAGAATTCTCCCATCTCGAAGTCTCGGCTTGGATCTGGAAGTTTGGCCCTAGTTTCAAAGAGACTGTTATTCCTTATGGTCTCTCTTGTATTTTTCCATACTATCAAATCAAGGTGGATGAACCTCTTCTTTATGTTACAACCAACTATTGGATCCCTACTTGGCATGTTTTTCAATTCAATGGTGTAGATATATGCACCACTCTTGAGGAGTTTAGTGCAATTATGGGTGAACCTTCATTGAACGACCTCATCTTTCCTACCATGGGTGGTGATCTTCCTACCTTGATTCAAGCTTTGTTGGGTGTTCCTTTTGAAAACGCAAAGTAGTGGTGCATATTTGGAAAGTTGAATGTTTGTCTCAACTTTGCCTACTTCTCTCGGCTAGCTATCCTAGTGACTGATATACCACGCTCCCAGTTTCTCAATGCCTTCTGTCTACGTATCCTTGCAAGATACTTCTTGGTTCATGAGACTTATTGTGTAGATCACAAGATGTGCTTAGTGGTTGCCAATTTGAGGAATAGAAATCTTGCAGGTGTGATTTTGGCTGAAACTCTTAATGGTTTGGATGTGTTTCATAGGGAAGAAGCAAATTTCTTTGCTGGGGAGCCCTTTCCTCCTTCAGATATGATCCCTAACTTTTGCCTAGGTTCTCAACCTAGTGGGATTCCTCTAATTTTTGCATGGAACATCTTTCGGTTTTCAACCCATCGAGGCACCTTATATCGTCTTTTTCATTTTTTTTATTTTATCTCTCCTTTTTCCACTCATGCTCTCTCTCTTTTCTCTCTTCTTTCTCTTTTTTCTCTTCTTGGTAGATATGGTTGTTTGAGAGGCTTCATTTGCTTCAACCTCCTGCTGTTCCTCCTAGTCAATATCTCCCAAAGCATTATCGTGACCGTAGGCCCAAGCGTGCTAAGATAAGCTTTGAAGAGTTTACTGAGCTCATGGACCACGTTGATGCCACAGACATCTAATAGGTGGTGGAGTGAAGGCACATCCCAAGCATGGCTCACCGTAGCCTTAAGGACAATTGTGTTCCTTTGGTGAGACTTCGCTGTTTACTACCCCACCTATCGCATTGCCAGACAATTTGGTGATCATTAAGGGGCTCCTAGTGATGATGGCTCTTTCCACACCTTAGAGTTCACTGATAGGACTTTAAGCAGAATTCGTGAGGCTTGGCCATGATGGAGGGTGACTAGAGGTATCCGTCCTCCTCAATTTCTTCATCCAACCTCAGGGTACTAGAAGTGACTACAAGATGACATGAAATGGGTCCCCATAGATGAAAAAGCTTACAAGAAGTCTAGCAAAAGGAAGAGGGCTGAATGATAAACTTGATATGACCTAAATTTTACTTTTCTGCACTTTATGATTCTCATATATTTTCTTTTTGAATTTAATAAAGGATTGGAATGTTCCAAATTCTCTATGGAAACAATTTATCATCTTTTAATTTGAGCAATAAGAGATTCATTTTATTATTATCTTTGCTTATTGTCTTTATTTTTCTTTCTCTTTTTTTTTTCCTTTTCTTTTTTTCATGCCATGTAATTTTTGCCCATGGTCTTTCCCCTATCTTTTTCCTAGACCGCCCTTTCGGGTTTTCATTCCAATGGGGTCTTTTTGCCTTAACTTTGCCTAGGTTGCCCTTTCGGGTTTTCAACCTAGGAGGCTTTTTCATTTTCTTTTATTTTCAAAAATTGTATCTCTGGAGTCTCTTCATGTTGATTGGGTGAAGCATCTCTTCCTCGTCCATACCTATAATCCTTGTGGTAGCCCCCGACATGATCTTCTTGATAATGAAAGACCTAGACCATCTTGGCTTAATCCTCCCCTTCGGGTTAGAAATTTCATCTCTAAGTACTTTTAGGACCAAGTCCCCTTCCTTAAGGTTTCTAGGTTTCACTTTTTGTTGAACGCTCTAGCAATCCTCTTTTAGTACCCTTGTGCATGGTATTGTGCCCTAGCTCTCTTCTCATCTATCAAAGCCAATTGCTCATATCTTTGTTTCACCCAATCTTTCTCTAGGACCTTGGTTTCCGCTAGTACTCTCAAAGATTGTATCTTCACCTCAATTGGAAGCACCGCTTCACTACCATAGACCAAAGAGTAAGGTGTTGCCCCAATTGATGCGATAGAAGTTCTGTAACCCCATAAAGAAAATGGAAGTTTCTCAGCCCAATCCTTGTATGTCACAACCATTTTGGCTAGTATGTTCTTGATGTTCTTATTGGCTGCTTCTATGGCCCCATTAGTCTGCGGTCGGTATGGTGAAGACTTGTGACGCTCAATGTTGTACAAATCCATAATCCTTTGAACCTCCCCCTCAAAGTGGGAGCCATTATCTGAGATGACCTCTTGGGGTACCCTGTATCAGCAAATAATGTTATTCTCTATGAACCGAGCCATGTGCTTTGCTTTCAACATGAAGTAGGAGCCCGCTTCCACCCACTTGGTGAGGTAGTCGATTGCCACTAGGATGTATTCGTGTCCATTTGAGGGTTTAGGGGCTATTTTTCCAATCACATCTATGCCCCAAAATGAGAATGGCTAAGGAGAGGTCATGTTGTACAATTCACTAGGTGGTACGTGGTTCAAGTTTGAATGCGTTTGGCAGTCATGGCGACTTTTCACAAAGTCCACACAATCGGTTTCCATCATGCTCCAATAGTACCCTATCCTCAAAATCTTCTTGGCCAACATTCTCTCATTCATATGAGGGCCACAAATCCCTTGATGAACTTCCACTATAACTTTTTCTGCTTCTTCTTTCTTTAGGCAACGAAGGTGTATACCATCATAGGACCTCCTACAGAGCTATCCTTCACATAGGATGTATTGCATTGCCGTCACTCTCACCAAACGATGTTCTTTCGTGTTGCCAACATTGGGATATACCCACAATTCTAAAAACTTCATGATGTCATAATACCAGGGAATCGCTTCTTCTTCTATAGCCAAAACCGACGACTCACTCTTCTTCTTATGTACTAACACATAACTCTATTCAATCTCTAAAGATCGCGTCCATACTTCTTCGGGTATTTCAACCATGAATGCCAAAGTAGATAAGCTATCTGCAAACTGATTCCAAGCTCTAGAAATTATAGTGTATTCAATTTTCTCGAAAGTTTTGGTCAAATCCTATAGATATTGCTGATAAGGTTTCAAATGTGCTTCCTTCACCTTCCATAACTTCTGGGCTTGAGCTATAACCAAGGTCGAATCTCCAAACACCTCTGCCTTTTTTACCCCTAACTCTTGGAGAGCTTCCATTCCGGCGATAGAAGCTTTATACTCTGCCATGTTATTAGTTGCCTCAAAGTTCAAATTGATAGCTAAAGGCATATAAGATCCATCGGGGGTGATCAAAAGTACTCCTATTCCATTCCTATATTGGTTTACAGCTCCATCAAAATACATTTTCTATGCCCCTAGCTCGATATCCAAGATGTCCTCATCTGGGAAGTCTTCTTTTCCATCCTCTCCCTTTGTAGGATTCTTGGCACAAAAATTAGATACGACGCTCCCTTTGATAGTCTTCCTTGCCACATACTTCAAATCGAATTCTGCTAATAGGATCAACCATCTTGACAGTCTTCCACTCAAAGTTGGTTTCTCAAATAGGTACTTCAAGGGATCCATTCTAGCTACCACCCATATTTGGAATGGTAGGATGATGTGTCTTAACTTCTGTATGGCCCACACGAGCGCAAAACATGACTTCTCTACGGGGGTGTATCTAGTCTCATAATCATGAAATCTTTTGCTCAAATAGTACAAGACTCTTTCATTCTTATCATCGTCTTCTTGTGCAAGCATGCTCCTAACCGTATCTCCTATTATAGAGAGGTATAGTAGTAAAGGCTTTCCTTGTTGTGGAGGTACTAGGATAGGTGGATGGAGGAGGTATTCCTTGATGAGTTCAAAGGACATTCATCATTCCATGTGTGAGGTTTGTTCTTCCTTATGAGTTTAAGATGGGCTCACAAGTAGAAGTGAGCTGGGTAATGAATTGAATAATATATTGTAGTCGACCTAGGAATCCTCTTATTTCCTTCTTGGGTACGGGCACAACATTGGCTATCCACTTGGCTTGGTGCACGAGCTTAATGAACCTTACTTTCAATTGTTTTGTGACCTCCTCTTTGATCTTTAGGAGCCATTCGGTTCTCATACGCCTTAACTTTTGCTTAATGGGTACCATATTGGTATTAGTATCAATTTGATGTTAGGCTATCTCGGGGTCAATTCTGGGCATATCTTCATAGGACCATGCAAGCACTTTTTGAAATTCTGTGAGAAGTTCCCTGAGATCTTTTCTTTCTTTTTCATTTAGGGCTGAACCAATTTTGGTTAAGCGTGAATTCTCATTATTGCCCAAGTTAAGAGATTCAGAAATTGGTTCCATAGGTTCAATTTTCTTTTCCAATTGCTTATTAATTTCATTTTCAAATTCATTTGAATCATTTAAGTGCAGAATTTCAATATTATGGGACACAACAAAATAAGCCATATCAGAATTTATTTTATTGAAAATGTGAAAAGTACATCAGGTTTTGCATTACAAAATTTCTTTTCCCCATTCTTAGAAAACCCAACCCAAGTCCAGTTATTAAGTTGCCCCCATAGCAGGCATGATGAATTCTGTCCTTCTTCTCCTTCAAGGCTTGTCACCTCCCTTCTTGTCTTCCTCTTCGAATAGAGCCTTCATCTTGGTGGACTAGTCTTTATTCTTTGGAAGCCCCCATGTGTGTATAGCTTCGGTCACGTCATGAAGAAGTTCATCTTTATTGGAAAAATCCCCTCCTGCTTCGTTGAGGAACCAGTCGCCATCATCTCCACTCCAATAGCTAATCACTTTATCATCTCCTTCCTCTTCTTCTTCTTGAGCCAGCACAAGATATTGGTCATTGTCAAAAGGGGGATCCATGTTGCGTTCAAGCATGAAGTGAGTCGGGGTGACTTGAGTTGCCCCTATTGTTGAGGTCCATTCTGGCCAGCCATGGTCTTCCCAAAACCTACGTCTCCTGATTCAAAGAAGTCATTGATGTGGGCCCTCTTAAAAGTCCATGGTCCAAGAGCGTTCTTTAGTTACGGCATTAATTTGGGTAGAAGTAGGCAAACCTTCCTTTCTATCATCATCCGATCGATGTCTTCTTGGGTTAGCTTGCTTCTTTTGTAATCAGCCTTGTCCCCTTCATCCCATTCTTCTCCTTCCTTGATTTCATCTTCCTCTATCTTAGGGAGGTGGCTTATTATTTTCTTAAGGATTTCATCCTGTGCCTCCACACGTTCGAGTAGCTTTTGTACAAGGGCTTCTTCACTTGAAGCATTCATCCTTTCTTCTTGGAATGTCTTGCCTTCTATTGGACTTGAATTGGAGTGGGGACTTAATCTTGATCTTGGTGGTGCAATGATGCCTTAAAAGAAATCCCATTTTTATTAAGTTCATGCCCCAATTAAAAGGTTCTTTTTAACTTTAGATGTTCTTAGTAAATTTTTAAGTCCATCTAATGATGGCCCAATTACAAAATCACTCCCTTTCTTCTCTTGAACCTTGCCCCTTGTTTCATTTAGGCTTTAGTCCATTTACAATAAGACTCTCATCTTACTCTCATGGGCTTTCATTAGAATGTATGTAGAGATTTTCAACCCTTTGTCTCAAATATAGGCTTACAATGTATTCATCGCCTTTGGGCTCTTCCTTTTTTATTTCATTCATCATCATTATTATTTTTTTGAAGTAGCCATCTAGCCAAAACATGTTGTAGCCTTCCTCTTAAAGTCCATGAAATTCTCATCATTTTGGGCCTAGGCATACAACAAAGAGGCCCAATATTAGAGAGTTTCATTTTGGGCTTTGTAGGATGTTGGATGCTAAGTCCATAGAATACTTGTTACTATAGGCCGAAGGTCCTCTTTTCAAAAGGCCTTTTCATTTTGGCTTATGATAGCAATTAGGTTATGATCTTATTAACCTTTCAAGATAAGATTTACCTTTGGATTTTTAGGGATAAGCCTCTTATATGTGAGAACTTCTCTTTTTATCCCAAACATCTTAGGGTATACCATAACTCTTAGGTCATCCCCCAATTTTATATCTTTTATTTGTCCTTTAGTATTAGGTGAGCATAAGATACATTGTTGAACAAATAAGAGATATATAAAAGATATCATCTTTTTGATTGGACCTAGAATTTCTCTAAGTGTGGGTAGGCTTCTTAAGGCTAAAGGAATAGATAAGTAGGTCACTCATAACTAGGAGGGCCATGATTCCAACCGAGAGCCTAAGTAGACCTTCGTGGATTGGTGGCAAACCTTTAACGTACTCAAAGCCCATTATATGTGATGACACCGATTGTCAGTTGGTGGGATGAACTTCGAAAGACTTGGGCCTGAATGGAGCCTTTCATCTTCCCACTCATCACCATCTGAGGCAAGGGACAAAAGAGCCATGTGATGTGTGTGAAAACAAGTATTGAACAAGCCTTTATTAAGACTAAGAAACAAGACACATAAGAATTAAACTCATAATCCCCAGCGGAGTCGCCATTTTGGACACAACGGAGGAGTTGCCACCTAGTTTTGCAATGGCCTAGGAACCATGGGATATAGTGTCCTTTCAAGAAAGGACCATTGATCTTACTACCAGAGTACAGATTCGTAGTTTAGGTACGCTCTTAAGAAGGTGTTAGGCACCCAAGACTGCTTAACTCTAAGGTTGGCTTCCTCTTATTATGTCTTGTGTCCTAATCCTATTAAAGGCATGTCCAATATTGTTATTCTAGACTCACTCACACACTAACATACATCTAACAATCAACATGGCATCAAACATCCCCAAATATGCATCTATCATGCTTATCACCCAAACCTAGCATACATCTATCATGCTTCACAAAACAGCCTAACATACATCTAGAATGGCTTCTCGTTTCAAAGCATAAACCCTAACATCCATCCAGCATGGCAAATATGTCAACTCATAAACCCTAGCATTCATCTAGCATCATATCCATCCAAGGCAGTAAACAAATCATGGCAGAAACATAAGTAGCAAACAAATCATGTTATTGAACAAAGCATGGTGCTTACATATACATGTTCATCAAAGAAAGGTAAGGTTTTTAGAACAAATAAATGTATGTTCATATGAATGCACAGTTTACCGCACTTACCTTACTGCATCACAGCACCTATGGCATCGATGAATGGTATTTAAACAAAGAAATGAGAACAAACCCTAACTTAGACATGTTAAAGGTAAACCAACAAGCAACATGTGAAGCAGAGACTCAAAACTATGTGCAGATACATGGGGGATTAAAGTAGGAGTATAGCATATGAAACGAATAAAGAAAACAAAATAAAACATAAATTAGGGTTTTTGGACAACGACTTGCATACGCATACAGAAGCCTGCATATGCAAGCCAAATACCTGCGTGCGTAGGATTTGACCTGCGTACGCATGCATAAAGCATATGTGCGCAGGGTTGTCAAAAACCCTAACCTAGGAATACCAAAAGCAGAAACAGGGCAATACTTAAAACTATAAATCTAACACCCTAACATGTTTTAAAACAGAAACAAGACTAAACCTAGGCTAAACAAACATGTTATAACATAAACAAAGCAAATAAACAAGATTAAAACAAAACTAAAGGCAGAAAAGAAAGAAAAGTTTGAAATATATACCTTAAAACAAAAAGCTCCTAGGTTTGATTTTTGACTGTTCGCCTCAGTTAAATCTATTCACAACCACAAAGAAATTATTAGTAAACTTCAAAACCTGGGGATCAAGGCTAGAATAGGCCCTAAGAAAATAAAATTGACTTGAGGGTTTTTTGTGAAAAAACTCCCTTTTTGATTCATGTTAGGACATATGTAAATCATGTTAGGAACATATGTCATTATAAAATTGGCTAGTTCTTTGACAAAACGCACTTTACTTTAAAAAGCTGTTTTAGCCTGATGCTCGACAGTTGCTCGACAGATAGGGTATCTATCGAGATTTATGAAAAACAGATTTTCAGTTTTGATTTTCATTCCAATCTGTAAGTACATGTTTAGGTTTTCTTTTCTCACAACCCTAAATATATATAACAATTATTTTAAGGGCCGTCAAAGTTTTGTTCATGCAAATTGTGACCAGAGACAGAATTTGCCCTAGTTCATTTTTCTCTTGAAGAAGCTGTTGCGTTTGTATGCCATTGGGTTTTGTGACCAAGGAGCTTCATGATCTTTATCATGTTGATGAACTGAAGAACTTTGTAGCCAACATCTTTCTCAAGTTGGTGAAGAAAGTCACGTACTGGAATCCGTGCATATATTGGTTAGTCACGTACTGGGAGTTGTGCATTGAAAAGGAAAGGTTGTCAATATAGAACAAGTCTAATTGGGTATTGATAGGTTCAACTATAGGTTAGTATAAGGAACTGGGATTCCTTTACTTGTAACCGCTTGTTGTGATAATAGTGAATTCTCGAGAGTGGTGACCTTAAATCACCCGGTGGGGTTTTTGTCGTGTAGGTTTTCCCCATTCGTAAAAAAAATCACCATGTCAATTTATTTTCCATTGCATATTAACTTAGTTAGTGATTTGTTTGTACTACCACGCTTATTGCATGCTAATTGAATTAATTAATTAACTTGGCTAATTAATTGGTTAATTCATCACAAGGGGTTAATACATTTTTGGCCTATCAATTCACTATTTCTAGTGAATCTTAGGTTTATCCCTTAGTATTTCTGTATGTTTTGAAAAGGTACCATGTATGGCTATATTGTGAAAATGGGGGTTTGGAACGGCTCCCAGACGATGTGGGATTCGTTCCAAACCTCAGTCTTTAATGCAGAAAACTTGCCTTTCATAGGTTTTTGAAACCCTACCTACATGCGCAGGCTTTGAGGCTGCTACATATGCAGGGTCATGCCTACGTATGTAGGCCGAGGGTTTCCTTTGGCCTTTATTTTCCAAAAATAGATTTGTTGCTTATCAAAAGTTATATTTCCATTTTAACACCTCTCAAGTCAATTTGTAGTCTGATTGGACCCTAAATCAACCTTGGGTCTTAGAATTTTGACATCATTGGGGAACGGGGGCCCAAGTTGTAAGGGGTACAAAATGTGGTGCCTACAGTAAGGCATCCAAGATCTTAATCAGTTTCTTGATCAACAATTCGAGATGAAAGATTTAGGTCTTCTTAGCTACTTCCTTGGTCTTGAAGTCTCTTGCTCATCATATGGTTACTATCTTACTCTAGAAAAGTATGCTTCTAACTTCATATCTCAAGTTGGTATCACCGGTAGTAAGACAGCCAACACACCCATCGAGTATAACAATCGTCTTACTCCTAGTGGTGGTAAACTTCTTCCAGATGCAACTCGCTATAAATAGCTAGTTGGAGGTCTTGTTTATCTTATTGTCACTCGCCTAGACATCTCCTGTGTAGTTGACATTGTTAGTAAATTTATGGCTGCCCTTCGATCCTTTCACTATGCCTCTATTCTTAGAATGCTTTAGTATTTGAATAGAACAATTTCTTGTGGACTACACTTCTCTTTTAAGTCACCACTGATCCTTTGAGCTTACTTGGATGCAGATTGGGAAGGTGATCCCACTGAACATAAGTTTACCACTGGGTATTACTTCTTCTTGGTAACTCTCTCATCTCTTAGCGAAGCAAGAAACAAACTATTAATGCTCGATCTAGCACTGAGGCTAAATATTGTGCTCTTGTAGACACCACAACTAAGCTTTAGTGGCTTCGTTGGCTACTACAGGATCTTGGAGTTAAGTGCTCTACTGCCATTCCAATCTACTGTGACAATCAAAGTGCTATTCAAATTGCCCACAATATCATATTCCATGAACGTACCAAACATATTGAAATTGACTACCACTTTATATGTTATTGTTTACTCCAGAGTGCCTTACAGTTATAGTCTACTTCTTCCCAAGATTTTCTTGTTGAAATCTTCACTAAGCCTTCTCCACTAGGATGCTTACATGCTTTGACTTCTAACCTCAAGTTGAAATCACTTCATATGACATGAGTTTGAGGGGGGCTATTAGAATATAAGCCCATAGTAAGTTAGGCTATAGTGTAAGTTACTTGTCTATCACACATTGTCTACTTATATATAAGGCAGACCCTTATACTTTATTACTTACAATGTAATACAAAGTCGTTCAGACTTTTACATAAACTAAGAAAATTGTAAGGTTAGAAAACAAAAGAAAGGTCTCAAACTGAAGACTTGAACTTGAAAGTTTGGTTACATGTAGAGAAGGTATTAGGCACCCCATAATGTCTATTCTAAAATAGTACCTCATTTTGAATAAACTCTTAACATTTCATCATTTGGAAAATTACTCAAGTATTTGTCATTTGGTTTTGGAAAATTAGTTAAAAAGAATTAGTTTGCATATACATGTAGACATGCTCATATTACAAATCAATTGGCTAAACTAAACACATGCTTGATTATTTGCACTAAGAAAGATTGAAAATTGAATTATTCTTACCTCATTCCTTTAAAGCAAACAAATTTAATTAAGCAATTTAATGTCCAAGTAATTTCTATGCAAAATCACAACAAACTCCAAATGTTAGAATTGGAGGAGGGGAGATTTTGTTGGCTTGATTGTTGGAGGTCATGTATTTAAGCCATGGCCAAGCATCAATTTTGAAATCATTTTTGGAAACAAGATTTTGAAAGGGTTTCTTTTGGTTTTTGAAAACAATGCTTTTTGGAAAGAATTTCATTTGTTTTTTTTTTTTGGATTTTGAGACGTGTATTTTTGATGTTTTGTAAGTATGACTTGAAAGAGAGTATATTTTGGATTTAGAAAAACTCCCTTAAAGGGTTTTTTATTTATTATTATTTTTTATTTATGAAAATCCTATGAGTGTTTGGAAACCCTAGAAGAGTTTTTTGGTAAAAATCTCATGAGTTTAAGTTAGAAAAGTTCCCTAGAATGGGTTTTAGTGAAAATATCATGAGTTAGTTTGAAAAAATCCCCCCACACCACCCCCCCCCCCCCCCCCCCCCCCCCCCCTCCGGCCATGAGCTTAATTATGAAAATTCCTTCAAAAAGGAGTTTGGGGATGAAAATTCTCACGAGGTTTGATTATGAAAATTCCCTTGAAAGGTTTTGGTGATAAAAATTCTCATGGTATTTTACCAAGCTTGGACTAATGGGTTTCCATTGAGATTCCCTTTAAAAGTTTGAAAGGTCTTTAGAAAAAAATCTTTATTTGAAGAAACATTTTGAAAATAATTATTGAAAGATGCTTTAAATTAAGCCATTTTGATATGAGGCTAGGAATCCATAATACTAACCAAAGAGTTAGCATCTGGACCCTTGTTTTGCATGGAGGAAGAGATAAGAACGTAAACATGTGGCATATAACAATAAATCCTCAACTATCAAAATAAATAGAATAGCAACATAAGTCAACATAATCCAGTACCTCATGCATGATACAACAAGAATGTAAACTAATGTATATTAAGAACAAGTTTGTTTCCCATCAACCAAATATCCACCCATGGACTAACTCTAATCTAATGGTAACTCTCAGGCATGTAAATGAGTCTAACAAGGTATATAATACCTTCACATAGACATGTTGATATGGGGAATAGGATGCATAGTCCATATGCATCCAAAAGGAGGATTGAATCAAAATAAGCATATTAAAGCTCATAAGTCACAACAACAAAAATTCCCAAACAATAAATAGCATGCATAGAATCACAACTAGATAAACCATAACCAAGTATAATTCATGAATAGCTACTTAAATCAACTAGTCGCTAAGTATAATAAAAATTACAAATAATAATAATAAGAATAATAATAAGTTTGGTCAAAAGTGCATCTCACAATGCCACTTAAAACATACTTTGATCATCATGTAAAAGTAATGGAGTTAAAACAAATTGTTGACTATGTTAAAGATAACATTTTTGTAAATTATCTACACATTAAAATGCTGGAAGAACATAATATTTACTTCAGTGACGCATTTATTCTCTTGAAGTGGTATAAAATTCTCAATATTCTGAATTTGCTCAATAGGAGCTCATTGAAAGTGGTACACAATTCTTGAATCTTAGCCATATAAAAACCTTTGCCTAAAAATTAACAACAATTTCATATCAAAAAGTGCAATATATGCACATAATAATAAGTACAAAGGAAATTGATCACGCAAAAATACATATTTGGCATCAAGATTAGACTCAACTTTCACTTGAAATTGAAACTTACCACAAATCCTTGCTAATATTATGAATTTTTAAAATCTCACAAAGTAAGACCAATACCAATTAACCAAACAATTGGATAGTTGAGAACCGAATTTAAGATACACAAGCCATCTTGCAGTTATATTATAACTATTTGATAATCCTTTCAGATCTGTAATGAGGCTTCTAATCCTCTTTTTTATTAAATATAGGAAAGACATATATGTTTAATGAAATCTAACTTTTGGGTCATATACGCTTAAGCTTCAATTCATTCATCAATCCCTCTATTAATTTACTTGTAGAAAGTTTTGTAGACAAACTTTATAAATAAAACTGATAGAGAACATCATGAATATATATAAAGGCAAAACAAGCAATGGTTTTAATGAATTTAATTAAGAAAAAAATGTATCTCACCAAAAGTCGGTTTGTCCATTGAGATTAAAATAAAATACTCTATTTATTGGCTGTACCTATGACCTATTGAGATAAAGAAAGTACACCTTCTTTTATATATAAATATATATATATATATATATATATATATATATAACAATTAAAGTTAACTTTCCTAATTGTTGAACTTATGTTTCAGGTATTACTCAGACTTATTAAGATTGAGAGACTTCCAGTAATACATGTAAAAGAATAAAAATGAAAGTGGATTAAACATAAATTCGTACCACATTCATATGCCAAACAACCACTTTCGCAATTATGCAATACATTTACAAAAGTTGGATTACTTAAATTGGGCTAATTCAGATTTTAAGACTCATTCCAGAAATAAGATACCAACTTTTCTCTTTCTCAAAAAAGAAAAAGAAAAAAGACACCAACTTCTCTCTCTCTCTCTCTCTCTCTCTAAGTAGGTTGGGTATCCTCCAATTAATTTAGCTCATATCCCATTCTTGAACATGAAGAATCACTATAATTAATCTCACATTCACATGATAGTTGAAAGAGCCCCCAATTGTGAAGCAAACAAAAAAGATAGACAATCAAGGAAGCTTGAGAAGATGAGCCCCAATTTTGATATATAGCTTCTCTCTCAATTGTTTTGTTACAAAGTGTTTTGTACAAGCTAGATGATGATGACATTGAACTCTTTTTTTATTTTTTTATTTTTTTTAATGTATGCCTTGGTGTGTGTATGTGTAAACTTGTAAGGTGTAACATAGTTGATCGACATCGGGCAAAAATTGCAAACTAACACCAATTCCTAAACAATTTTGTTAGTTAGTAAGGTTTCTAAACTATTTAGCAAATTAACATCTTAAGTCTATTAGACTCGAGTCCACTGTAGCAACTCGAGTTTATCAAAGACTTGATTTCTATAAAAATCTAAATGGAACTCGATTCTCAAAGACTCAAGTTCGACAACACAAAATGAAAAAACACAAGTCTCTTCTTCTAGTCTCTTCCTCTTCTTAGAACAACCAAAGAAAAACGAAAGAGGTCAAAGCAAACAACCAAAGAAGCAATAAACCCTAGAAAACAACGGAGAAGGAACAAAAAAACCAGAAACCATGGGGAAGAAAATAAAAAAAAACCACGAAGAACAAACCCAAACAGAAATCATGAAGAAGAAAACTAGAGAGATCAAACCCAGCGGGATAGTTAAGGCTCAAGGCAGCAGCGACGGCGAAGGTTTTCCTCTAAATCTTTCATTTTATTCTCTGGGTCTTTGATGTTTCCGTTGGGGTTTGATGATGTTTCTCTCTGGGTTTTGGTTTGTTGATGTCTGAGGGAAATCAAGTCTTTACTACTCAAGTTGCTACAGTAAAATCAAGTCTAAAAGACTTGAGATGTTAGTTTGCTAAATAGTTTAGAAACCTTAATAACTAACAAAATTGTTTGAGATTGGTGTTAGTTTGCAATTTTAGCCATCGACTTCATCCTAGTTTTGTTAAGAAGCACAGAGGGCTTTGGAGGAATATAAGATGGATGTTCAAGTCTCTGTCCAAGTCAAAACAACTTGCAGCCATGACATCATATTCATATACATACAAGTCTAGATGGTGTGTGTATAAAATAAATTTCTAATGCTATTTGGTGTAGCCGTAGGATCGTGCTTGAAAGGAGATTTCAAATCAGCCTATCGTCTGTCAAAGCTGCTAGGTCATATTTTGGAAGAAAAAAATCATCTAGTTAATTTGAGGATTGTTCTTCTATCATTGTGAAGATACTCACTGTCTTACTTACATGGCCTGTACTGTGTAGTGTTTCTATTGAGATTGTATGGTTAGAGGAAGCACCTGTTGAGATTACATTATTGCTATCCTTTTTCTTCATCCATGTATCATCTTAGTTAGTTGTGATGACAAAGTTTGTCAACAAGTTTACAAACTTAGCTGATATGGATTTGAATTGTTTGATTACTCTTTCTTTGCAAAATTTTTAGAAGATTAAAAATAAATATCTATGTCATCAATTAAATTTTTTAATTTTAAATTTTTATAGTCTAAAATTATGTATAAAAAATAAGTTTATGAATGGAATAACAAATAATATTCAATTGGTACGAAATTTGACATATACGTTACAAACATAAATAACATATATTTAACTATTAAAATTTAAAAATATGATGTTAACTTATTCATTTTTTAAAAAGTAAGAATTATAATTTTAAACTACAACTAACTACTTGTACCTCTGCTAATCTTAAATCACATTAGTGCATTTGGATACTGCTTATTTTGTTAAAAACTAAAAATTAAAAACATTAAAAAAATATTTTTCAAATTACTTTTTACTCCCTCAAATATTGTTGATTTGTCTATTTATATTATTTATGTATCATAAACAATGCAATAGATGTTGATTAAAAAATATAATAATAAAAAATAAAAAATAAAAAAAAGCGAAGGAATAATTTCTAAACAAAAACATGTTAAGGGTAAAATAGTGTTCTTGAAAAGAGAGGCATATTATATTTTAATTAAGAGCTACCTCCTGACAAAAGCAAAGAGCAAAAGCAATTATAGCATCTCCACTTTACAAGAACCATTTTGCTTCTCTTTGGGTGCTTCTTATTTTTGCCCATATGCCTTGCCTAACATATATCATTATTCCTTGCAAACCTTTTTTTCTCTTGTAAAAAAAAAAAAAAAAAAAAAAAATACTAGCTCCTTCCGCTCTTACATCATGAAAGTTTTTTCACTGGGTATGTCTTTCTTTCTTTCAGTTAATTTTTTTTTTTTTTTTTATAATAATTTTTGGGTGCCCTTCAAGCTATAAAATGGTTTGCTGTAATGTTAGAATAGTATTGGAAAGCCAAAAAATGGATGGAGTGTTATTCTAATTTTATCTTTCTGAATATAGTTTGTTGGGCGAAGTGTGTGATCATATATTTTGGTTTGTTATCAATTGACATTTGTTTCATAGTATATGGGTATATTTTCTTGTCATTGATTGACAAGATTCAGGTTGGATTGGATTGTATACGTACATGCACATATATGTTCACTTTATTAAGATGAAGAACAATTCATTTTTACCATATCTTTTGATGCTTGCTTGATAGCTTATTTACTATAATAACTAGTTTGGTGTTGGAAGAAACATAAAAAGAGAAAATAATTCTCAAATTTGCTCGAAAAAATTCTCTTTGGTGTATTTTTCTTTCTGACATCCAAATAGAGGGTTGGGTTTTATGGATTTATTTTAAACTAGAGTAACTGAGTGTTAATGTTGAGATCAAGAGACATATTTCAGAGTTATTGGCTCTGGAAAATACATGGAAGTGGCTATATATGTATTCTAAATCATGTACAGTGGATGATTCATAAATCTGGGTGGTCCGTATCCGTATGTGGTAGTCTAACAGTCTACCAACTATGGCCATGATTTTATATTTGGAATGCTCATCAATAAAATAAAAAGTAAATCTGTTTGAATACCACTTATTTTGTTGAAAACTGAAACTTATTGCTGAAAATACTGCAACAAAATAATTTTTAAAAGGCAAAATACTGTTGCTGCGTTTTACTAAAGCTGGCTGGTCCGTGAACAGTGCTGTGGGACCAGCCAAAAAAAGGCAAAACGCACGCTATATGTTAGTAAACAATGCAATGAATTAGCAGCTCAGATTGCTGGTTCAGTGGGAATCTTAAAAGTTGGCATTTAAGCTTGTGGTACAAGATTTAGATAATCATGCTAAGATTTGGGAACTTAAGACCATCATTGTGATATCCTGGATTGTATGAATTTGGATTGTGAAGGCTTACGCATGTTTATGTTGAGTCTCACATCGGGTGCATGCTATTACTAGGTTGATATGGGTTATATAAGCAATTGCGGGGAACCCTAATTTTGACTAATCCTCTTGGAGTAATGCACATATGTGGCTAACATGTCCTCAACTGATGACAAATAACTAATTTTCATTAAATATGAATATAGCTACAAGAGATTCATATGAAAGTTTGTGTTAAAGTAAGCTTCTAATTAATCATTGCTCAACATAGGGTAGTGCTGTCAAATTGTAATGTTGGTGAATTGTTGTCAAACAAATTTCTCAACTCGTAAATGAACATATCCAAAGTTAATGCAATAGCATTATTGGTTGTACACCTTTCTGAATGGGTAGAAAAGCTGTGAAGCTAATTTCTCTTGAAGATAAAACCATCCTCTGTCCTTAAAATAAGCTATGTGCTTCAACAAATGTGTTCTTTAACAAAGAGTCTCCTGTGTCTCTAGGTCATTCTGTTTGCAAATTCATGATTATCCACCCATTGAATTAGTTTTAATCTATATGCAGATCTAATTGGCGCTGCAAGAGCCTTCCTGTTTTAGTCTGGGCTAATTCCTTTTATGGACCCAGTAAAGGGGACATGCCTCTTTGGTGTAGTATGGACTTTGACTTTTAACTTGAAGTTTTCTACTAGCTATTTTTTAAAAAGGTCAATAGGAATGTCTGTAAGTCAGTAAGTGTCTCATTGAATATATTTGGAAGATAAAAATAATCTTTATGTCTAAGCACACAGAGAATAGCAGAGAGTTGTGTTCTAAACTATTTTTTATTTCTCAATATTTACTTAATTGCATTTGATTGACACATATTATCAACAAATATGATAGGTCTCCTAACATATAGTTCTTTCCTTTAACAACACGGCACTCATCAGCTTAATTGATAAAGAAATGCATTCAGGTAATTCCCTTAACCAACTGTTCTTTTCTTGATAGACTTCTCCTTCTCTCTCTGCATTACACGTGTGTGTGTGTGTGTGTGTGTTTATGGATAAAAGTTTTACTTTTTGGCAAAAATGCGCGTTATTTACTTCTAAGAACAAAATTCTTCTAACTGCACAATCATCAATAACATACCACCACCCTCACTGTTGCTATCACCACAATGATAATTTTTCCAAGAGTAAAATTATTAACACCATCAGCATAATAACCAACATCTCTTTGCTTCCAGCGTAAGTACTCTCCACTCATCACACACATGCTTTGTGACTGCTGCTAAAATTGGCACTGAACATACACACACGCACATATAAGTTCCATGTCTTCTGTTTCACGACTTGCCTCAGCATCACTACTGCAATTGGCACAAAATTATCATCAGCATCATGACTGCTACTGGTGCCACACAATTGTCATCAGCTTCATAGGCTTTGCAATCTCCAATCCACAGTGACATTCCATAAATGAGCCAAAATAGTCTTCATTGCATTGCAAGACCATGCTGCTGAGATCATAAAGTCAGCATGAATAATCTCTCATCATTTCCATTCTTGACGTCAAATGTGTGATTTTTGAATGTCATATGGCCATATATGCGATGCATCTGATAATGTAGCTGGTGGAACAATTAAGATGTAAGATATGCAGACATGAGCTGTGTCTCATCTTATTTGTGAGCTTTAAATTGATTCCTCCTGCTTGTGTCTCATCTAAAGGCACATCTCAGCCCTGCCCTTCTCTGAAGTCTTTGTCCAAAAAAGTAGGAAGCATGCTTTGCCGTGATAGTTCAACAAGCAAGTATAAGAGGTTGGATGCAAAGCTTGAAAAGAAAATGGTTGAGGCAAAGAGAGGTTCTTCAGGATATCAAAATTTCAAGTCGATTAACAGTATAATTTTGAAATTCCCTCAGTTCAGAGAGGGATTGAAAAACATAGGATCTGTATTTGAGCAGTATGGTGAGTTTCAAGATGGTTGTTTTCTTAACCTCTAAGCCTTCCTCCTTTCAAGTTATGAACATTAACTTTTATTGTAAATTCTCTCTCTCTCTCTCTCTCTCTCTCTCTCTCTCACATAGATGAGGACTCTAATGGAACTATTGACCGAGAGGAACTAAAGAAATGCTTACAGAAATTGCAACTCCATCTGACAAAGGAGGAGGTTGAGGATCTTTTCCATTCATGTGACATTGATGGCAGTGAAGGGATACAATTCAATGAGTTCATTGTCCTTCTCTGTCTTATCTATCTCCTGAAGGAGCCTTCTTACAATCATACTGTACTCACAATAAACTTCATATCAGTTCTTTTGTTTATCTGAGTTAAAACATTTGCAGTGAATTTTTTTGCTAGTCCAATACATATATAATTTACTTCAGATTTTGTTTCAGACTTCAAGGTTGGGATCACCACAGCTTGAAGCGACTTTTGATACCATAATTGAAGTATTCATGTTTCTCGATAAAAATGGTAATGGAAAGCTGAATAAGAAAGACATGGTCAAGGCCTTGAATGAGACATCTCCTTGGGAGAAATCCCCTTCACACATCACCAAGAGCCGATTCAGTATAAAATGCTTCACTGGCTATGCTTTAAATTTTATTTTGTTCTTGTTTTTTATTGCTAAATTTTTTGTTTTGGTTTGATCTTCCTCAGTTTTCCTTCTTTTTCCCCTCTAATCTTTGTTGATTTCTTTGTTTCCTTTTCAAAATATGCAGAAGAAATGGACTGGGACAAAAATGGGAAGGTCAGTTTCAGAGAGTTTCTCTTTGCTTTCATCAATTGGGTTGGAATTGACATGGATGAGGATATGCCTCTGACAGGAACTTAAAGAAATAGACGGCTGTGTAGAAATTAACATGATGTGAAGACTTGATGAGGTCAGGTTGATCAATATGTGTATATATCTAAAGCATTTCAGATATGTAAAAACTTGAGTGCAAAAAAAGATGCAAAAAATAGATGTTTCCTCTAGTCTATGTCTATTTATGGCTTCTTTTGAAATCTTAGAAGTCGTAGACTTGGAGCCATCTTATGTATCACAAAACAATTTCTTGATTTTTTTATATTATTCTAAATCTGTTCTTCATGTATTCTTTAGATTTTATTAGAAAATCTTTGTATGAATGGTTCTTGGAAATGGATAGGCCAAAATTTTTGATATAACTATTGTACAAAAAATACACATGAAGACACGTTTCTTTGTTATGATACAAAAAAAACTAGCTTAAACAGCACACAAAAAGCTTAACAAGAAAGGTGTGGAAAGGGGAGAAAATAAAGAAAAGAAACGAAATAAAACTATCTCAGTTATCAGAATTCAGAATCCAGTTTGCATTTTATCAGCCACTCTTTAATGTCAGTCGGTTGAGTATCATTGTATTCCCAGTGCTTGGATCCTCCTAATTATTGACAAAGAATATGCATTTTTTTCTTTCCATTCTTCCCCGATCTCCTTTTTGCCTTCATCCACAAAGCATTCATCATTCCCATCAAGTATACTTACAATCTGCCTCATGCTTGGCCTTAGTTGCCGGTTGGAGCGTGTGCTTGCAATTCCTAGCTTTACCATTCTCATCAGTTCTTTGTGATTGTACTCTCCATTCAACCTTATGTCAGCCAGTTCCTCCAATGGTCTTCTCCTTGCCTCAAATTCATGAACTCTCTTCACCAACAGAACCTCTGGCCGCCGAAAGTCAACCGCCATCTGTCCACTAATCATTTCAAGCACCACAACGCCAAAGCTATATACATCAGCCATGGAGGTTGCTTCACCAGACTCTATATACTCTGGTGACATATAACCAAATATCCCACGGACTGATCTGCTTTTGTCAGTAACTACATGATGCCCATGTTCGTTTCTTGTTAAAAATTCAGCAAGAGCAAAACAACTGAGTCTTGGGTTCAAGTCTGGATCAAGAATAACGGCAGAAGTGGTAATGTTTCTGTGGATAACTTGTTCATCCCATTCCTCATGAAGATAAAGAACAGCTGAAGCAAGCGATCTGATTATGTTGTATCTGTGGCGCCACGGCAGGACAGAACGGTCAATTCTATTAATATGAGGAAAAAGCAGGTGACTTAGCAGGCGATTTGCTGAGTAATCGTAGACAACAAGCATCTCCCCTTGCTCAGTGCACCATCCACGGAGTTGAACCAAGTTTCGGTGGCGGAGCCTTCCTAAATTTTGTAGTTCGTTTGAGAATCTTGCTCTCAGTGCAGGGCATGTCTTCATGCCAAGCCGCTTCACCAGGACATGGTGACTGTCATCAAGGAAGCCATGGTATGCAGTTCCAAAGTCTAGCTCTGCTACCCTTCGGGATTCTGAGAAATTTTTTGTAGCGGAAATGATTTCCTTGAAGGATATTTCTCGTGGAGTTTCTACCAAGGGAAAAGTAGTTTGCCTGCGACGAGTGCTATCTGAAGAGTTGATGTTGCTGTTGCTGTTCCCATATTCAGCAGTTGCATATATGGTTTCTGCAGTGGCTGTCACATAGTTGGATGAGGCAGATGTCGTAGTTGTGGTAGAGCTGGCTATCATTGACCCAGTGGTGGTAGTAGCATTGCTACTGCTAGAGTTTGTAGGGGAGGATAAAGAGATGTATAGAGGGTGAGATCGAAATGATGGCAGAGCAGGCAGTTTGCCAGACATGTTGCCTGAAAGTGTTTCCACCACCCATTTCATACTTGGCCGTGATTCTGGGCTGTGGAGTGTGCATAGGAGCGCAAGATGGATTAAGCGCTCCATATCTGAAAGACTGTAAGACCCATCTGGTAGCCGATTATCCCCTGCTTGAAGAAGCTTTCCTTCATCAGATAGCCTTCGGATCCAGTCAAGCAAGATTATCTGATCATCTGGGTATGTGAGATCTACTGCACGCCTACCTGACACCACTTCTAAAACAACAATTCCAAAGCTAAAAACATCGGATTTTGCAGTGGCAACACTTCGTTTTTGGAAGCTCTCAGGGGGCAAGTATCCAATTGTGCCACCAATTCTGGTCGTCTCTGCCAGCCTAAACTGTTGATTTTGAATTGCTGTTCTGCTGGTTTCGTAATGGAGTTCATGTTCTAACCACCTTGCCAAGCCAAAATCACCAAGCCGGGCATTATAATGTGAATCAAGCATGACGTTGCTTGTCTTCACATCGCGGTGAATGATTTGAGTTTCTAACTGTTCGTGAAGATAGAAAAGTGCAGCTGCCAAGCCACTGACAATATTACTCCTACGCTCCCAACTGAGAGTTGGAGCTGACCCCATGTTTTCTGGTCTCCTGAAAAGTATGCGGTCAAGGCTCCGGTTGGGCATGTAGTCGTAAACCAATAACAATTGGTCTTCATGAACGCACCACCCTCTCAGCCGGACAAGGTTCCTGTGTCGGAGGTGAGCAACAGCCACCAATTCAGCCACAAAGGTCTTCTCAAACCGTTCCCCTCTCTCTGCCAAGCATTTCACAGCAACCACAGTTCCATCACTAGGTAAAACTGCTCTATAAACTTTGCCAAAACCTCCACTGCCAAGCACTTCATCCTCACTAAAACCATTAGAACCTATATAAAGCTCAGCAAAGCTGAAGATCCTTGGATTGTCTCCACCAACCTTGTCAGAAAGTTGGATACCAGCCATGTCATGAAACACTACTACTCCAGAATGGTGTTTTCTTTTTGAGTCATGATGATGGTAACAAGAACTGACCCACTTTGAGTCATAAACTCTGCCTATTAACTCACGGAGTAAAGCAAGAATATGATTGCTGCAGTGACGGTAGGGGTGTTTCTTGACCTTCTCATCTGTGGGTTTTTTATGGACTTGTTCATCATCAACCGGCTTGATTTCATCGAAGTCGGCCGGTAAAATGAGGCATAGGTGGTTGAGCTGCATGGTAATGGGTAGCACTACTAAGCGGACAACATGAATTGAAGGAGGTGCGGTGCGGTGCGTGTGTTTTCAAAGAATAATGCTTTTATGCGCGTTATGTTTATGTAATGCTTTTATTATAGTGAAAATGCTTTTTTAGTTTTAGTTTTAGTTTTAATCTTTTATTAGGTGTAGTGCTCTTAAAATTCAACACGGTTAGGTTGCATGGTTGAATTTGTATTCTTCTATCAATTGTCCAAATTAGAACCTACCCCTTATGATGTCATCAATTTTATTTTTATCTTCTTCTTTAATACCCAATTCTTCTTCAGGGAAAAAAAAAATTCAAAAATTTCAACAGACCGTTTTCACATGACAATAAATTGCCCCACATAGTTTATCGTTGAGCTTTCAATTTTGGCAGGTCAAAAAGTTCATGTATATCTACATGGCATGACAGCCTCATAATATCAAATATGTTTTTTTTTTTTTTTTTTCCTATTTTAGACTTTCAAAAGTTTTTTCAAATTTGAGAGAATGTCAAAGAACTGCACCAGAAGAATTAGATTACAAGAATACTTTTAAGACTCTTCTAGAATCGAAGGGTTCATTATATTATGTTTGAATTGTAATTATGTATATTATGGTTGAATTGTAATTATGTAAATGTATTGATGATCTTAAAAGATATTGGCGTTATGTTTGTGTCACCAATCTATATATCTATATAAAATCAAAACTTTTAAAAATCTCACAATTTTTCACATCATCATTTTAATTTATAATTTTTTTTTAATTTTTAAAACTAAATAGTGAGAGAGTCTTAACATGAGTCTCTCTCTTTTTTCCTCATCATTTTAATTTATAAAAAATTTTAATTTTTTAAACTAAACAGTGAGAGAGTTCTAATAGGAGTTTTTCTCTCTTTTTTTCTTAATCCTAAAGTTTTTTTTTTTTTTTAACGTGAGTTTTTTTTTTTTTTAACCGAAAGTGAGTCCTTTAAGAAAAAAAAATCTAACGTGAGGTCTAATTAAAAAAAAAAAAATATATATATATATATATATATATATATATATATATATATATAAAACCAAAACCTCTGAAGTTCCCACAAATTTTCACATCATTTTAATTTATAATTTTTTTTAATTTTTAAAACTAAATAGTGAGAGAGTCCTAACAGGAGTCTCTTTCTTTTTTTCTCATCATTTTAATTTATAAAAAATTTTAATTTTTTAAACTAAATAGTGAAAGAGTCCTAATAGGACTCTCTCTCTCTCTCTCTCTCTCTCTCTCTCTCTCTCTCTCTCTCTCTTTTCCTTAATCCAATTTTTTTTTTATGTGAGTCTTTTTTTTTTTTCTTTTGAAAACTAAAGTGAGTCCTTAAAAAAAAAATTCTAATGTGAGGTCTAATTAAAAAATAATAACTTTTTTTAATCCTAATTCTAACGTAAATCTTTCAAAAAGTCAAAATTTTCGGTTTTACATTATATATAGATAATAATAATGATGTGGCAAGCTCTAAGAATATGAGAATGCAATTTGTAGATCTACTATCAAGATAACATAGATTAGATTAGTAGTGGATAGTAGATTTAATTGCAGTTGAGTATTATGTGAAGTTATCACCATAGAATAGGCCACATCAGAATGTGTTATGTAAAACCAATGACATGAAAGAAGAAGAATTTTTCTAAATCATTATATTGAAAAAATTAGTTATTTTCATTCATTTTCAAATTATACATTTTTAAAATTTAAGTCATATACCTTTAAGTAAAATAAATACTTTTAATTTTTATTTAACTATCTCGTGCATCGCACAGGTTAGCGACTAGTTATTATTATTATTATTATTATTATTATTATTATTATTATTATTATTATTATTATTATTATCATCATTTTTTTTATTTTTTATTTTTTATAATTTAGTAGTTACAATATCAATAAGACCTAAATGTCTCTACAAGAAATCTATATATATATATATATATATATATATATATAATAATGGGTAAAACAGAGAGAAAATCCAATTAAATTTCAAATTGGAATTCAATTAGTGTCTAGTTTTACACCATGTGTCTCATCTAATCTAAATTTTAGAATTTTGTGCCAAGTGGGTTAATTTAGGTAAAAATTGAATTTCAATTAGATTTTAATTTTGTGCCACGTGTTCCATTTAATTTAAATTTTAAATTTTTTGTGGTAAGTAAATTATTGGGGGCAAAAACCGAAAAGTTTAGATTCGATTAGATTTCAAATCATATATATATATATATATATATATATATTATATGTAATTGTGATTGTTTTTAAATGTACCCGTGCATATGCACGGGATTACACACTAGTATCAATAAAAGGTGCTAACTAGGTAAGTTATAAGATTTTGGCATCTCACCAATTAAAATAGAGTAGTGTTATTGGTATTGCAAATTTTTTTACACTAAACTTATAAATTAATGTGTTATCGATCACAAAGAGACAATTTAAATATTTATTTATGAAGTAATTAAAATCTACCATTTATATTTATTATCACATTAATTTGTAAGTTTCATATAGTAAAACTTGCTGAATTCTTAACATTTTCCATTATAATGCAATGAAGAATGGTTTTTACTTGAATTTTGAATCATATTTCTTTTATACTGTGTGGGCAACTTTTATATTATTATTATTATTATTATTATTATTGATAGCGTAGAGTTTTTTATTTATTTTTTTTTTTGAAAGGATAGGTAGTGTAGATTTTTTTTTAGAATAATAAATATTTTTAACACACACGAGAAGGGAGAAGAAGGTCTTAAAGAAACTTACAGTGGTGTATATCCAAAAGAGCCTAACTTTTGAATATACAACACAGGCTTTAAACTTTTTTAACTCACACTCATTTTTCAATGTGGGATTTACCCATGTTTTTTCTTTTGAGAATAATAAACATTTTTAGCACACACACAGAGAGAGCAGAGAAGGTCTTAAAGAAACTTACAGTGGTATATATCTAAAAGGGCTTAATACTTGAATACACAACACAAACTTTAAACCTCTTTAACTCACGCTCATTTTTTAATGTGAAATTTACTCATGGTAGAATTGAATCCATACTTTTGCTATATAATTAATTTTTATCATCATAATAAGACAATAATTAGTTTAGTTTGATTTATATATATATATATATATATATATATATATATAATTTAGTTTGATTTATATATATATATATATATATATATATATATATATATATATAAAATTAATGTGGATGGGGTTGGAAGGCAGGTGATATTGATATGTGATTAGATTTATTGATAGTGTCGTTTATTAATGATTTGTGCATGAGCTTAGGATCAGATTGTCAAAAAGAAAGTGCTTTTTAGGTTGGGTTTAGGTTGTGGGGTTTAGGTTAGGCCAGCTTTGTCTAGAGTCTAGACTATTATTGCCGGTTGAGGGCTGTGGCCACGAACAAATAGCAAGACTAGTTTGATAAAACACTCCTAGTAACGTTGCTTTTGAAAACAAATCGGAAACACAATGAACATATGTAGAAACAAGGATTGAATAAGTGCACTAAAATTATTGTTAAAAATGAAGAATTTCTTCGCAAAGACTCCTATAATTTTGGATCTACTCAATAAATAGAAAAAGAAAAAAGTATCTTAATCTTAAAGTGATTAAACAAAAGTCTCATTAAAAAATACCATCAACCAAAAAAGTCCAAGACCAAGAAAAAAAAAAGAGAGGCAGGAAACATCCACAGCAGTGGAGCTAAATTTTTAGCAATTTAGCTGCACCAAAAGTTACTTTATCTATTTTACCTACACATATGCTGCAGCAGTAGATCTATTTTAACTTTCAACACAATAAAATAATATAAACATCACAATAAAATAATACATCCTCTATAATAAAATAATACATCCTCTACAATAAAATAATATATCCCACTACCCAAAAAAATCCACAGCACCAACCACAACCACCTTTACCATCAGCCACAGCCACAACCACCACCAACACCACCACCACCACCACCAGTCCACAAGAAAAAAAAAAAAAAAAAAAAAAAAAAAAAAAAAACCCACCAACGAAACCCACGAAATCCAGAACAGATCGACGGTGAGATGGAGAACTGGGCGGTGCCGGTGGAGCTTGGATCAACGATAAAGGTGGTGTAATAGGAGCTTGGATCGACGATGAAGCTTAGGTCGGCGGCGAAGATGAACCCAGAACAGATCGGTGGTGAGATGGAGGACTAGGTGATGTGGGACGGCGACGTGGGACGACGACGTGGGCGACGAGGCACGGTGACTTGGAACCCAGATGAAGATCGGTGAAGCAGAGAGTAGAAGAGGAAGAGAAAAAAAAAATGAAAAGGAAGAAGGAAGAGGAAGAGAAGCTGGAGAGAGAGAGAGAGAGAGAGTAGTTTTTAAATGAAAGAGGAAAGAGAAATATCAATATAATATTTTTTTTTTTAGCTCTCATGAACAGTGCACATCTATCTATAGATGTACACTGTAGCAGTGGAGCTAAAAAATATAGATTTAGCTCCACTACTGAAGCATATTTTTATTATTTGAGGAACTATATTTTAGCAATATATCAGTATAGTACCAATTGCTTTACTCAACCAAAAAGTGTTCAATTAATGTCACCGTTTGAGACACTGAGTGTGACTGTGTGAGTGTGAAGGGAAAAGGGACCCTTTCATTAATTGGAATCTTAATAGCAGCAGAAAGGTGTGGCGGGATTTTTTAATTCCAGCTAAATACAAAATACTTAAGGCGGGATTTTTAAAAAAATTTAAAAATGAATTATTACCTATTTCATTTGTGGCTAAGAAATTTTTTTTAATAAAAAAAGAAAATTAAAATGATTAATGATTATGTTGGTATGGTAGGTTGGGTTTGGTTGATATGGGTCGCCAAATCCTGTTGTTTTATGTAAAAGATTTTTGGGGTAGGAGGCAGAAAGAGACAGTATTTTATGAATGTGGTGCACCACCGCCACTGACTTTAGTCCCATTTCGAAGATTTTTAGTCACACTTGCCACATTTCGACACACTTCATAAAATTTAAACTTCTAAATGTTGATTCTTAATATATGTATAATATATATATATATATATATATATATATATATATAAGAGATAAAAATACAAACTTTTTAAACTAAATTAAAAACTATACTTTCTACGTTTGACAATTTAATTCAGTTTTTTAAATTTACGTACCTTCGATCTAGTCTGGTAAGTTTTAAGTTTATTCAATTAAAGTTTCCTGTTAATTTCTGTTAGATGTTACTGTTAAGCATCACAATTTTAGTAAAAATACCATTTTGATCCTTATATTTTGTGGTCATTGTCAATTTAGTCTGTACATTTTTGTAGCAGTCAAGTTTTTTTTTTTTTTTTTTGATGAGCAGACTTAAACTTTATTCATGAAAATACAAATAAAGAAATATCATAGATAAGTGCTTGTTCTAAGAAACAAGGACATTTCTCTATCTAAACTAGGATTGTAAATGAACCAAGCCGATCATGAACAACTCGAACTCGACTCGATAAAAAGCTCGTTCATATTTGTTTGTTTATAAACAAGCCAAGCTTGAGCCATAGTTTTAGGCTTGTTTAATAAACAAGCCGAGCCTAAGCAAAAAAAATTGTTCATGAACAAGCTTGTGTTATAAGGCTTGATACAAAACAATTCAAGCATAGACTCATTTATATGTTTATATGTGTTAGCTAAATATACTCATTACACATATCTTAATAATGACATGACCAATATGGGATCTACTTCCCATTACCTTAATTTTTTCGTTCCCTTTAAACTAACCAAGAACCAGTTTGGACTTTAGTTACATTTAAAAATAAATTAATTAATTAAGTAGGCCACAAATGATCATTCGCCATTGATCCCACAAATGATCATTCCCCATTAATCATCTAATGTAAAGTTATGAAACATGTTAGTATTTTTCCATTCATTATAGTCATAAACAAGTATTTTTCTAGTTCTTTTCCAACTAACGTGAATGTAAAATTTGTATTTTGAACAATTGTTGAAACTATAGACAAGGATGAATGAATGAATTTAATTATGTAAATTGTTAATTTGAATAATTAGGTAGGATTAGACGTATGATAAAATGAGTATACTTTTTTTTTTCTTAATTTTAGAGATCTAAGCATTTGATAATATAATTTTTTTAGATCTTAAGCTCAAAAGGTTAAGTTGAGCTTAAGTTTGAGCTTGATATTAAACTTGAGCTTGGCTTGACTAATTAATCAAGCCAAGCCAAGCCAAGCTCAAGTTTTTTGGCTTTCCCACAAGCTCAAACTCAAACACTATTTTTAGGCTTGTCATAAGTTTAAGCTTTTGATTTTTCTTGACAAGCCAAGCTTGAACATACATTACTCGACAAAACTCAGTTCGTTTACAGCCCTAATCCAAGTAGAGAAATCAATAAAGTTAGAAGCTTGTTTTGCTAACAAATGAGCCAGCCTATTGTCTTGTTGTCTAACATGAGAGAAGCTCACATTTCTAAACTAATTACATTCAGCTAACATCCCATAAACTAGTGTAGAATCTGAAGATCGAGCAAGTGAACATTCCTTGAGAGCTTAAACAATGACTAAGGAATCTCCTTCAAGAACAAAATCTCTAATGCCCATTTCCTTAGCAAAAATAATTCTAGCTTCAAATGCTTTTGCTTCAGCTTCAATAGTCCTCAATGAAGCATGGATTTTCCTGCTTAAACCTACAATAGAATTCCCCTCATGGTCATGAAGTATAACACCAACACTAGCAACCTTTTGAGGCGAGAATACAACAACATCCACATTGATCTTGAATGATGGAAAGATAGGAGGATTAGCATCCAATTAAGTTGGTTGTTTCAGAAGGGTAATGTTTGTAGCCCAATACTCTTCCAGGTAGGATCTACACCAGTCAACCAATAACAAACTTGTCTTCCTCAGCTTGCCATGAATCATATCATTTCTGTTAGTCCACAAAGCCTATGCAATAGTAACAGCAAGTCCAGTATCTTCCATACCCCACTGTGCATCCATCAGAATATACCATATGAAATCAAAGAAAATCCTAAAAGGAATCAATGACAGTGAAGTGAAGAGAGACTAAGAACCCCAAGTATTCTGAGCCTTTGAGCACTCCCAAAACAGATGAAAGAAAGATTCTAGAGCGTTACCATATTCCTCACACACGCTATCAACCAAAACCTTTCTATAAACCAGATTTTCTTTTGTAAGCAAGATGTCATGGGTAGCTCTCCAAGCAAAATGTCTGATTTTATGAGGAATTTGGATTGACCACAATCTCTTCCAAAACCAACGCAAATTACTCCCATTAGAACAAGAGACAGTCTCCCTATTTGTTTCTAATTCTAAAGCCAGCTTATAAGCATTTGTTACAACGAAAATCTCAGCCTCAAAAGGAAGAAAAGTTCTATTCAAGAGATTCAAATCTCAGCACTAGTTCTCCACATTAATAAAATCACAAAATTTAGAGTCTAATGGAAGCATACCTCTAGGTGAAATTACCTTATGCATAGAAGAGCTAGGAACCCAATTATCCTCCCATACCTAGATCTTTCTACCATTCCCCACTCGCCAACAAAGCCCTTTTTGAACAATTCCTTGTGCAACCATAATACTCCTCCAAATATATGATGGTTTTTTCCCCAAAGATGCAAGCACAAAATCACAAGCAGGAAAATATTTAGCTTAAACAACTTGATAAACAAGGGAATTCTAACCAACTTGAAGCCGCCAACCTTGCTTTGCCAAAAGTGCCAAATTAAATTGTTTCAATTGTTTAAAAACCATCCCTCGACAAGCTTTAGGAACGCACATTTTATCCCAACTCAACCAAGACATTTTTCTTTCATCTTGCTTTTGTCCCCACCAAAAATTCCTTATTATACTAGTCAATTCATCGCAAAGAGAATTAGGAATTTTTAAACAACTCATGGAATAAGTTGGGATAGCCTAAGCCACTACTTTGATCAGATCTCCTTTCCTGCCTTAGAAAGCAATTTTTCTTTCCAACCCGCCAGTTTCTTTGCTAATTTTTCTTTGATATTATTAAAAGTATTCTTTCTATTTCTACCGACCAAAGAAGGAAGACCAAGATATATCTTATGCTAACGAATAATCTGAGCACCAAATCTTCTTTTGATTTCTTCTCTACTATCATCATTTGTATTTTGACTGAAGAAAAGAGAAGTTTTGGCCCTATTCCAATGTTGACCTGAAGCCTTTTTATACACTTTAAAAACATGCTGCAATGAGTCACATTCATCCAAGATAGCCATACAAAAAATAAGGCTATCTATAGACATCACATTTTGCACCCCTTACAACTTGGGTCCCCATCCCCCAATGATGGTAAAACTCTAAAGCCTAAGGTTGGTTTAGGACCCGATCAGAGTTAAGTTGGCTTGAGGAAAGTTTTAATGAAAAATATAACTCTTTTATGAGCTAAATAAATCTATTTATAGAAATGAAGGCCATGAAAACCCTAGGGCATGCGCTCGCAAACATGCGTATGCGTACGTATGCTCCAGATCCGTGTACGCAAGCTTTATGCATGCATATGCGTACACGGACATGCGTACGCATGCTAGGGTTCTAGAAACTATAAAAGACAAGTTTTTCTACATTAAAGCTAAGGTTTGGAACAAATCCCACATCGTCTAAAAGTCATTCCAAACCCCTATTTTCTCAATATAAAAAGCCATACATGGTACCTTTTCAAAACACATAGAAAATCCTAAGGGAAAACCTAAGATTCACTAGAAATAGTGAATTAAAGAGGGAGTCTTTTCATAAAACATCCTCAAGTCAATTTTCTTTTGATTGGGACCTTTTCTGGTCTTGATCTTTGAGTTTTAAAGTTTACTTATCAATTTTGTTTGATTGTGAATAAATTTGACTGAGGGGAACGGTTAAAATCAAGGCAAGAAGTTTTTTATTTGAGGTATATGTTCTAAACCTTTTTCTTTTCTTTTCTTGTTTTAATTTCTGTTTTCTTTGCTTTTCTTGCTTTAATTATGTTTTAATATGTTCATTTAGACTAGGATTATGTAGCTTTTCCGTTTCAAAGCATGTTAGTTTGTTAGATTTATCATTCTAAGTTTCTGCTTTGTTTTTTTGCTTTGCTGTTTCTTGGTAGGGTTTTTAAGCGTGTATGCATACACATGCTCTTTCCATGCGATTGCATACTCGAAGTATGTGTACACATACAATTGGGCCGCGTATGTAAGCCCTATGTATGTGTACGCGTACTTAGCCCAGAACTCTAATTTAACCTTCTATGCTTCTGTTTCTTTATTCTACTTATGCAACATGCTTTTGTCTTGCTTTGTTTTATGATTCTCAATCCTCTGTTTCTCTGTTTAAGTGTTTGTTTTTTTATACATATGTTAGATTAGGGTTTCCTTTCAATTAAATCTTTGATATGCCATGAACATGTATTCACATGTCCATCCATTGATGTAGGTGCTGTGATGCAGTAAGGTAAGGCATGCATTCACATGTACATGCATTTGATTGGGATATGATCTTGTTTAGGTCTGATGAACATGCTTGTTTGATGCTTTGATACAATGCTTAGATACTTGGATATATTTGATGTTAATATCTTGCTGCCATGTCTATGTTTCTACCCTTGAATGTCTTGTTTGCTTGCTCTCTTGGATGAGATAATATGATATGCATGATAGATGTAAGCTAGGTTTGATATGATATGCATGATAGATGTATGCTAGGTTTGATGTGATATGCCATGATTGATGTATGCTAGGGTTAGGGATGAAAATAGCATGTTGTATGCTTAGATGTATGCTAGTGTGTGTGAGAGTTTAGAATGCAATGTTGAACATGCCTTTAATGAGATTAAGACGTAAGACACAATGAGTGGAAGCCGACTAGCGGGTCGGGTGGCCTTGGGAGCCTAACACCTTCCCAAACTGTACTTAAACTCTGAACCCATACGTTGGTAGTAAGATCAGTCCTTCCATGTAAGGGTGCTATATACATGGTTCTTAGGCCATAAAACTAGGTGGTGACTCTATTTCTTTTCTCCTCCCTGATCCACTTGGCCGAGGTGTACTCCTCTCCACGCGTTGCGCCCACAGTGGCAACTCCACTAAGGATAGAGAGTTTGATTCCAATGTGTCCTATTTCTTAATCTTAATAAAGGCTTGTTCAATACTTGTTTGCACACACTTCACTTGGTTCTTTTGTCCCTTTTACCCCAATTGGTGATGAGTGGGAAGATGAGTACGCTCCATTCAGGCCAAAGTCTTTCGAAGTTCATCCCACTAACTCACAATATGTGTCATTGCCTATGATGGGCTTTGAATATGTTACTAGTTTGCCACCAATCCACAAAGGTCCACTTAGGCCCTTGGTTGGAATCATGGCCCACCTAGTTGTGAGTAACCTACTGATCTGTCCTTTTAGCTCTAGGGAGCCTACCCACACTTAGAGAGATCCTAGATCCTATCCATGAAAGGGTACCTTTTATATCTCTTGTTTGTTCAACCATATATCTTGTGTTCACCTAATCTTAAAGGACAAATAAAAGATGTTAAAATCGAAGGATGATCTAAAAGTTATGGCATATCCTAATATATTGGGATAAAAGAAAAGAAGTTCTCACATATAAGGGGCTTATCCCAAAATCCAAAAGTATATCTTAACTTTAAAGGTTCATAAGCCCATAGCCTAATTGCTATCATGCCCAAATCAAAAAGCCTTTTGGAAAAAAAAAATACATTGGGCCTAAGGTAACAAATATGCCATGGACTTAGCATCCAACATCCTACAAAGCCAATATGAAATTCTCTAATCTTGGACCTCCTTGTTGCATGCCTAGGCCCAAAATGATGAGAAATTTATGGATTTTGAAAGGAAGGTTACAATATATTCTATCTAGAGGGCTACAAAAAAATTGATGGAAAGAACACGAGCTCAAAGGTGACGAATGCATTGTAAACCCATATTTGAGACAAAGGGTTAAAAATATTTAAGCACATTCTAATGAAAGCCTACGAGAGTAAAATGAGAGATTTATTGTAAATAAGCTGAAGCCCAATGAAACAAGGGGCAAAGTTCATGAGAGAAAAGTGAAGTGATTTTGCAATTGGGCCTTCATTAGAATGGACTTAAAGATTTTCTAAAACATCTAAGATAATACAAAGGACCTTTTAATTGGGACTTGGACTTAATAAAATGGGACTTCTTTTCAGGCACCATTGCACCACTAAGATCAAGAAAACGCGTCCCCACTCCAATTTGGGTTCGAGAAAAGAACGGAAGACGTTTGGTCAAAATCGAGGGAACTTGCCAAGAAGAGGTATCTTAAGGAGAGACATCTCGAGGAGAAGCATCTCAAGAAGCAATGGTGATTCCAGTGGATGATGAGACCGCACAAAAAATATTCAAGAAAATAGAAGAGCAAAATGACATTCTCAAGAAGATGGGGGGGTCCCCTCACCAAGCTAGAAGAGGCCAAACTCAAAAATCCCATACATGTGGAGATACATGATGAAGAAAAAGGAGAGGATTAGGATGAAAGGGATATAAGGCTGCATATGAAAGGAAAAAAGCAATTTGAGAAGCTCACAACGGACACCGTAGCTATGAAAGAAAAGATGGAGAAGATGCAACTAGCCTTTCGCAAGGACCAAGGGATGAATGATTGTCTCTACAATATGGATGGCATAAGCTCCAAGACTCCCATTACATTGCCTCCAAAGTTCAAGATTTATGATGCGGAAAAGTTTGATGGGACTGGAGACTTAAAGCAACATGTTAGGATGTATTTAAGCATTGCTGAAATGAATGGGTTGGATGAGAAGCAAACTTTGCATGCATTTCTTCTCTCACTTACGAGAGGTGCATCAAGATGGTACTATACCTTGGACCCAAGCAAAACCAAGGTGTGGAATGAACTAGTGGAGTTGTTTGTGGATCAATTCATCTTCAATACTATAACTGATGTGACCCTAAGGGACTTAGAGACTACTAAGCAAGGAGTGGGGGAGACTTTTTCCAAATGCATGACGAGATGGAAGGGAAAGGCATCTAAGATGGTTAATAGGCCAAATGAGAAAGACCAAATCAACAAGAATAATCAAGAATTTGCTTCCGACAAATAATAGTAGGCTCCTGTCATCGCCTATTAGTTCTTTTGGAGAGTTGTGTGATTGTGGAACTAGGATCGAAGATGCCATCAATAATGGCCAAAGAGAGAGAGGTGAGAGCAAGCTTCCAATCAAGAAGACATATTAAGGAGGAGTGGCCACTTCTAAAGCACCCAATCCTGTGAATGTAAATGCCATCATACCTTAACAAACTTTAGCTTACCCAAGCTTCACAAAGAAAGCCCGTCGAGAATTTTCCGACCTAGGAATGACCCTTGCCCAAGCATATGAGAACTTGACCTCTAAAGGACTCATCAAACCCTTAGACCCCACACCCATGCCTAATCTCGTGCCTCATACTTGGAACCTTAATGAGTATTGCCACTTCCATCAGAATTTTGGCCACAAAACTGACAATTGTTTCCATCTCAAGCAAGAAATAAAAGACCTAATAGACAATGAAACCCTTCTAAATCTAAACATCATTACCAAGCCTAACATTAGGAAGAACCCTTTGCTTGATTATCACCGAGCTTCTCCTCCATATCAAAATTGGGTGCAAGTAGTTGAGATTGAGTGGGAATGTTCAAAGTTTATGGAAACTATGAAGGTTAACGCGATGGATGTCCAAGGGATATGGTATGAAGAGGATGAGATGTTGAAGAATACGGTGGCTGTGTGGGGGATACTCCCCAAAGGAGTAACTGAATTGAAAAATAGGGTCCTAAAAGACAATGTGGCAAATATCACTAGGAGTGGGAAGCATTATAGTCCATCCTTTTTAGAGAAAGACCACCCTGGTAGAAACATGGGAGAAGGGTCCAAGCCCACGGAACCCAAGGGGAAAGAAGAGAAAGATGAAGAAGATAGGGTCTTGATCCAATTAAAGAAAACTCAAGCTCATGTGTCCGTATATGGCTTATTGATGGCTTCTCACAAGTATCGAACTGCTCTCTTGGATGCTTTCAATGGAAAGGAAGTGCCCATCGAAACTACTCAACAAGAAGTGCTATCTCTCATGGGTTAAGGTTCCATGTCACCCTTCCCTCACCTTTTCTGATGAAGAACTCCCTCTTGAAGAAGCCATCTACACTAGGCCTTTGCAAATCACCATTGAGTGCATGGGTGCTAAGGTTCCAATGGTACTTATTGATAACGGATTCGCATTGAATATATGCCCATTTAGGACCACTCTCACCATTGGGCTAGATGTGGAGACAATCATCCTCTCTCCTTCGACTATTAGGGCATATGACAATAATTCAAGGAAGGTTATGGGAACTTTCAAAGCTGACTGCAAGATTGGTCCACTGGAGACAATTGTGGAATTCCACATGATGGACATCACTCCTAACTACAATCTCCTCTTAGGAAAAGCATGGCTTCCTACCATTAGGGCTATCCCTTCCACTCTATACCAAAAAATGAAGATCCCATGGAAATGAGGGATTGTTGTAGTGCTTGGTGATGGTGAGATCCTAGCTCCTGTCTGTGGACTTGAAGGAGGAAATGAGCTTCAAATGAATGGCTTTGAGTTTGGGAACTTGGCTAACTATGGATTGAAGGATGAAAGGTACACTACGGATTTGCTCCCATATTGTAGCCATGAGGTGATTGCAATGATGAAAAATATGAGGTGTATGCCTAGTATGGGTCTTGGAAAAGAAGGAAGAGGGGTGGCTGAATTCCCCTACTTTAAGACTTAATTGACCAAGGAAGGTTTACGATTCTTTGAAGGCTGCGTTGAAATCAAGAAGAACCTTGGTACTCAAAATGTGAATTTTGTGAAAGAAGGAAGGGACTTCCCTTTTTGTGGTTTTCTTAAGCTTTGGGTGGATAAGGAGGGGAAAATGAATCTTGGTTGGGAAATATTCTTCAATGAGAGGCTCACTTTCAAAGAGAAACCTACTGTCATGATCAAGGAAATTCAAGAAGAAGTCGATTGGATGGACTACATGGATGCTGAGGCAATAAAGACTATACTGAAAGAGGAAGGGGATGTGCTTGCCATCACCATCGAGGAGCCAAGTGATCCTTCTGCCTTCATTGTGCCTACAGTAGGACAACTTAATAATTGGACTTGGGTTGAGTTTTATAAGAATATGGGAAAGGAATTTTGTAATCCAAGTTCGGATGTACTTTTCAACATTTTTAATAAGATGAATTTTGATTTGGCTTATTTTGATGTGTCCCATAATATTGAAATTCTGCACTTAAATGATTCTAATGAATTTGAAAATGAAATTAATAAATAATTAGAAAAGAAATTTGAACCTATGGAACTAACTTTTGAAACTCTTAATTTGGGAAATGATGAGCATCCACACTTAATTAAAATTGACTCAACCCTAAATGAAAAAGAAAGAAGATCTTAAAGAGATTTTCAAGGAATTCCAAGAAGTGTTTGCATGGTCTTATGTAGACATACCTAGTATTGTTCCCGAGATAGCCTAACACCACATTAATACTCATGCTCACATGGTACCTATTAAGCAAAAGTTGAGACGTATGAGAACTTAATGACTCCTTAAGATCAAGGAAGAAGTCACAAAATAGTTGAAGATAGGATTTATCAAACCTACCCCAAGGACGATTTACCTCTCCCTCATATAGACGTCTTAGTGGATAATACCGCCGGCAGTGCCTTGATGTCTTTTATGGATGGATTTTCAGGATATAACCAAATCAAGATGGCTCCTAAGGACATGACTAAGACTACCTTCACCACAGAATGGGGAATCTATTGCAACACCGTAATGCCATTTGGGCTCAAGAATACGGGTGCAACTTACCAATGAAGGGCTACGACTTTGTTACATGACATGATGCACAATGAGGTTGAGGTACATGTTGATGACATGATCATAAAGTCTAAAGATAGAGGAGGCCACATAGTTAATTTAAGGAAGTTATTTGAAAGGATTAAGGAGTATAGATTGAGGCTGAATTCACAAAAATGTACCTTTGGAGTAACTGCCAGGAAACTATTAGGCTTTCTGGTGAGTGATAGAGGAATAGAATTTGACCTATCAAAGGTCAAAGCCATATGCCTCCACCCAATTGTGAGGAGATAAGAGGATTCTTAGGATGGTTACAAAACATCAGCTGATGCGAACCTCAATAGACTCGCTTTGAGACCCAACAAACAATATTGGAATATTGCCCAAGAAAGCTAAAATTCAGATTTGATAGAAACCTTGACCCAACGTTTATAAGAGAAACGCGAACCAAAGGTATAAGTAACAGACCTTGACCCAATGATTACAAAGGAATCACGAACCAATGGTATAAGTAACAGACCTTGACCCAATGATTATAAAGGAATCACGAACCAAAGGTATAAGTTACAGACCTTGACCCAATGATTATAAAGGAATCACGAACCAAAGGTATAAGTTTGAACGCCACAAGGAAGAATCCTTGATAAGTTCACAGTTCTTGAAGAACCAAAGAGAAGAGCAAAGCCTCACCTTTTCTGATTTTTATTCAATTCAATATTCCCTCTATTACAAGCAGTGCATGCTATTTATAAGGCATGGCTGAATGTAGAAAACCTAATCCATCTATTACAAGGAGTGCATGGCTGAATGTAGAAAACCTAATCCATCTATTACAAGGAGTGCTACATTCCTAATCCATCTATTACAAGGAGTACATGGCTGAATGTAGAAAACCCTAAAAAACGTTCTAAATAATAAAAGCCTAAAATTAAGGAAGATCTGGTCCAAAAATAACGCCCAATCACATCAGATCAGCCCTCAATAGCTTGGATTAAATTTATTAAGCCTTCATCTTCTTTTGAATCAGCCCAAATCCCTTGAATTAGCCCATTAAGTGCTTCTTTGATCTTCTTGGATCTTGCTCTTGTAATTGGCCCAACTGGAACAAGTAGTGGATCCTTGAATGCTTGTTGATTCTCATCATCAGCCGATTTATTGCCAAGCTCACCTTCACTTGTAAGTTGATCCTCAAGCTTTTGAGGAAGAATGAACCCCATGCATGGAACAATAAATGTCAGAAAGCCTTTGAGCTCATTAAAGAATAACTTCTCCATTTGCCTATCCTAGTCCCCCTAAAGCATGGACAGTCGCTACTACTCAACCTCTCTATCATAGAAGATGCGGTTGGGAGTATGCTTGCACCGGAGGATGATGATAAAAATGAAATAGCCATTTACTACCTAAGCAAGAGATTCCATGATTATGAGACTAGATATGCACCCATAGAAAAGTCAAGCTTTACTCTCGTATGGGCCGTAAAGAAGTTGAGAGACACCATCCTACCTTTCCAAGTATGGATAATATCTAGAATGGACCCATTGAAGTATCTATTTGAGAAGCTCGCCTTAAGAGGAAGGTTGTTGACATGGTTGATCCTATTTGCAAAATTTGATTTGAAGTATATGGCAAGAAAAACTATCAAAGGAAGCACAGTATCAGATTTTTGTGTCGAGAACCCCATCGAAGGAGAAGATGGTAAAGAGGACTTTCCAGATGAGGATATTTTGGACATCGTACTAGGGGCATGGAAGATGTATTTCAATAGAGCCGTGAACCAATATGGGAATGGGATAGGAGTACTTTTAATCACCTCTGACGGATCTCATGTACCTTTGGCAGTCAAGTTGAACTTCGGGGCAACCAACAACATGGCAGAATATGAGGCTTGCATTGTCGGAATGGAAGCCCTTTGAGAGTTAGGAGTAAAAGAGGCAGAAGTCCTTGGAGATTTAACTTTAGTCATAGCCCAAGCATAGAAATTATGGAAGGTGAAGCAAGAGCACTTGAAACCTTATCAGCAATATATAGAGGATTTAACCAAAACATTCAATAAGATTGAATACACTATCATCCCTAGAGCTCAGAATCAGTTTACAGATGCTTTTGCTACCTTGGCCTCCGTGGTTGAAATACCCGAAGGAGTATGGAAATAATCTTTAGAGATTGAACAAAGTTATGAGTTGATACACAAGGGGGGATAAAGTCTTTAGTCATGGCTATAGAAGAAGGAGTTCCTTGGTATTATGACATCATGAAATTCCTAAAATTAGGGGCATATCCTGATGGTACCAATAAGAGAGTACGTCGTTCGATTAGGATGATGGCAATGCAATACATCTTATATGGAGGTTAGCACTATAGGAGATCCTATGATGGTATACACATTTAGTGCTTGAAGAAAGAAGAAGCCGAGAGGGTCATGGATAAAGTCCATCAAGGAGTTTATGGTCCTCACATGAATGGGAGAATATTAGCAAAGAAGGTTCTAAGGATGGGGTATTATTCGAATATGATGGAAACTAACTGTATGGATTTTGTGAAGAGTTGCCGGGACTGCTAAACACATGCAAACTTGAATCATGTGCCACCTAGTGAGCTATACAACATGACCTCCTTGGCCTTTCTCAGTTTCGGGCATAGATGTGATTAGAAGGATAGCCCTTAAGGCTTTAAATGAACATGAGTACATCCTAGTGGCAACAACTAGTTTACTAAGTGGGTAGAGGCAGCCTTTTACTCTATGCTAAAAGCCAAGCATGTGGCTTAATTCATAGAGAATAACATCATTTGTCAATTTAGAGTACCGCAAGAAATCATCTTAGATAATAGCTCACACTTTAAGGGGGAAGTTCGAAGAATCATGGAGTTGTACAAAATTGAGTATCAGAAGTCTTCACCACACTGACCATAAGCTAATGGAGCCGTAGAAACAGCCAATATGAACATCAAGAATATACTAGCCAAGATGGTAGTGGCATAAAAGGATTGGCCTAAGAATCTTTCATTTGCCTTATGGGGTTATAGAATTTCTATCTGTGTATCGATTGGGGCAACCCCCTACTTTTGGTCTATAGGAGTGAAGCGGTGCTTCCCATCGAAGTGGAGGTACAATCTTTGAGGGTGCTGGTAGAAACTAGAGTCCTAGAGGAGGATTGGGTGAAAGAAAGATATGAACAGTTGGCTTTGATAGATGAGAAAAGAGCTAGAGCACAGGACCACGCATAAGGTTATCAAAAAAGGATTGCTAGAGCATATTGACTAGCAAAAAGTGGATTGAACCACGCAAAATAAACTGCCCCAGTGTATGGTTTTGCGTGGTTCTGAAATAATCAACTGACTTGGAGCGAGAATCGTACTGGGCGATATGAGTTTCTTTAACAACCCTAATGATGATCGTGGATCTCCCCAGCAAGATTCTAGACTCATCGTGCGGTGGAATGTGCTGATTGTGTTGATTTTTCATCTGAATCGATTGATGCTTTGAGAAAAGTTCCCTTGAGGAATTGATCATTGCGATCTTCATACCACGCTAGATGGACTACTATTAGTGATTGGGAATGGCATTGGCACTGTCGCATTACATGTCTTGATGACGAAGGCTGAATCGACCTCTAAACCGGGTGAACCAGGCTTTGAAAATGTGGTTCAAGATATTCGAGGATGCCGGATGCAATGCGCAAAGATAAATTGCCCCAGTGTAGGCTTTGTGCGGTCTCAGTTGTGTGAAAAAATTCTTTTGAAAGGCAAGTTGTTGGGGTTTATGCCTTAAAATCCAATTTATTGGCATGTCATAAATGATTGAATTGTTTAATTATATAAGACTATCTACAAATGAACTAATGAGACATTATCTTAGTCCATGAGATGCATAGTATGCGATTTATGTGAAAAGTCATAAAGATATAAATCGCAAGTTCTTTGTAAACTCAGAATATAGTTCGTAGTCAGTGATGAAATTGGGCGTTTCATTTGCGAAGACTATAACATATCAACTAAGATGATTTGTCTTGATCATGGAAGTGGAGACTTCTAGTTGGTATGTTGATATGTTTTAAGAGTTAAGATATATTGAACTAGACCGCTGTGAGATTTATTATTCTCCTAACGACTGTCAAATGAATAATAAATCTCACAACTTCTATTTACATTAACTCTAAATCCTGAGAGAATAATGAACCTGATCATGAGATGTAGGTTGCTTTAATATATCAAGAGTGAGATCTATAATTTACAGTAAAAACCTTAGTATGTTGGGTAGCCACATTTAGTGTTGATGGAACATATATTCTCAAGATGAAATTCATAATCTCTTAACGGAGATATAAAATATTCTCTTGAGATAAGTTTAATGGGTTTGATTATTCAGAGTGTTAGGCCCAACCACTTTATTAAAGAGTTACTAAAGTATATATTTATGGAATTGGATCTCATAAATATATGATGAATAACATAAAGGATTAAACTAGGTACTCAAGGATTAAAATGTTGGAATAAGTGCCCTTAAATCCTATTGTATGATGCTATGTATGATATTATGTGAGAAATGATGTATGACTTAATATTGTGTTTAATAAAGTTGCTTTATTCTTATCTAAAATAATGGTAACATGAATATTAGGACATTATGATATAGTCCATGAGATGCATAGTATGTGATTTATGTGAAAAGTCACAGAAGATATAAATCACAAGTTCTTTGTAAACTCAGAATTATAGTTCATAGTCGGTGATGAAATTGGACATTTCATCTGTGAAGACTATAACATATTAACTAAGATGATTTGTCTTGATCATGGAAGTGGAGACTTCTAGTTGATATGTTGATATGTTTTAAGAGTTAAGACATATTGAACTGGACCGCTGTGAGATTTATTATTCTCCTAACGACTGTCATTTGAATAAAAAATCTCACGATTTCTATTCACATGAATTCTTAATCCTAAGAGAATAATGGACTTGATCATGAAATGTAGGTTGCTTTGATATATCAGGAGTGAGATCTAAAGTAACGGTCAAAATCTTAGTATGTTGGGCAGCCATATTTAGTGTTGATGGAACATATATTCTCAAGATGGAATTCATAGTCTCTTAACGGAGATATAAAATATTCCATTGAGATAAGTTTAATGGGTTCAGTTATCAGAGAGTTAGGCCTAACCACTTTAGTAAGACTAAAGTATATATTTATGAAATTAGATTTCATAAATATATGATGAATAACTTAAAAGGATTAAACCGGGTACTCAAGGATTAAAATGTAGTAATTTACAAAGTGGCAGTCTATATTCATGACTTTGTATTACTATGAATATTTTATGAAGGGGTTGCATATATAATAAAATCTTGGGATATAATTTATTAATAAGGCCTAAAGTGCAATTATATTTATATAGTGGTATTAAATATAATTAATGGTAACTTTGGACTTGTCAAGAGTTGACAGAAAAGCCCAAGGCCCATTGGAGCTAGTGTCTTATTTGTTCCCTTTTGGTCCCACTCCAATCGACACACTAAAGACCAATTGGGAAGGCCAAAAGGCTAGCCCAATTAGATAATCAGTTATGTGGAGAGAAACATATAGAATTTTATATTAGAATGAAAATGGTTTGTATGTTCAAGTATGTGTAAGAGAGAGACTCCTTCATATTCTCTCTAGAACAAACACATAGAACTGATTGAGAGACCACACATCTTTGACATCAAGTGGAATTGGAGTGAAGATTAAAAGTGTTCCTGAGTACTCCTAATCTTTGTTTTGAAATTCACCATACCAAGGTACTCTCTTGATCTTATGTTCTGAAATTTACATTGCACATGTTATCTATTGCGAATGAAGTAGATCCATTAATTTTTCCGCTGCGTATGTTTTGTATGCAATACGAACATGTATTTTTCCTTCATTGGTATCAGAGTGGTCTTTATTTCGAATCTGTATAACATGTTTTGTAAGTTTTGGAATTAGAGATAATAGTTTCATCATGTTAGAAGATTTTATATGCATTTAATTTTCTGCATGGTTGTTAAAATTATGATTTGATAAAAACTGATATTGATGTTATGATGTTGTTTAAATTTGAATTTAAGTATGTTAAATTGATCTTTAAGGCTATAGCATCAATAGATTTTAGTTTTGATATCAAATTCTGCATATCATGTTCATATGGTAATTGTTTGTCATGAAAAGTCGTAGAAAACTGTTTGCAATTGTTCTGGAAAAACTGAAAACACGGGTTTTTCGCGGGTATGCTTTACTCGCGAAATAGTTGCGAGACAGTAGCGAAAGTCTCTGTTTGATTTTTGTGTTTTCAATTTTTTCCTTAACTTGTTTTCGCGGGAAGCGCTTAGTCGCGGGATATCCGCGAAACAGTCGCGAAAGTTTCTATCTAATTTTTGTGAGGAAAAGTGCTTAGTATAAAGTGCAAGGCTGTGCATAATTAGTTTATGCATGTTTAAAAGATAAAAACCTTTAATTTAAAACATCTAGTGGGGGAGAGATACAAGGGTTGGATCTAACGACCTCCGTTGTTGGTTCATAATAATGTGAAATACATACTTTGTCTTAGCTTCGAGCTTTGCATTCCATGCGGAGAGTATGTCTTTCATGGTCCTACAAGATTGAATTTCTTGGTTTATAGTGGTTTGATCAAACACCTTGTCTTAGCTTCGAGCTTTGCATTCCATGCGGAGGGTGTTTTGCATTATGGTACTACAAAATAAGCCTGTTAAGGGGATGAAATATGGCTACACACGATTCTAGACAATAGTATACACTAGACTAAATATTATAGTATCCTCTATGATGAGTTCTTGCTATAATTATTTAGAGGCCAAATGTATAACGGCATATTATTAAGTGTTTGATAAGAGTTATCATGATAGCACTAATAATGAGAATAGTTCTCAATCAATCGTAGTATTTAATGTTCACTCTATGCTGAGGGATATTGAGTATGGGATTGGGTTGTCGTTGCATATATTATATTATGATTTTATTAAGGTTCCATACTATATGTTTATATGCCAAATTGATAATGTCCAGTTTACTTATAATATTTATGTTTATTATTTTCATATTTGAACATGGCATCATTTAGTCCACTTGTTACCATTCTTAATCAAAACAAACTGATTGGATCCAATTATGTTGATTGGAAAAGAAACTTGGACATAGTTCTCACAGCTGAAGAGCACAAATATGTGCTTATTCAACCATATCCTAGCTTTCCTTCAATTAGATGCTCCTTCTGAGGAAAAACAACGATATGATCGTTGGCAGAAATCTAATGAAATGGCCAAGTGCTACATCCTAGCATCCATCTCAAATATTCTACAGCATCAAATGCAGGATGTAGAACTAGCTTCGGACATTATGCTGAGTCTGAAGGAGATGTTTAGTGAGCAAGGCCGTTTTGCAAGGCAAGAAACCATGAGGCAAATTTATAATACCAAAATGGCTGAAGGTAGTTCAGTGAGAGAGCATTGTCTTACAATGATCTCTAATCTGAATACATTAGAGGTTTTAGGTGCCGATATTGATGGAGAATTCCAAGTGGATATGATACTCTAGTCACTACCGGAATCATTCAAGGAATTCAGGCTTAATTATAACATGAACAAAAAGATTTATTCTTTGTCTGAATTAATGAATGAGTTGGTAGCGGCGGAAGGCATCCTTGGTACTTCTAATGCTAATCTTGAAGCCAATGTGGGTGAAGTTTTTACTTCTCAACCTAAGTCAAAAGGCAAAGGTAAGAAGAAGAAAAAGAAGGACTTTACTAAGCAAGAGGGTAAACAAATTGCCTTAGGAGTTGCCGACAAAGGAAAGAAGCTGAAAGGAAAATGTTTCCATTGTGGTGAGAAAGGACATTGGAAGAGGAATTGTCCAAGGTTCAAGGCTGCCAATAAGGGTATGAAAATTTCATTCCTTCTTGAAATATGTTTAGTACAAAATCCCACAGATTCCTGGTGTGTGGATTCAGGTTGTTCTAATCATATCTGCAATTTTTTGCAGGGGTTCCAGGAGACCAGAAGGCTTAAAGAAGGGGAGTTGTTTCTTACTTTGGCTAATGGGAGCAGGATTCCAGTTGTAGCTGTTGGTGTTTATAATTTATGTTTTGAGTCAAGGGTTTTAATATTAGATGACTGTCTGTATGTACCTAATGTTCGTAGGAATTTAATTTCTGCAACTTATTTGGGTAAAAATGGATATTGTGTTATTCTTAAAGACAATGTTGTAATAAAGAAGGGTAAAGTATTTATCTGTTCTGGCAATATTGTGAATGGTCTTTATATTTTAACTCCTGATAAGCATGAATTATATAATTCTGAATTAGATAATGACTCACATGTAAAATCATTAAAGAGAAAGTTTCCTTCTACTAGTGATGCATATCTTTGACACTTGCGTTTGGGTCATATTAATTCAAATAGGATTCAAAGACTGATCAAAGATGGACTCCTAGAGCAATTGGATTTTGATGAATTACCAGTTTGTGAATCTTGTTTGGAAGGTAAAATGACCAAACGACATTTTAATGCAAAAGGTAGAAGAGCCCAAGAGTTGCTAGAACTAGTACATTCAGATGTATGTGGTCCTATGTCAATCCAAGCAAGAGGAGGCTATGAGTATTTCATTACCTTCACTGATGATTACTTTAGATTTGGTTATGTGTACCTAATGAAACGGAAGTTCGAAGCCTTTGAAAAGTTCAAAGAGTTTAGGGCTAAAGTTGAGAATCAATTGGGTAAACGCATAAAGGTTATTCGATCTGATCGTGGTGGCGAATACCTTCTTGGGGATTTTAAGGATTACTTAACTGAAAATGAGATTTTATCTCAATTGACTGCACCTGGAACTCCATAACAAAATGGTGTAGCGGAAAGAAGGAATATGACTCTTTTAGATATGGTTAGGTCCATGATGAGTTATTCGACTCTACCAATTTCCTTTTGGAGATATGCCTTAAATACTGCAATGTATCTTCTGAATTTAGTACCTTCGAAGTCTATTCCTAAAACACCTGTAGAGTTGTGGAATGGGCGTAAGCCTAGTATGAGACATCTACATATTTGGGGTTGTCTAGCACATGTGTTAAAAGGAAAGACTGACAAGTTACAGTCTAAAATAGAAGTGGTTTTCTTTGTAGGGTATCCAAAAGGAACTGTTGGAGGTTTATTCTATAGTCATAGAGATAACAAAGTATTTGTGAGTACAAATGCCAAATTCTTGGAAAATGACTATATGAATGATTATGCTCCTAGAAGTAGAGTTGTCTTGGCTGAAATGAATGAACCTGTAATTGAACAACCAATGGATGAAACTGGGGATGATGTGGTTGTATTAGATACACCACAAGATACTACTCATGAGATATCTAGTACACAGGTGCCTCGTCGTAGTGGGAGGAATGTTAGGCCACCTATAAGATTTATAGGTCTTGGAGAGACTTATGAAGCTATCTCAAAGGAGGCCGAAACTGATCCTTACACTTATGAAGAAGCAACGAATGATATAGATGCACATCATTAGGTCCAAGCTATTAAATTTGAATTAGATTCCATGTATTCTAATCAAGTTTGGGATCTTGTAAAGGCGCCTAATGGCATTAAACATGTTGGTTGCAAATGGGTTTACAAGAGGAAGAGAGGGATAGATAGAAAGGTTGAAACCTTTAAAGTAAGGCTAGTGGCAAAAGGGTACACTCAAAAAGAAGGTATTGATTATGAAGAAACCTTTTCACCAGTAGCAATGCTTAAATCTATCAAAATTCTCTTATCCATTGCTGCTCATTATGATTATGAGATTTGAAAAATGGATGTCAAGACTACATTTCTTAATGGCAATCTTGAAGAGGAAATCTATATGAAGCAACCAGAAGGTTTCATAGCTAAGAACCAAGAGCATATGGTATGCAAGTTAAATAGGTCCATTTATGGACTTAAGCAAGCATCTAGGTCATGGAACATCAGAGTTGATCAAGCAATCAAGTCATTTGGTTTTGAACAAAATCTTGATGAACCATGTGTGTATAAAAGACATCAAAACAAAATAGTAATATTCCTAGTGCTTTATGTTGATGATATTCTACTCATTAGAAATGATGTAGGTGTAATGTCATCAGTTAAGGTTTGGTTGTCAAGCCAATTTGATATGAAGGACTTGGGTGAGGCTAACTTTATTCTAGGGATCAAGCTTTGGCGAGATCACAAGAATAAGATGTTAGGCTTATCAAAAGCTAGATATATAGATAAGGTTCTAGAACGGTTTAGCATGCAAAACTCTAAGAAAGGATTACTTCCTTTCAGACATAGAGTTCCTTTGTCTGATGACTAAAGGCCTAAGACTCAAGAGGAAGAAAATATGATGAGACAAGTTCCTTATGCTTCTGTTGTAGGAAGTCTCATGTATGCCATGCTTTGTCCTAGACTAGATATTTGTTATTCAGTTGGCATGGTCAGTCGATATCAATCAAATCTAGGACAACAACATTGGCAAGCTGTAAAGCATATTCTCAAGTATCTACAGAGAACGAGAGATTATATGCTTGTTTACCACTATGAGGATCTGATTCCCATTGGCTATATAGATTCAGACTTTCAATCGGATCTAGATTTCAGAAAGTCCACGTCAGGATGTGTATTCACATTGGGAGGTGGAGCCATAAGTTGGAGGAGTGTTAAACAATCTTGTATTGCCGACTCCACCATGGAAGCAGAATATGTTGCTACTTGTGAAACAGCAAAAGAAGCTGTATGGTTCAAGAAATTCCTTTCTGATCTTGGTGTAGTGAGAATGGAGCAAGTTCCTATCACATTGTTTTGTGACAATAGTGGAGCGGTTGCACAATCCAAAGATCCAAGGAATCACAAGAAAGGAAAGCACATTGAGAGAAAGTACCACATCATTCGAGACATTGTTGCTCGTGGAGATGTGGTGGTAGCAAAGATTGAAAGTGCAAATAATCTAGCAGATCCCTTTACCAAAGCCTTGCCTCAAAGGACCTTCGAGTCACATTTGGAGGGAATGGGAGTTAGATTAGTGCACAATAGTTTTTAGGGCAAGTGGCAGATTGTTGGGATAAGTGCCCATAAATCCTATTATATGATGCTGTGTATGATATTATGTATGACATTATGTGAGAAATGATGTATGACTTAATATTGTGTTTAATAAAGTTGCTTTATTCTTATCTAAAAAAATGGTAACATGAATATTCGGACATTATAATATAGTCCATGAGATGCATAGTATGTGATTTATGTGAAAAGTCACAGAAGATATAAATCACAAGTTCTTTGTAAACTCAGAATTATAGTTCATAGTCGGTGATGAAATTGGACATTTCATCTGCGAAGACTATAACATATTAACTAAGATGATTTGTCTTGATCATGGAAGTGGAGATTTCTAGTTGATATGTTGATATGTTTTAAGAGTTAAGACATATTGAACTGGACTGCTGTGAGAATTATTATTCTCCTAACGACTGTCATTTGAATAAAAAATCTCACGACTTCTATTCACATGAACTCTTAATTCTGAGAGAATAATGGACCTGATCATGAATAGCATGTTTGGGAGTTAAAAAAAGGAGGGGGAGTAGAGTAGATGGAGGGAGAGTAATTCAATTACCTTATTTGGAAGTTTTTTAAGGAAGGAGGTGGAGGGATTTGGAGGGGTTTGGAGGGGTTTCAACTCCTTCTAACCCCTCATTTTTAATTCCTCCAAATTGGAGAGATTTGGAGGGAGAGTAGAATAGATAAGTTATTGGCCAAATGAATTCCCTAATTTACCCTTTCTAAATTAACAAAATTACCCTTTCTAAAGGGCTAATTACCCCCTTCCCCCTCCCTAATTTTAAAAACATCCAAACAATGTAGAGAGGAATCATTCTCCTCTACTCTCCTCCCCACTACTCTCCTTCCCTCTACTCCCCTCTACTCTCCTCCCTCTCCAAACTTCCAAACAAGCCAGAAATGTAGGTTGCTTTGACATATCAAGAGTGAGATCTAAAGTAACGGTCGAAACCTCAGTTTGTTGGGCAGCCATATTTAGTGTTGATGGAACATATATTTTCAAGATGGAATTCATAGTCTCTTAACGGAGATATAAAATATTCCCTTGAGATAAGTTTAATGGGTTCAGTTATTCAGAGAGTTAGGTCTAACCACTTTAGTAAGACTAAAGTATATATTTATGAAATTAGATTTCATAAATATATGATGAATAACTTAAAAGGATTAAACCGGGTACCCAAGGATTAAGATGTAGTAATTTACAAAGTGGCAGTCTATATTCATGACTTTGTATTACTACGTATATTTTATGAAGGGGTTGCATGTATAATAAAGTCTTGGGATATAATTTATTAATAAGGCTTAGAGTGCAATTATATTTATATAGTGGTATTAAATATAATTAATGGTAACTTTGGACTTGTCAAGAGTTGACAGAAAAGCCCAAGGCCTATTGGAGCTAGTGTCTTATTTGTTCCCTTTTGGTCCCACTCCAAGCCACACACTAAAGCCCAATTGGGAAGGCCCAAAAGGCTAGCCCAATTAGATAATCAGTTATGTGAAGAGAAACATACAGAATTTTATATTAGAATGAAAATGGTTTGTATGTTCAAGTATGTGTAAGAGAGAGACTCCTTTATATTCTCTCTATAACAAACACATAGAACTGATTGAGAGACCACACATCTTGGGCATAAAGTGGAATTTGAGTGAAGATTAAAAGTGTTCCCGAGTACTCCTAATCTTTGTTTTGAAATTCACCATACCAAGGTACACTCTCTTGATCTTATGTTCTGAAATTTACATTCATGTTGTCTATTGCGAATGAAGTAGATCCATTAATTTTTCCGCTACGTATGTTTTGTATGCGATACGAACATGTATTTTTCCTTCATAAGATGTAGTAATCTTCAAAGTGGCAGTCTATATTCATGACTTTGTATTACTACGAATATTTTAATGAAGGGGTTGCATGTATGATAAAGTTTTGAGATATAATTTATTAATAAGGCCTATAGTGCAATTATATTCAAATAGTGGTATTGAATATAATTAATGGTAACTTCGGACTTGTAAAGAGTTGACAGGAAAGCCCAAGGCCCATTGGAGCTAGAGTCTTATTTGTTCCCTTTTGGTCCCACTCCAAACCTCACACTAGAGCCTAATTGGAATGGCCCAAAAGGCTAGCCCAATTAGATAATCAATTATATTTAAGGAGAGCTAGAGTCTTATTTGTTCCCTTTTGGTCCCACTCCAAGCCACACATTAGAGCCCAATTGGAATGGCCCAAAAGGCTAGCCCAATTAGATAATCAATTATATTTAAGGAAAGAAACATATAAAATTTTATAATTCTTAATATGAGAGTTTTCTAAGTGGTTATAAAAATGATCACATAAGAACATGAAATTTTTTTTTTTATGTGTGAGTGTTGGACACTCTCTTATTCTCTCCATTGAAACTGATTGAGAGACCACACTTCTTGGGCATTAAGTGGAATTGGAGTGAAGATTAAAGGTATTCCCAAGTGCTTCTAATCTTTTGGTTTTTGAATTTTACTGCACCAAGGTACACTTTCTTATTCTTAAATTCTGAAACTTACATAGTACATGTTATCAATTGCGAATGAAGTAGATCTGTTAATTTTCTACTGCGTATATTTTGTATGTGATACAAACATGTATTTTCCCAACACAAGTTTGCTGCTGAACCTGCCACGCATTACTGTTAGTGCAAAAACCACGGGAATCTTCACTCTAGAGCTGTCTAAAACCCTCTATTCATTGGATTTGAGTTCAGAATACATGTGGGTTTGTGCCTTGGGGTTGAAAAACCCTGGCAAGTGTCCTGAAGGCCGGCGGTCCTTGTAAGTGCACTGCTTAGGGCCAACGGCTCTACAAGGTACACCAACCTCGGGAAACGTGCATAAAAGCAGGACACCCCCCAGACCTTCCACATTCTAGTTTGCAACTTCTAGGGTCTTCTTCTACCTTTTTTCTTCACTGAATACTTCTAGAAACACCATTTTTCTTCACTTTTCAGCACTGATTTGCATCAAAACACTAGATATTTTCAAATCTAAGCATGAATGATCTTGGGCTTAAGACTTATGATTTTGTGGTGAAGCTTGAGCGGGAGACTTTCCATGAGAGGGAGCTCAAGAGATGGTGGAGCTTGAGTAGGAAACTTTTCGTAAGAGAGAGCTTAAGAGATGGTGACTTCATTCTCTTCCAAGGATCGGGCCTACATCAAGTAGTTCCTTGGAGATGCCACTTTACTTTTTTGCACTTCTCTGGATTGGCACTTACTGGAGCCTACGAGGTTAAGCTTGCTACCCTTAGAATAGAGCTTGAGCAAAGGAGTCCAACTCTTTTAGCCATGGAAGCAGAGAGTATTCAGCTGAAATCCCTAGTCACTAGTTTGGAGGGTGACCTAGTAGATCTTACTTAGAGATTCCCTATCTTGGGCCAAACGAACGATAAGGAGAGGGCCATAGTGGAGGCCAGTCGTGCTGAGGCGAGCAGCAGAGCTGATGATTTAGTGTTGAGGCTACTGGAGGGTAGATCCTTCATTCATTCCACTTTGAGCTTAGTGAGCCACAATTGGCTTTTCGTCACCTTCAGGAAGATGTAGCTAAGAGGGAGGAGGCATTAAGAGTTGCTACTGTAGAGGTTAGCACCTTGCAGGTGTTGCTTGATATAGAGAGGTAGAGCTGCACCTCAAGTCCCAGTTTGGAAAGGGAGCTGGTTCGTCTTTGACATTCATATGGCCAACTTAAGGAGATTGCCAGAGATCTAGGCTTTAATGTAGCAGGGTTGCTTCGTACCCATTCCTCGGATGATTCGATTCCTCTCACCGGCTTTGAGGTGCTATGCAAGACTGTGGCTGTTTGAGCCACATTTAACTTACTGGAGTCTTTTCTGTTTCTTTTCATTTCTGCACATGAGCTATGTAGTTAGTATTCCACCATGTATGGAAAGGTCCATTGTAAATTGCTAGGCAATTGCGTACGGCCTTCCACTTTTGGGTTTTTAATGCATAGTCTAGTTTGTTTAAAAATAGAAAACAGGTGGAAACAGAGATGTTTTTGCGTATATTGATTATCAGGAGATATTTATGTTTATGAGATTTGTGTTTAGGAATGCATAGTGATGAATGCATGAAAGGATTAGAAAGGCACAAAACTTGCACGTTTAATAAATATGTGGGAAAATGCTTTGAAAATGCTAGATCATACAAATAAAATGGTAAATGTAAGTTTATGCATATCAATATCTCATGTTTCAAAGGATACATCCTATTCAAGACAAATCTGTTCCTTTCCCACTGGGGTACATCTTCCATTGGCATGGGCCATAAAATCTTCGAATAAAACCATAGCGAGCCTCACGCGTTGCGAACATAGAGCAACCCAAGAGGTTGCATGCTTCTTCCATCAATCTTGATCATAAACCTAAGCAGATTCAACTGACTGATTTTTCTTTTAAAATGTGACCGAGCCAAGGTGGATGCCTATGTACCTCCACTCAAAAGGATCTCAGGTCATCATGTAGTTCAACTGACATTTTTTATTGCATTTATTTTTTCCTAGACCGCCCTTTTAGGTTTTTAATCTAGCAGGCTCTCTCACGCTCTTTCTTTTGCTCTCCTTTTACGTAGCCTGCCCTTTCGGGTTTTCAATCTACCTTTTCATATGTATATATATATATATATATATATATATATTTGCTTTTCTTTTTTGATTTTTTTTTCTTTGATTTTTTTGCTTTTTTTTTTTTTTGTTTACATAGGAATGTAGAAAAAAAGGTTGCACTTGGAAGCTCTTGTTAGGATATGTGCCCTTAAATCCTATTGTATGATGCTATGTATGATATTATGTATGACATTATGTGAGAAATGATGTATGACTTAATATTGTGTTTAATAAAGTTGTTTTATTCTTATCTAAAATAATGGTAACATGAATATTCGGACATTATCAAATAGTCCATGAGATGCATAGTATGTGATTTATGTGATTTAGTCACAGAAGATATAGATCACAAGTTCTTTGTAAACTCAGAATTTTGGTTCGTAGTCGGTGATGAAATTGGGCATTTCATCTGCGAAGAAAATAACATATTAACTACGATGATTTGTCTTGATCATGGAAGTGGTGACTTCTAGTTAATATGTTGATATGTTTTAAGAGTTAAGACATATTGAACTGGACTGCTGTGAGATTTATTATTCTCCTAACGACTGTCAATTGAATAATAAATCTCACGACTTGTATTCACATGAACTCTTAATCTTGAGAGAATAATGGACCTGATCATGAAATGTAGGTTGCTTTGATATATCAGGAGTGAGATCTAAAGTAACGGTCAAAACCTCAGTATGTTGGGCAGCCACATTTAGTGTTGATGGAACATATATTCTCAAGATGGAATTCATAGTCTCTTAACAGAGATATAAAATATTCCATTGAGATAAGTTTAATGGGTACAGTTATTCAGAGAGTTAGGCCTAACCACTTTAGTAAGACTAAAGTATATATTTATGAAATTGGATTTTATAAATATATGGTGAATAACTCAAAAGGATTAAACTGGGTAATCAAGGATTAAGATGTAGTAATTTACAAAGTGGCAGTCTATATTCATGACTTTGTATTACTACGAATATTTTATGAAGGGGTTGCATGTATAATAAAGTCTTGTGATATAATTTATTAATGAGGCCTAGAGTGCAATTATATTTATATAGTGGTATTAAATATAATTAATGGTAACTTTGGACTTGTCAAGAGTTGACAGAAAAGCCCAAGGCCCATTGGAGCTAGTGTCTAATTTGTTCCCTTTTGGTCCCACTCCAAGCCACACACTAAAGCCCAATTGGGAAGGCCCAAAAGGTTAGCCCAATTAGATAATCAGTTATGTGGAGAGAAACATACAGAATTTTATATAGAATGAAATGGTTTGTATGTGTAAGGATATGAAATATAAGGAAGAGAGACACTCTTTCATATTCTCTCTAGAAAACATAGAACTGATTAAGAGACCACACATCTTGGGCATCAAGTGGAATTGGAGTGAAGATTGAAAGTCTTCCCGAGTACTTCTTCATTCGGTTTTGAATTTCACCACAGCAAGGTACACTCTCTTGTTCTTATATTCTAAAACCTACATAGTGCATGTTATCAATTGCGAAAGAAGTAGATCCGTTTATTTTCCGCTGCATATGTTTTGTATGCGATACAAACATGATGATTTCCTAACATTGGTATCAGAGCGGTCTTCATTTCGAATCTGTATAACATGTTTTGTGCGTTTTGGAATTAGAGATAATAGTTTCAAGTTGATAGAGGATTATACATTTAATTTTCTGCATGGTTGTTGAAACTATGATTTAATAAAAACTGATATTGATGTTATGATGTTGTTTAAATATGAATTTAAGAATGTTAAATTGATCTTTAAGGCTATAGCATCACTAGATTTCAGTTTTGATATCAATCTCTGTTTATCATTTTCGTATGATGGTTGTTTATTCATGCAAAATCGTTGAAAACTGCCTTAGAAGAATTTCTGGAAATTCTAGTTTTACGAGTTTCGATCGATCGAAATTTACTTTCGATCGATCGAGTAAAACAAAGACCAATCTTTTGAATCGATTAATATACGATTGCTAGTCGATCGATCGAATTTTATTTTCGATCGATCGAGAGGCGATCGAGTATCAATCGAACAAGACAGAAGGTCAAGTTCGAATTGTTTAATTTTTTTGACCGATCGAGGGGCACATTCGATCGATCGAAAGAAGGAAAATCTGAATTTTTCTAAGTGTTTTCAAACTTAAAAGTGTGTGATTATATTTTGTGTTTTTGCTATTTTTTCTTACACCTTTTTCATAAAAAAGGTACTTAGTATAAAGTGCAAGGCTGTGTATAATTAGTTTATGCATGTTTAAAAGATAAAAACCTTTAATTTAAAATATCTAGTGGGAGAGAGATACAAGGGTTGGATCTCACGGCCTCCATTATCGGGTCATAGTAGTGTGGGCTAAGCACCTCGTCTTGGCGTATATGCCTCACGATCCCAAAGGAGGGTGTTTACTTCATAGTACTACAAGGTTGAACTTACCCGTTTAAAGAAGTGTAGACAAGCATCTCGTCTTGGCGTATATGCCTCGCGATCCCAAAGGAGGGTGTTTTGTTCTATGGTACTACAAGTTTAAACACCATAAAGGAAGATGAAATGTGGCTACACATGATTCTAGATAATGGTATACACTAGACTAAGTTTAATGTTAACCTCCCAAAGAAGCTATGTCATTATTACTTAGAGGCTAAAGATAATACGGCATATTATTAGTGTTTGATAAGAGTTATCATGATAGCATTAATAATGAGAATAGTTCTCAACTGATTGATGTGTTTATAATAAACTTGCTACCAAGGAATTATAGACATGGATTGGGTTGTTATTGCATATATTATTTTATGATTTTATTAAGGTTCCATATTATATGCTTATATGCTAAATTGATAATGTCCAGTTTACTTATTATATTCATGTTTATTATTTCAGATTTGAACATGGCATCATTTAGCCCACTTGTTAGCATTCTTAATCAAAACAAACTGACTGGAACCAATTATGTTGACTGGAAAAGAAACTTGGACATAGTTCTCACAGCTGAAGAGCACAAATATGTGCTTACTCAACCATGTCCTAGCTTTCCTTCATTAGATGCTCCTCCTGAGGAAAAACAATGATATGATCGTTGGTAGAAATCTAATGAAATGGCCAAGTGCTACATCCTAGCATCCATCTCAAATATTCTACAGCATCAAATGCAGGATGTAGAACTAGCTTCGGACATTATGCTGAGTCTGAAGGAGATGTTTGGTGAGCAAGGCCGTTCTGCAAGGCAAGAAACCATGAGGCAAATTTATAATACCAAAATGGCTGAAAGTAGTTCAGTGAGAGAACATTGGCTTATAATGATCTCTAATCTGAATACATTGGAAGTTTTGGGTGCCGACATTGATGGAGAATCCCAAGTGGATATGATACTCCAGTCACTACCGGAATCATTCAAGGAATTTAGACTAAATTATAACATGAACAAAAAGATTTATTCTTTGTCTGAATTAATGAATGAGTTGGTAGCGGCGGAAGGCATCCTTGGTACTTCTAATGTTGAAGCCAATGTGGGTGAAGCTTCTACTTCTCAACCAAAGTCGAAAGGTAAGGGTAAGAAGAAGAAGAAGAAGAAGGACTTCACTAAGCAGGAGGGTAAACAAATTGTCTTAGGGGTTGCCGACAAAGGAAAGAAGCTGAAAGGAAAATGTTTCCATTGTGGTGAGAAAGGACATTAGAAGAGGAATTGTCCAAAGTTCAAGGCTGCCAATAAGGGTATGAAAATTTCATTCCTTCTTGAAATATGTTTGGTACAAAATCCCACGGATTCCTGGTGTGTGGATTCAGGTTGTACTAATCATATCTGCAATTCTTTACAGGGGTTCCAGGAGACTAAAAGACTTAAAGAAGGAAAGTTGTTTCTGACCTTAGCTGATGGGAGTAGGATTCCAGTTGTAGCTATTGGAGTGTTTAATTTATGTTTTGAAGCAAGAGTTTTAATATTAAATGACTGTCTATATGTACCTAATGTTCGTAGGAATTTAATTTCTGCAACTTATTTAGGTAAAAGTGGATATTGTGTTATCCTTAAAGACAATGTTGTAATAAAGAAGGGTAAAACATTTATCTGTTCTGGCAATATTGTGGATGGTCTTTATATTTTAACTCCTGATAAGCATGAATTATATAATTCTGAATTAGATAATAACTCTCATGTAAAATCATTGAAGAGAAAGTTTCCTTCTACTAATGATGCATATCTTTGGCACTTGCGTTTGGGTCATATTAATCCAAACAGAATTCAAAGACTGATCAAAGATGGTCTCTTAGAGCCATTGGACTTTGATGAATTTCTAGTTTGTGAATCTTGTTTGGAAGGCAAAATGACAAAACGACCTTTTAATGCAAAAGGTAGAAGAGCCCAAGAGTTGCTAGAATTAGTTCATACAGATGTTTGTGGTCCTATGTCAACCCAAGCAAAAGGAGGTTATGAGTACTTCATCACTTTCACCGATGATTACTCTAGATTTGGTTATGTGTACCTAATGAGACGAAAGTCCCAAGCTTTTGAAAAATTCAAAGAGTTTATGGCTGAAGTTGAGAATCAATTGGGTAAACACATAAAGACCATTCGATCTGATCGTGGTGGCGAATACCTTCTTGGGGATTTCAAGGATTACTTAACTCAAAATGGGATTGTATCCCAATTGACTGCACCTGGAACTCCTCAACAAAATGGTGTAGCAGAAAGAAGGAATAGGACTCTTTTAGAAATGGTTAGGTCCATGATGAGTTACTCAACTTTACCAGTTTCCTTTTGGGGATATGCACTAAAAACTGTAATACATATTTTGAATTTAGTTCCATCAAAATCTGTTCCCAACACACTTATGGAATTGTGGAGTGGGCGCAAGCCTAGTATGAAATATCTCCACATTTGGGGATGTCCAACACATGTGTTGAAAGGGAAGTCTGATAAGTTGGAAGCTAAAACGGAAGTACGCATGTTTTTAGGGTATTCAAAGGAAACCAAGGGTTATTTATTCTATAATCATAAGGATAACAAAGTGTTTGTTATCACTCATGCCAAATTTTTGGAAGATGATTATGTGAATAATTTTAACCCTTGAAGTAGAGTTGTCTTGGCTGAAATGAATGAACCTGTAATTAAACAACCAATGGTTGAAACTAGGAATGATGTGGCTGTATTGGATACACAACAAGATACTACTCATGAGATGTCTAGTACACAGTTGCCTCGTCGTAGTGGGAGGAATGTTAGGCCACTTATAAGATTCATAGGTCTTGGAAAGACTTATGAGGCTACCTCAGAGGAGGCCGAAACTGATCCTTACACTTATGAAGAAGCAATGAATGATATAGATGCACATCATTGGGTCCAAGCTATGAAATCAGAATTAGATTCCATGTATTCCAATCAAGTTTGGGATCTTGTAAAGGCGCCTAACGGCATTAAACCTGTTGGTTGCAAATAGGTTTACAAGAGGAAGAGAGGGATAGATGGAAAGGTTGAAACCTTTAAAGCAAGGCTAGTGGCAAAAGGGTATACTTAAAAAGAAGGTATTGATTATGAGGAAACCTTTTCACCAGTAGCAATGCTTAAATCTATCAGAATTCTCTTATCCATTGCTGGTCATTATGATTATGAGATTTGGCAAATGGATGTCAAGACTGCATTTCTCAATGGCAATCTTGAAGAGGAAATCTATATGATGCAACCAGAAGGTTTCATAGCAAAGAACCAAGAGCATATGGTATGCAAATTGAATAGGTCCATTTATGGACTTAAGCAAGCATCTAGTTCATGGAACATCAGATTTGATCACGTAATCAAATCATTTGGTTTTGAACAAAATCTTGATGAACCATGTGTGTACAAAAGACATCAAGACAAAGTAGTAATGTTCCTAGTGCTTTATGTTGATGATATTCTACTCATTGGAAATGATGTAGGGGTCATGTCATCAGTAAAGGTTTGGTTGTCAAGCCAATTTGATATGAAGGACTTGAGTGAGGCTAACTTTATTCTAGGGATCAAGCTTTGGCGAAATCGTAAGAATAAGATGTTAGGCTTATCACAAGCTGGATATATAGATAAGGTTCTAGAACGGTTTAGCATGCAAAACTCCAAGAAAGGATTACTTCCTTTCAGACATGGAGTTCCTCTGTCTGATGACTAAAGGCCTAAGACTCAAGAGGAAGTAGATATGATGAGACAAGTTCCTTATGCTTCTGCAGTAGGAAGTCTCATGTATGCCATGCTTTGTACTAGACCGGATATCTGTTTTTCAGTTGGCATGGTCAGCCAATATCAATCAAATCCAGGACCACAACATTGGCAAGCTGTAAAGCTTATTCTCAAGTATCTACGGAGAACGAGAGATTATATGCTTGTTTACCGTTGTGAGGATTTGATTCCTATTGGCTATACAGATTCAGACTTTCAATCAGATCTAGATTTCAGAAAGTCCACGTCAGGATGTGTATTCACCTTGGGAGGTGGAGCCATAAGTTGGAGGAGTGTTAAGCAATCTTGTATTGCGGACTCCACCATGGAAGCTGAATATGTTGCTGCTTGTGAGGCGGCAAAGGAAGCTGTTTGGCTCAAGAAATTCCTTTCTGATCTTGGTGTAGTGAGAATGGAGCAAGTTTCTATCACATTGTTTTGTGACAATAGTGGAGCAGTTGCACAATCCAAAGATCCAAGGAATCACAAGAAAGGAAAGCACAATGAGAGAAAGTACCACATCATTCGAGACATTGTTGCTCGTGGAGATGTGATGGTTGCAAAGATTGAAAGTGCAAATAATCTAGCAAATCCCTTTACCAAAACCTTGCTTCAAAGGACCTTCGAGTCACATTTGGAGGGAATGGGAGTTAGATTAGTGCACAATAGTCTTTAGGGCAAGTGGGAGATTGTTAGGATATGTGCCCTTAAATCCTATTGTATGATGCTATGTATGATATTATGTATGACATTATGTGAGAAATGATGTATGACTTAATATTGTGTTTAATAAAGTTGTTTTATTCTTATCTAAAATAATGGTAACATGAATATTCGGACATTATCAAATAGTCCATGAGATGCATAGTATGTGATTTAGTCACAGAAGATATAGATCACAAGTTCTTTGTAAACTCAGAATTTTGGTTCGTAGTCGGTGATGAAATTGGGCATTTCATCTGCGAAGACTATAACATATTAACTACGATGATTTGTCTTGATCATGGAAGTGGTGACTTCTAGTTAATATGTTGATATGTTTTAAGAGTTAAGACATATTGAACTGGACCGCTGTGAGATTTATTATTCTCCTAACGACTGTCAATTGAATAATAAATCTCACGACTTGTATTCACATGAACTCTTAATCCTGAGAGAATAATGGACCTGATCATGAAATGTAGGTTGCTTTGATATATCAGGAGTGAGATCTAAAGTAACGGTCAAAACCTCAGTATGTTGGGCAGCCACATTTAGTGTTGATGGAAAATATATTCTCAAGATGGAATTCATAGTCTCTTAACGGAGATATAAAATATTCCCTTGAGATAAGTTTAATGGGTACAGTTATTCAGAGAGTTAGGCCTAACCACTATAGTAAGACTAAAGTATATATTTATGAAATTGGATTTTATAAATATATGGTGAATAACTCAAAAGGATTAAACTGGGTACTCAAGGATTAAGATGTAGTAATTTACAAAGTGACAGTCTATATTCATGACTTTGTATTACTACGAATATTTTATGAAGGGGTTGCATGTATAATAAAGTCTTGGGATATAATTTATTAATGAGGCCTAGAGTGCAATTATATTTATATAGTGGTATTAAATATAATTAATGGTAACTTTGGACTTGTCAAGAGTTGACAGAAAAGCCCAAGGCCCATTGGAGCTAGTTCTTATTTGTTCCCTTTTGGTCCCACTCCAAGCCACACACTAAAGCCCAATTGGGAAGGCCTAAAAGGCTAGCCCAATTAGATAATCAGTTATTTGGAGAGAAATATACAGAATTTTATATAGAATGAAATGGTTTGTATGTGTAAGGATATGAAATATAAGGAAGAGAGACACTCTTTCATATTCTCTCTAGAAAACATAGAACTGATTGAGAGACCACACATCTTGGGCATCAAGTGGAATTGGAGTGAAGATTGAAAGTCTTCCCGAGTACTTCTTCATTCGGTTTTGAATTTCACCGCATCAAGGTACACTCTCTTGTTCTTATATTCTAAAACCTACATAGTGCATGTTATCAATTGCGAAAGAATTGGATTCGTTTATTTTCCGCTGCATATGTTTTGTATGCGATACAAACATGATGATTTCCTAACAGCTCTCTCATGCAAAGTACTGTATGACAGCATCAAAATTGGTGGGTATATTGAAGTCGTGCCCATCCATGTCGGCTAGGATTAGGGCTCCTCCGGAGAAGGCCTTCTTCACCACATACCAGGAATCCGTGGGATTTTGTACTAAACATATTTCAAGGAGGAATGAAATTTTTGTATGTGTGAGTGAAGCCACTCAATCATTCTCCCTTGAAAAACTGATTGAGAGACCACACTTCTTGGGTGTAAAGTGGAATTGGAGTGAAGATTAAAAGTGTTCTCAAGTACTTCTAATCTTTTGTTTTGAATTTCACCGCACCAAGGTATGCTATTTCGTTCTTAAATTCTGAAATTTACATAGTGTATGTTATCAATCATGAATGAAATAGATCCATGTTTGTTGCTTCCGCTGTGTGTTTTGTATGAGATACAAAACCAGATTTTTCCAACAATTGGTATCAGAGCCAGGTTTTCAATATCATGATTGAATAGCATGTGATTGTTTTTAGAATTTAAGAAAACCGTTATCTTTGTGTTTTAATATTCTGCAGTAAAATTTTCTGCATTATTGTGTCCTTGAACATGTTCTATATGATCACGTTCATAATTTAGTTTTGGAGATTGTCTTTGCGTTGATGTGAAGTGAATTCCTTTTAATATGGAATTCCGTCTTCAAAACAATTTATGGCCTAGTATATAAATTTTTTTGAATATCAATGGCAGTTAAGAGTCGTTATTGTCAATGGACAATAACTACTTTATTTGAATGGACCAATGTATTGATTCGGATTGACTTCAAGAAGTGATATTGAATATATATTAAGTCAATCATATATTGTTATCAATCATATATTATTGAAACATGTTTAGTACAGAATCCCACAGATTCCTGGTGTGTGGATTCAGGTTATACTAATCATATTTGCAATACTTTGTAGGGGTTCTAGGAGACCAGTTGTAATAGTTGGAGTGTTTAATTTATGCTTTGAGTCTAGGTTTTTAATATTGGAAGACTGTTTGTATGTACCTAATGTTCGTAGGAATTTAATTTTTGCAACTTATTTAGGTAAACAGGGATATTTTGTTATCCTCAAAGACAATGTTGTAATAAAGAAGGATAAAGTGTTTATCTATTTTGGAAATATTGTGGATGATCTTTATTTTTTAACTTCTGACAAGCATGAATTATACAATTCTGAATTAGATAGTAGCTCTTATGTAAAATCATTAAAGAGAAAGTTTCCTTCTACTAGTGATGCATATTTATGGCACTTACGTTTGGGTCATATTAATTCAAATAGGATTCAAAGACTAATCAAAGGTTGACTTTTACAGCCTATGGACTTTGATGGATTTCCAGTTTGCGAATCTTGTTTGGAAGGTAAAATAACCAAATGACCTTTTAATGCAAAAGGTAGAAGAGCCCAAGAGTTGCTTGAATTAGTTCATACAGATGTATGTGGTCCTATGTCAACCCAAGCAAAAGGAGTTTATGAGTACTTCATCACTTTTACGGATGATTACTCAAGATATGGTTATGTGTACCTAATGAGACGGAAGTCCGAAGCCTTTGAAAAGTTCAAAGAGTTTAGGGCTGAAATTGAAAATCAATTGGGTAAACGCATAAAGGCCATTTGATCTGATTGAGGTGGCGAATACCTTCTTGGGGATTTTAAGGATTACCTAATTCAAAATGGGATTGTCTCTAATTGATTGCACCTGGAACTCCCTAACAAAATGGTGTAGCGGAAAGAAGGAATAGGACACTTTTGGAAATGGTTAGGTCTATGATGAGTTATTCAACTTTACCAATTTCCTTTTGGGGATATGCACTAAAAACTGCTATGCATATTTTGAATTTAGTTCCATCAAAATCTGTTCCCAACACACCTAAGGAATTGTAGAGTGGATGTAAGCCTAATATGAAATATCTCCACATTTGGGGATGTCCAGCACATGTGTTGAAAGGGAAGTCTGATAAGTTGGAAATTAAAACGGAAGTATGCATGTTTATAGGGTATTCAAAGGAAACTAAGGGTTATTTATTATATAATCATAAGGATAACAAAATGTTTGTCAGCACCCATGCCAAATTTTTGGAACATGATTATGTGAATAATTTTAATCCTAGAAGTAAAGTTGTATTGGCTGAATTAGATGAACCTATAATTGAACAACCAACGGATTAAACTAGGAATGATGTGGCTGTATTGGATACACCACAAGACATTACTCATGAGATGACTAGTACACTGGTGCCTCATCGTAGTGGGAGAATTGTTCGGCCTCCTATAAGATTTATAGGTTTGGGAGAAACTTATGAAACTATCCCAGAAGAGGTTGAATCGGATCCCTACACTTATAAGGAGGCAATAAATGATATAGATGCACATCACTGGGTCCAAGCTATGAAATCTGAATTGGATTCTATGTATTCCAATCAAGTATGGGATCTTGTAAAGGCGCCTAACGGCATTAAACCTGTCCGTTGCAAATGGGTTTACAAGAGTAAGAGAGGGATAGATGGAAAGGTTGAAACCTTTAAAGTAAGACTAGTGGCGAAAGGGTATACACAAAAAGAAAGTATTGATTATAATGAGACTTTTTCGCCAGTAGCCATGCTTAAATCTATCAGAATTCTTTTATCCATTGCTGGTCATTATGATTATGAGATTTGGCAAATGGATGTCAAGACTGCATTTCTTAATGGCAATCTTGAAGAAGAAATCTATATAATGCAACCGGAAGGTTTCGTAGCAAAGAACCAAGAGCATATGGTATGCAAGTTGAAAAGGTCCATTTATGGACTTAAGCAAGCATCTAGGTCATGGAACATCAGATTTGATCAAGCAATCAAATCATTTTTTGGACAAAATCTTGATGAACCATGTGTGTACAAAAGACATCAAGATAAAGTAGTAATATTCCTTGTGTTTTATGTTGATGATATTCTACTTATTGGAAATGATGTAGGGTTAATGTAATCGGTAAAGTTTTGGTTGTCAAACCAATTTGAAATGAAGGACTTGGGTGAAGCTAACTTTATTCTAGGGATCAAGCTTTGGTGAGATCGCAAGAATAAGATGTTAGGTTTATCACAAACTGGGTATATAGATAAGATTCTAGAACGGTTTAGCTTGCAAAACTCCAAGAAAGGATTACTTCCTTTTCGACGTGGAGTTCCTCTATCTGATGACCAAAGGCCTAAGACTCTTGAGGAAGAAAATATGATGAGAGAAGTTTCTTATGCTTCTGCAGTGGGAAGTCTCATGTATGCCATGCTATATACTAAAATAGATATCTGTTATTCGGTTGGCATGGTTAGCCGATATCAATCAAATCTAGGACTTAAACATTGGCAAGCTGTAAAGCATATTCTCAAGTATCTACCGAGAACAAGAGATTATATGCTTGTTTACCATAGTGAGGATTTGACTCCCATTGGTTATACAAACTCAGATTTTCAGTAAGATCTTGATTTCAGAAAGTCCACTTCAGGTTGTATGTTCACCTTGGGAGGTGAAGCCATTAGTTGGAGGAGTGTTAAGCAATCTTGTATTGCAGACTCCACTATGGAAGCTGAATATGTTGCTGCTTGTGAGGTGGCAAAGGAAGCTGTTTGGCTCAAAAAATTCCTTTCTAATCTTGGTGCTGTGAGAATAGAGCAAATTCCCATCACATTGTTTGTGACAATAGTGGAGCGGTTGCACAATCCAAAGATCTAAGAAATCACAAGAAAGGAAAGCACATTGAGAGAAAGTACCACATTATTCGAGATTTTGTTGTTCGAGGAGATGTAGTAGTAGCAAAGATTGATAGTGCAAGTAATCTTGTGGATCCCTTTACCAAAACCTTGCCACAAAGGACTTTTGAGTCACATTTGGAGGGAATGGGAGTTAGATTAGTGCACAATACTCTTTAGGGCAAGTGGGAGATTGTTAGCATTTGTGCCCTTAAATCCTATTGTATGATGCTATGTATGACATTATGTATGACTTAATGTTATGATTAATAAAGTTCTTTATTATTATCTAAAATAATGGTAACATGAATATTTGGACATTACATATAGTCCATGAGATGCATAGTATGTGATTTATGTGATTTAGTCACGGAAGATATAGATCACAAGTTTTTTATAAACTCAGAATTATAGTTCGTAGTCGGCAATGAAATTGGGCATTTTAGCTGCGAAGACTATAATATATCAACTAAGATGATTTGTCTTGATCATGGAAGTGGAGACTTCTATTTGATATGTTGATATATTTTAAGAGTTAAGACATATTGAACTGGACCGCTGTGAGATATATTATTCTCCTAACAACTGTCAAATGAATAATAAATTTCACGACTTCAATTTACATGAACTCTTAATCCTGAGAGAATAATGGACTTGATCATGAGATGTAGGTTCCTTTGATATATTAGGAGTGAGATTTAAAGTCACGATCAAAACCTCAGTATGTTGGGCAGCCACATTTAGTGTTGATGGAACATATATTCTCAAGATGGAATTCATAATCTCTTAACGGAAATATAGAATATTCCCTTGAGATAAGTTTAATGGGTTTGGTTATTCAGAGTGTTAGGCCTAACCACTTTAGTAAGGATATACTAAAGTATATATTTATGAAATTGGATTTCATAAATATATGATGAATAACTTGAAGTATTAAACCGGGTACTCAAGGATTAAGATGTAGTAATTTACAAAGTGGCAGTCTATATTCTGACTTTGTATTACTATGAATATTTTATGAAGGGGTTGCATGTATAATAAAGTCTTGGGATATAATTTATTAATAAAACCTAGAGTGCATTTATATTTATATAGTGGTATTAAATATAATTAATGCCAACTTTGAGCTTGTCAAGAGTTGATAGAAAAGCCCAAAGCCCATTGGAGCTAGTATCTTATTGGTCCCTTTTGGTCCCACTCTAAGCCACACACTAAAACCTAATTGGAAAGGCCTAATAGGCCGGCCCAATTAGATAATTCGTTATTTATAAAGAGAGAAACATACAGAGTTTTGGATATGAAAAAAAAAAAAAGATACACCATTCTGAAGTGGTGTGTATGTGCGAGTGAAACCACTCAATCATTCTCCCTTGAAGTTGATAGTAAATCTAGTTTTGTATCTCATACAAAACACACAGCAGAAGCAACAAATATGGATCTATTTCATTCATGATTAATAACATGCACTATGTACATTTCAGAATTTAAGAATGAAATAACGTACCTTGGTGCCGTGAAAATCAAAACAAAAGATTAGAAGTACTCGGGAATACTTTTAATCTTCACTCCAATTCCACTTTACGCCCAAGAAGTGCGGTCTCTCAATTAGTTTCAAAGGGAGAATAATTGAGTGGCTTCATTAACACATACACATCACTTTACATTGATGTCTCTTTTTCTCTTATAAAAAATTATGTATGTTTCTCCCTTTATAACTAACCAATTATCTAATTGGGCCGGCCTATTGGGCCTTTCCAATTGGGCTTTAGTGTGTGACTTGGAGTGGGACCAAAAGGGACCAATAAGACACTAGCTCCAATGGGCCTGGACTTTTCTATCAACTCTTGACAAGTCTAAAGTTACCATTGATTATATTTAATACCACTATATAAATATAATTGCACTCTAGGCCTTATTAATAAATTATATCCAAAGACTTTATTATGTATGCAACCCCTTCATTAAATATTCGTAGTAATACAAAGTCATGAATATAGACTGCCACTTTGAAATTACTACATCTTAATCCTTGAGTACCCGGTTTAATCTTTTAAGTTATTCATCATATATTTATGAAATTGGCCAATTTCATAAATATATACTTTAGTATATCCTTACTAAAGTGGTTAGGCCAAACACTCTGAATAACCAAACCCATTAAACTTATCTCAAGGGAATATTTTATATCTCCGTTAAGAGACTATGAATTCTATCTTGAGAATATATGTTCCATCAACACTAAATGTGACTGCCCAACATACTGAGGTTTTGATCGTGACTTTAGATCTCACTTTTGATATATCAAAGCAACCTACATCTCATGATTAGGTCCATTATTCTCTCAGGATTAAGAGTTCATGAAAATAGAAGTCGTGAGATTTATTATTCATTTGACAGTCGTTATAAGAATAATAAATCTCACAACGGTCCAGTTCAATATGTCTTAACTCTTAAAACATATCAACATATCAACTAGAAGTCTCCACTTCCACGATCAAGACAAATCATCTTAGTTGATATGTTATAATCTTCGCATATGAAATGCCCAATTTCATCACCAACTACGAACTATAATTCTAAGTTTACAAAGAACTTGTTATTTATATCTTCCGTGACTAAATCACATAAATCACATACTATGCATCTCATAGACTATATGATAATATTCAAATATTCATGTTACCATTATTTTAGATAATAATAAAACAACTTTATTAATCATAACATTAAGTCATACATAATGCCACATATAGTATCATATAATAGGATTTAAGGTCATATATCCTAACAATCTCCCACTTGCTCTAAAGACTATTGTGCACTAATCTAAATCCCATTCCATCCAAATGTGACTCAAAAGTCCTTTGTGTCAAGGTTTTGGTAAAGGGATCCGCTAGATTACTTGCACTATCAATCTTTGCTACTACTACATCGCCTCGAGCAACAAAATCTCGAATAATATGGTACTTTCCCTCAATGTGCTTTCCTTTCTTGTGATTACTTGGATTCTTGGATTGTGCAACCGCTCCATTATTGTCGCAAAACAATGTGATCGGAACTTGCTTCATTCTCACAACACCAAGATCAAAAAGGAATTTCTAAGCCAAACAACTTCCTTTGCCGCTTCACAAGCAGCAACATATTCAGCTTCCATAGTGGAGTCCGCAATACAAGATTGCTTAACACTCCACCAACTAATGGCTCCATCTCCCAAGGTGAACACACAACTTGAAGTGGACTTTCTGAAATCAAAATCTGACTAAAAATCTGAATCTGTATAACCAATGGGAATCAAATCCTCACTATGGTAAACAATCATATAATCTCTTGTTCTTCGTAGATACTTGAGAATATGTTTTACAGCTTGCCAATGTTTAAGTCCTGGATTTGATTGATATCGGCTGACCATGCCAATTGAATAACGGATATCTGGTTTAGTACATAGCATGGCATACATGAGACTTCCCATTGCAGAAGCATAATGAACTTGTCTCATCATATGTTCTTCCTCTAGAGTCTTAGGCCTTTGGTCATTAGACAGTGCTTTCCTTTCTTGTGATTCCTTGGATTCTTGGATTGTGCAACCACTCCATTATTGTCACAAAACAATGTAATCGGAACTTGCTTCATTCTCACAACACCAAGATCAAAAAGGAATTTCCTAAGCCAAACAACTTCCTTTGCTGCTTCACAAGCAGCAACATATTCAGCTTCCATGGTGGAGTCCGCAATACAAGATTGCTTAACACTCCACCAACTAATGGCTCCATCTCCCAAGGTGAATACACAACTTGAAGTGGACTTTCTGAAATCAAGATCTGACTAAAAATCTGAATTTGTATAACCAATGGGAATCAAATCCTCACTATGGTAAACAATCATATAATCTCTTGTTCTTCGTAGATACTTGAGAATATGTTTTATAGCTTGCCAATGTTTAAGTCCTGGATTTGATTGATATCGGCTGACCATGCCAATTGAATAACAGATATCTGGTCTAGTACATAGCATGGCATACATGAGACTTCCCATTGCAGAAGCATAAGGAACTTGTCTCATCATATGTTCTTCCTCTAGAGTCTTAGGCCTTTGGTCATTAGACAGTGCTTTTCTTTCTTGTGATTCCTGGGATCCTTCGATTGTGCAACTGCTCCATTATTGTCACAAAATAATGTGATCAAGACTTTCTCCATTCTCACAACACCAAGATCAAAAAGGAATTTCCTGAGCCAAACAACTTCCTTTGCCTTTTCACAAGCAGCAACATATTCGGCTTCCATGGTGAAGTCCGCAATACAAGATTGTTTAACACTCCTCCAACTAATGGCTCCACCTCCTAAGGTGAACACACAACTTGAAGTGGACTTTCTGAAATCAAGATCTGACTGAAAATCTGAATCTGTATAACCAATGAGAATCAAATCCTCACTATGGTAAACAATCATATAATCTCTTGTTCTCCGTAGATACTTGAGAATATGTTTTACAACTTGCCAATGTTTAAGTCTGGATTTGATTGATATCGGCTGATCATGCCAGCTGAATAACAGATATCTGGTCTAGTACATAGAATGGCATACATGAGACTTCCCATTGCAGAAGCATAAGGAACTTGTCTCATCATATGTTCTTCCTCTAGAGTCTTAGGCCTTTGGTCATTAGACAGTGCTTTCCTTTCTTGTGATTCCTTGGATCCTTGGATTGTGTAACCGCTCCATTATTGTCGCAAAACAATGTGATCGGAACTTGCTCCATTCTCAGAACACCAAGATCAAAAAGGAATTTCCTGAGCCAAACAACTTCCTTTGCTACTTCACAAGTAGCAGCATATTCAGCTTCCAAGGTGGAGTCCGTAATACAAGATTGCTTAACACTCCTCCAACTATTGGCTCCATTTCCCAAGGTGAACACACAACTTGAAGTGGACTTTCTAAAATCAAGATCTTACTGAAAATCTGAATCTGTATAAACAATGGGAATCAAATCCTCACTATGGTAAATGATCATATAATCTCTTGTTTTCCGTAGATACGTGAGAATATGTTTTACAGCTTACCAATGTTTAAATCCTGGATTTGATTGATATCAGCTGACCATACCAACTGAATAACATATATTTGGTCTAGTACATAGCATGGCATACATGAGACTTCCCATTGCAGAAGCATAAGGAACTTGTCTCATTATATGTTCTTCCTCTAGAGTCTTAGGCCTTTGGTCATTAGACAGTGCTTTTCTTTCTTGTGATTCCTTGGATCCTTCGATTGTGCAACTGCTCCATTATTGTCACAAAATAATGTGATCAAGACTTTCTCCATTCTCACAACACCAAGATCAAAAAGGAATTTCCTGAGCCAAACAACTTCCTTTGCCTTTTCACAAGCAGCAACATATTCGGCTTCCATGGTGAAGTCCGCAATACAAGATTGTTTAACACTCCTCCAACTAATGGCTCCACCTCCTAAGGTGAACACACAACTTGAAGTGGACTTTCTGAAATCAAGATCTGACTGAAATCTGAATCTGTATAACCAATGAGAATCAAATCCTCACTATGGTAAACAATCATATAATCTCTTGTTCTCCGTAGATACTTGAGAATATGTTTTACAGCTTGCCAATGTTTACGTCTGGATTTGATTGATATCGGCTGATCATGCCAGCTGAATAACAGATATCTGGTCTAGTACATAGCATGGCATACATGAGACTTCCCATTGCAGAAGCATAAGGAACTTGTCTCATCATATGTTCTTCCTCTAAAGTCTTAGGCCTTTGGTCATCAGACAGAAGAACTCCATGTCTAAAAGGAAGTAATCGTTTCTTAGAGTTTTGCATGATAAACCGTTCTAGAACCTTATCTATATACCTAGTTTGTGATAAACTTAACATCTTATTCTTGCAATCTCGCCAAAGCTCGATCCCTAGAATAAAGTTAGCTTCACCCAAGTCCTTCATTTCAAATTGGCTTGACAACCAAACCTTTATCGATGACATTAACCCTACATCATTTCCAATGAGTAGAATATCATCAACATAAAGCACCAGGAACATTACTATTTTGTCTCGATGTTGTTTGTACACACATGGTTCATCAAGATTTTTTTCAAAACCAAATGATTTGATTGCTTGATCAAATTCCATGACCTACATGCTTGCTTAAGTCCATAAATGGACCTTTTCAACTTGCATACCATATGCTCTTGGTTCTTTGCTATGAAATCTTCTGATTGCATCATATAAATTTCTTCTTCAAGATTGCCATTAAGAAATGCAGTCTTGACATCCATTTGCCAAATCTCATAATCATAATAAGCAGCAATGGATAAGAGAATTCTGATAGATTTAAGCATGGCTACTAGCGAAAAAGTTTCATCATAGTCAATACCTTCTTTTTGTGTATACCCTTTCGCCACTAGTCTTGCTTTAAAGGTTTCAACCTTTCCATCTATCCCTCTCTTCCTCTTGTAAACCCATTTACAACCAACAGGTTTAATGCCGTTAGGCGGCCTTTACAAGATCCCACACTTGATTGGAATACTTAGAATCCAATTCAGATTTCATAGCTTGGACCTAGTGACGTGCATCTATATCATTCATTGCCTCCTCATAAGTGTAAAGATCTGATTTAGCCTCTTCTGGGATAGCTTCATAAGTTTCTCCCAAACCTATAAATCTTATAGAAGGCCGAACAATTCTCCCACTACGATGAGGCACCTGTGTACTAGTCATCTCATGAGTAATGTCTTGTGGTGTATCCAATACAGCCACATCATTCCTAGTTTCATCCGTTGGTTGTTCAATTACAGGTTCATCTAATTTAGCTAATACAACTTTACTTCTAGGATTAAAATTATTCACATAATCACGTTCCAAAAATTTGGCAAGGGTGCTAACATACACTTTGTTGTCCTTATGATTATAGAATAAATAACTCCTGGTTTCCTTTGAATACCCTATAAACATGCATACTTCTGTTTTAACTTCCAACTTATTAGACTTCCTTTTCAACACATGTGCTGGACATCCCTAAATGTGGAGATATTTCATACTAGGCTTGCGTCCACTCCACAATTCATTAGGTGTGTTGGGAACAGATTTTGATGGAACTAAATTCAAAATATGCATAGCAGTTTTTAGTGCATATCCCCAAAAGAAAATTGGTAAAGTTGAATAACTCATCATGGACCTAACCATTTCCAAAAGAGTCCTATTCCTTCTTTCTGCTACACCATTTTGTTGGGAAGTTCTAGGTGCAGTCAATTGGGAGACAATCCCATTTTGAATTAGGTAATCCTTGAAATCCCTAAGAAGGTATTCGCCACCTCGATCAGATCAAATGGCCTTTCTGCGTTTACCCTATTGATTTTCAACTTTAGCCCTAAACTCTTTGACTTTTCAAAGGCTTCAGACTTCCGTCTCATTAGGTACACATAACCATATCTTGAGTAATCATTCGTAAAAGTGATGAAATACTCATAACCTCCATTTTCTTGGGTTGACATAGGACCACATAGATTTGTATGAATTAATTCAAGCAACTCTTGGGCTCTTTTACCTTTTGCATTAAAAGGTCGTTTGGTCATTTTACCTTCCAAACAAGATTCGCAAACTGGAAATCCATCAAAGTCCATGGGCTGTAAAAGCCCATCTTTTATTAGTCTTTGAATCTTATTTGAATTAATATGACCCAAACGTAAGTGTCATAGATATGCATCACTAGTAGAAGGAAACTTTCTCTTTAATGATTTTACATGAGAGCTACTATCTAATTCAGAATTGTATAATTCATGCTTGTCAGGAGTTAAAATATAAAGACCATCCACAATATTGCTAGAACAGATAAACACTTTATCGTTCTTTATTACAACATTGTCTTTGAGAATAACATAATATCTATGTTTACCTAAATAAGTTGCAGAAATTAAATTCCTACGAACACATTAGGTACATACAAACAGTCTTTCAATATTAAAACCCTACACTCAAAGCATAAATTAAACACTCCAACAGCTACAACTAGTATTCTGTTCCCATCAGCCAAAGTAAGAAATAATTCCCCTTCATTCAGCTTTCTAGTATCCTAGAACCCATGCAAAGTGTTGCAGATATGATTAGTACAACCTGAATCCACACACCAAGAATCCATGGTATTCTATACCAAACATATTTCAAGAAGGAATGTATTTTTCATACTTTTATTCTTGGTAGCTTTTAATATTGAACAATTCCTCTTCCAATATCCTTTCTCACCACAATGGAAACACTTTCCTCTGGTATTCTTTCCTTTGTTGGCAACTCCTAAGGCAATTTGTTTATCATCTCTCTTGGTGAAGTCCTTCTTCTTTTTCTTCTTTTTACCTTTGCCTTTTAACTTAGGTTGAGAAGTTGAAGCTTCAACCATATTGGCATTAACACTAGAAGTACCAAGGATGCCTTCCGCCACTACCAACTCATTCATCAATTCAGACAATGTATAATCCTTTTTGTTCATATTATAGTTAAGCCTGAATTCCTTAAATGATTCTGGTAGTGACTGGAGTATCATATCCACTTGGGATTCTCCATCAATATCGGCACCTAAAACTTCCAATGTATTCAAATTAGAGATCATCCTTAGACAATGCTCCCTCACTGAAGTACTTTCATCCATTTTGGTATTATAAATTTGCCTCATAGTTTCTTGCCTTGCAGAACGGCCTTGCTCACCAAACATCTCCTTCAGACTTAGCATAATGTCCGAAGCTAGTTCTACATCCTGCATTTGATGATGTAGTACATTTGAAATAGATGCTAGGATATAGCACTTGGCCATCTCATTAGATTTCTACCAACTACCATATCACTGTTTTTCCTCAAGAGGAGCATCTAATGATGAAAAGCTAGGATATGGTTGAGTAAGCACATATTTGTGCTCTTCAGCAGTAAGAACAATGTCCAAGTTTCTTTTCCAGTCAACATAGTTGGTGTTGGGATAAGTGCCCTTAAATCTTATTGTATGATACTATGTATGATATTATGTATGACATTATATGAGAAATGATGTATAACTTAATATTGTGTTTAATAAAGTTGCTTTATTATTATCTAAAATAATGGTAACATGAATATTCAGACATTATCATATAGTCCATGAGATGCATAATATGTGATTTATGTGAAAAGTCACAGAAGATATAAATTACAAATTTTTTGTAAACTCAGAATTATAGTTCGTAGTCAGTGATGAAATTGGGCATTTCATCTGCGAAAACTATAATATATTAACTAAGATGATTTGTCTTGATCATGGAAGTGGAGACTTCTAGTTGATATGTTGATATGTTTTAAGAGTTAAGAAATATTGAACTGGACCGCTGTGAGATTTATTGTTCTCCTAACGACTATCAATTGAATAATAAATCTCACAACTTTTATTCATATGAACTCTTAATCCTGAGAGAATAATGGACCTGATCATGAAATGTAGGTTACTTTGATATATCAGGAGCGAGATCTAAAGTAACGGTCAAAACCTCAGTATATTAGGTAGCCACATTTAGTGTTGATGGAATATATATTCTCAAAATGGAATTCATAGTCTCCTAACAGAGATCTAAAATATTCCCTTGAGATAAGTTTAATGGGTTCAGTTATTCAGAGAGTTAGGCCTAACCACTTTAGGAAGACTAAAGTATATATTTATGAAATTAGATTTCATAAATATATGATGAATAACTTAAAAGAATTAAACTGGGTACTCAAGGATTAAGATGTAGTAATTTACAAAGTGGCAGTCTATATTCATGACTTTGTATTACTACGAATATTTTAAGACTAAAGTATATATTTATGAAATTAGGTTTCATAAATATATGATGAATAACTTAAAAAAATTAAACTGGGTACTCAAGGATTAAGATGTAGTAATTTACAAAGTGGCAGTCTATATTCATGACTTTGTATTACTACGAATATTTTATGAAGGGGTTGCATGTATAATAGAGTCTTGGGATATAATTTATTAATAAGGCCTAGAGTGCAGTTATATTTATATAGTGGTATTAAATATAATTATTGATAACTTTGGACTTGTCAAAAGTAGACAGAAAAGCCCAAGGCCCATTGGAGCTAGTGTCTTATTTGTTCCCTTTTGGTCCTACTCCAAGCCACACACTAAAGCCCAATTGGGAAGGCCCAAAAAGTTAGCCTAATTAGATAATCAGTTATGTAGAGAGAAACGTACAGAATTTTATATAAGAATGAAATGGTTTGTATGTTGGTGTAAGAAACTCCTTCGTATATTCTCTCTAGAAGAAACACATAGAACTGATTGAGAGACCACAAATCTTGGGCATTAAGTGGAATTGGAGTGAAGATTAAAAGTGTTCCCGAATACTTCTAATCTTTGTTTTGAAATTCACCATACCAAGGTACACTCTCTTGTTCTTATATTCTGAAATTTACATTGCACATGTTATCTATTGCGAATGAAGTAGATCCGTTAATTTTCTGTTGCGTATGTTTTGCATGCGATACAAACATGTTATTTTCCTTCGATCCAGTGAGTTTGTTTTGATTAAGAATAGCAACAAGTGGGCTAAATGTTGCCATGATTTAAATCTGAAAATAATAAACATGAATATAATAAGTAAACTAGATATTATCAATTTAGCATATAAGCATATAATATGGAACCTTAATAAAACCATAAAATAATATATGCAACGACAACCCAATCCATGTCTATAATTCCTTGGTAGCAAGTTTATTATAAACACATTAATTGGTTGAGAAATATTCTCATTATTAATGCTATCATAATAACTCTTACCAAACAAAAATAATATGCCGTTTTGCCTTTAGCCTCTAAGTAATAATGATATAGCTCCTTTGGAAATGTTAACATTAGACTTAGTGTAGTGTACACCATTATCTAGAATCATGTGTAGCCATATTTCATCTCTCTTATAATGTTTAAACTTGTAGTACCATGGAACAAAAAACACACTCCTTAGGGATCGCGAGGCATATGCGCCAAGACGAGGTGTTTGTCCACACTACTTTAAGTAGGTAAGTTCAATCTTGTAGTACTATAAAGTAAAGGGCAAATCCGCCAAATACCATTATTTTACAAAATATTTTGCAAAAAAACACTGTTTCTGAACTAAATGGCAATCTACCACTTTTTTTTATACTTGACTTTACTGTTCACGAGTTTCCCCTTTTCTAATCCACCGTGGTGCTGCTGACATGGCACTCGGGCAATAAAAAAATAATACTTGGTACTCGAGTCTGAGAGACTCGAGTACTGTAGAAGCAATACTCGAGTCTGAGAAACTCGGGTATCAATCTGTATTGCCGCGAGATTTTTTGAAATTTTGTCCCGTTGGTACTCGAGTCTCGGGAGCTCGAGTACTGTTAACACAGTACTCAAGTTTCCCAGACTCGAGTACCACTAAACTCTGCCCCTTACAATCACACTTAAAATCTCTATCTTAAACTCACTTTCAGTTTCACTTTCAACTGAAACACTTTCTCAAACTCACTCGCATCACTCTCACTTTCTCAATCTCCGTCTCGTTCTCTCAATCTCGCTATCATCTCACTCTAAACTCTCCCACACGCTCTCAATCTCCCTCTCGGTCTTGCTCTGGCTTCCATTCACAGTCTTGCTCTCGCTCTCATTCTCTGTCTCGGTCTCCGCCTCAGTCTCGGTGTCGGTTTCGGTCTCGGTCTCGCCTCAGTCTCGGTCTCGTTTTCTGCATCTTGAGTTTGGAATCACAAGGTGTGTCTCCTTATCTCAATATTTGTTTGAGCATTGGAGGGTTAGGGTTATTTGGGGTTAGGGTTATTTGTGGGTATTTGTGGTTAATATTTGTGGGTATTAAATGAAATGGTTTGAAAATGATGGTTGTGTGTGTGTGATGTGGTTAATCTCTCTGTTATTTGTGGTTAATCTCTCTGTTTTTTGTCTTCATGGGTTTCTGAGTTTGATTTCTCTCTTTGGTTTGATCTCTTTGTTTTTTTTTATCTTTCTTTGTTTTTTGAATTCGTGTTTTGGGTTTCTGTTTGATCTTTCTCTGTTTTTTTTTTTTTTTGTCTTCGTGGGTTTCGTGGTTTGTCTTCGTACGTTCATAATTCAATAAGCATTAGCTGGGGCACCCATTGATTTTAGTGTTGTAACATTTCAGACTATAAGGAAAACAAATGCAAGGGGTAAAAATTATATAGCTGGTGATCATGTGAACATTTATTGGGACCAAAATGGGGACTTAAAAAGTTAAAAAATTAATTGAGTTTGCATCATGCCATGTCCCGGTCCAACATTTTCAGGACTTGCCTTGTTGCTTGTTGATATTGTATGATAACGTAGGTTGGAAGAGATGTCATAGTATTCACAGTAAAATCAGTGGCCAATGAATTGCAAAAGCAAATTACATTTTGCTTCTACCGAAATTACAAGCCCTTAGCCTCTTATGCATCCAAACAACTTCTTAAAACCAGTTTAAATCATCACCAAACAGCACATTTTATCTCTTTACTTTGTTTTGCCTTTTCAGCTAGAGAAGAAATTAGTTTTGGAGATGCTAACTAAGCATTACTCCTATATAATAGCCTATTTCCAATATGTGCATAAACTAATTATGGCAAGTGAAACATGCAGGTCTACCATCAACTTAATAGAGACTAGATTCAATTTTTAATTCAAGATTAAATTATAGCACTCCCCTGGAGCGGTTAAGTCAGCAGCAACCATAGAACCTTTAAGTTCATGCATTTTAGACATAAGCTGATCTACTGAATCTGAAAACAGACCAGACATACTATGAGGTTAAACGGAAAACCAATTTGGGTGCAGACACACACAATACAGAATACAACAAATGATGACGTTCCACAATTGTCAATCTTCCAAATGACACCTCAAACACAATTTTTACATAATGGAGTCTCTTGATTATATTAAAACACTATATGTATCATACAAATTCACTTGAATAAACACGAATACAAAAAAAATTTAAGACTCGAGCTTCACTTCTTGCATTTTCATACATTACAACACCATTTCCAATGTTTGTTTAATCACCTTTAATTTATGCCAGATATGTTGATGAGAATGCGAATTAGCATATATTTCTCTCTTAATGCTTAGTCTTTTACACTTACTTGGTGCCTAAATATACTCATTATTCTTATATTTTGATTTAGGGTGCAAATTGAGGCATTAAGTGCAAACGTAGCTAATTGGGCGATTCTGGACAGCTTTGACATCTCTTCATAATCTCAGCATAACTCTCTCATCTGAGCTCCAATTGAGATGATTCAAGATGCTATGGAACGCTAAGACAAAGATCTACAACTTTCATGTTTTGAGTTTTGAGAGATACGGGCCGCATCGAGGTCGAAATTGGGCTTGAAGTTGCAGCACCTGCACTGTTGACGTTCTGGAATGTTCCTTTGCCTACAATTCTAATATGCAATCTGATGCGATTTATTTATGGAAGCTTCCAGATCTGATGCACGAAAATTCCAGCTGAAAAAACACCACTTTCCTAGTTATATTAGGGCTTTGTTTTATTTTTAATATTTTTCCTTAATTAGTTAGATTTGAATATTATTATTTAGAATATTTTTAGGAGATTTTGTAGGCTTGGGAAAGGGGGAATTAACGTGAAAAAGAGGGAGGAGAAATCAGAATTACATACCTCTCTCTCTCCCCTCTTCTCTAATTTATTTTCCTCTTTTGAGTTTTCTGTCATGGCCCTGCGTGGCTAAACTTTTATACTTGGTCGAAGGAAACTGAAGCCCCGGAATCAATAAAACTGTGAGATCTAATTTGTTTTTATTGTTCAATCTATGCTTTGAATATTGGATGTTCTTCTATGCCTATTTTCATGATTGTCTTGTTTAATTACTAGGAGGCCTACTAGTTAATTATTCGTTGCAATCTACTGCTAGGTTAGATATCAAATCCGTAATTGTTTGATCTCTCTAATTTGTGAAGCAACCAAGATTTAATGATTTGCTGCGTCAGAAATTATTAGATCTTAGGAAGAACGCCCGACTAAATTAAATACAACTGCTTGTGCTTGTGTTGTTTAGCTTCATTGATCCCTCTAATTCTTAAGGCTGCTACTAGATTAAACCTTTAGCACTTGTCTTGAGTTGTTTAGTAGTTAGGGTTAATTAGATCGCTTGTTTTCTAATTAACTGTGACTAAGGAGAGATAGGAAAATAATTCCAACGGTGAATATTCAAAATGTGAATTGATATATATTTGCATCGATGATCAGTTGTGAAATTCCGGTGGTGGATGTTGACTTAGACCAAGGTTTGTTCTTTTGATTGATTTCGATATTTTAATTTGAATTATTCCCTAGTTGTTTTTCTTAAAATTGTTTTCATTATACTCAAACCCCCCCCCCTCCTTGTTCACGTGGCATAAAACTAGGCTAGATACTCTCCGTGGGAACGATCCTTACTCACACTACTACATATGTTTTTAGGGGTATAGGTTTTATTTTTGGTTGCCTGCGACAGCACACCAGACCCACATCAACAGGGACCCTCTATACAGGATGACCGGATTCTAATGAAACTCGAAAGGTCCTCCCAAATCCCCGATTGATCCAAGAGAAAGGTCGCCCCATCTTAACACGAATTAGGAATGAGATGGACGAGAGCGGGGGACGGCCGAGAACCACACCATGGAAGGAGGGGGGGCGGAAGGTGCAATGCGGGTTGTGTAACCAAGAGGGGCATAACAGAAGAACATGCCCTAAGCGGAACGAGGTACCGACGAGTGGTGGTCTCACGAACTAGGTACGCTAAGTTTGAACTGTGGCATCCTTCTAAATGTAACTTGAAACAAAATGCATGATATTAGCCATTAGACCAAAATGCATGCTATATGCCATTCAATTATGCATTTATACTATAACCTACTTTCCCTATAAGATGCATACAAAAAGTCGTAGTCATAGAGGGTTATGCAAAAGTTTTTTTTTTTTTTTTCTTTTTCTTTTTGTAATGCTCTAAAGGGTGAATATGATGACGTGCCTTGGATCATACAAAATCTCTGCTCTGATGCCAAGTTCTTTAGTTAAAATTTTGATAGTCGTTTCTTCTGTTAGGTCAAGGCTCAAGAGGGCAAACTAAAGTGCCTATTCTTAGGCCAAGTTTGCAGCCCATAAAAAGTTGTCATTTTGTTGCAATTGGCTTCTCTCCCTACCTCACTAAGTGAGTTTTTTGTTTTATTTTATTTGTTGTTTTTTTCTTTGTCTTCTTAAATAAAATTCTTTATTTAGCCCCCTTTAAAAAAAAAAAAAAAGAGTTGTGTTGAACTGAAGTTAGGAAAAATGTAGTTTATAAGAGGGAGTTGATTTTAGCTTTATAAGATGTCATTAGTCTCACCTAAAAATTGAAGCTAGGAAATATATAGTTTAGAAGAGGGAGTTGGATTTTAGCTTTATAAAAAGTAAACAACCTTGAGAGTTGAGAGTTAGAGAATTCCTTTTAAAATAAGCTTGAGGCTTTACACTCGGGGTACCAAAAAAAAAAAAAAAAAAAAAAGTTTAAGACAGTTTATAGGATTATTCTAAATTCTCCTAAAATGAGTTTTCATATTGAGTAGATCCATTGTTCACCACTAACTACGTCTCTTTTCTATGCATTGTGCACCTGCACATATATTTAATGACAGGTTAAGGGAGGATTAGCAATCTTTGTAGGATGACTAATGGATTTTCTTTGTGGGGCAGGTGGACGTGGACATGGCCGACAAAAATCTGAAGGTGTTGGGATGGGGTAGATGCTACCCTAGAAGGCACTTATTTCCTCCTTTAAGGGCAAGATAATGTCTTAAGTAACAGAGCCAGGGAGAAGATGTTCCCTTGCTGCACAAGTGATTGGGGGTGCACCCTGAAGACTGCATCCATGTAATAGATTTTAGTATCGTTTTTTTGATGCAAAATGTCATTTGTAGAAGCAAACAATACAATCTTCCTTGAAGTTCCTCTCAGTGTGGACACCCATATTAACTTATTATACTTTCTCAACATTGTATATGTGACTAAATTATTGTTGATGATGAAACCTATCTCAATATCAAAATTGATAAGGTTTTAATACTTTTTAGTTGGGTTTGAATGTCCAATTGGAACTTTATAGCAGTGAGTGTAAATAGCAGTCATGTAACAGAAGGCTATAGCTAATTTGGAAGAAAACTGGAAATAGCATGCATAATACTCGAGTCTGGGAAACTCGAGTACTGTGTTAACAGTACTCGAGCTCCCGAGACTCGAGTACCAACGGGACAAAATTTCAAAAATCTCGTGGCAATACAGATTGATACCCGAGTCTCTCAGACTCGGGTATTGCTTCTACAGTACTCGAGTCTCTCAGACTCGAGTACCAAGTATTATTTTTTTATTGCCCGAGTGCCATGTCAGCAGCGCCACGGTGGAATAGAAAAGGGGAAACTCGTGAACAGTAAAGTCGAGTATGAAAAAAAGTGGTAGATTGCCATTTAGTTCGGAAACAGTGTTTTTTTGCAAAATATTTTGTAAAATAATGGTATTTGGCTGATTTGGCCATAAAGTAAACACCCTTCTTTGGGATCGTGAGACATATACGCCAAGATGAGATGCTTACCTATAGTACTATGAACCAATAATGGAGGCCGTAAGATCCAACCCTTGTATCTCTCTCCCACTAGATGTTTTAAATTAAAGGTTTTTATGATCAAGAACCATAATAACGCTAGAAACCTTGAAAACATAATCTTAATCTCATTAGGAATAAATTTCATTAAACAAATACTTTAATCCTAGCGTTAATATATAATAAATATATAAACCAAGGCAAGCAACAATATGATGAATCCTTTTTTTTAAAAAAAAAATTGCATATAAACCCATATTATATTATATTATAACATAATATAATATACGGTTTCATTGTTTCTTTTTAAAACAATTATCATATGCTATGCGGCCATCAAGAACTTGCATATATATATATATATATATATATATATATTTGAAAACATGTTAATGGCATGCCACATGAATCAAAACCATGAAAACCTGCAAGAGTTATATGATTCTATAGCATATAATACAATGCCAAATCATGCAAGTCTTACATGGATTCTTCATGCAGTGCAAACATGGCCAAGCATTGCAACCATTTGGTTCACGCAATATATAGATTGTCAATAACTAACCAGGCGGTTATATTCAATAACTAACTTGCATTCAATAACTAAGCAGGCGGTTATATAACAAGACACGGCACTATTCTATTGACCATGGGCTTCATGGATTCAAACGTAACCTATATATTCATGGATTGATATATAACATTCAATCCATACAATTAAGTATTATTCTTTTATCATGTTGGTTATAAAACAACATCATCTTGAAGTTTATGACCAACATAATTCTTTTGAAGATGAAATTCGAAATTAATAAAAATTCTTTTCACATGTTATACAAGCATGATATGAAAATTTGGCTCTAATACCAATTGATGGTAAATCTGGTTTTGTATCTCATACAAAACACAAAGCGGAAGCAACAAACATGGATCTATTTCATTCATGATTGATAACATGCACTATGTAAATTTCAAAATTTAAGAACGAAATAGTGTACCTTGGTTCGGTGAAATTCAAAACAAAAGATTAGAAGTACTTGGGAACACTTTAATCCTCACTCCAATTCCACTTTACGCCTAAGAAGTGTGGTCTCTCAATCAGTTATTCAAGGGAGAATGATTGAGTGGCTTCACAATGATGTATCTTTTTTTTCTTATATAAAATTCTGTATGTTTCTCCCTTTATAAATAACCAATTATCTAATTGGGCCGGCCTATTGGGCCTTTCTGTTAGGGTTTATGCCCTAAAATCCAATTTATTGACATGTCACAAATGATTAAATTGTTTAATTATATGAGACTATTTATTAATGAACTAATGGGACATTATCTTAGTCCATGAGATGCATAGTATGTGATTTATGTGATTTAGTCACAGAAGATATAAATCACAAGTTCTTTGTAAACTCAGAATTTTAGTTCGTAGTCGGTGATGAAATTGGGCATTTCATCTGCGAAGACTATAACATATCAACTAAGATGATTTGTCTTGATCATGGAAGTGGAGACTTCTAGTTGGTATGTTGATATGTTTTAAGAGTTAAGACATATTGAACTGGACCGCTGTGAGATTTATTATTCTTCTAAAGACTGTCAAATGAATAATAAATCTCACGACTTCTATTTACATCAACTCTAAATCCTGAGAGAATAATGGATCTGATCATGAGATGTAGGTTGCTTTGATATATCAGGAGTGAGATCTATAAGTTACGGTCAAAACCTCAGTATGTTGGGCAGCCGCATTTAGTGTTGATGGAACATATATTCTCAAGATGGAATTCATAATTTCTTAACGGAGATATAAAATATTTACTTGAGATAAGTTTAATGGTTTTGGTTATTCAGCGAGTTGGGCCCAACCACTTTAGTAAGGAGTTACTAAAGTATATATTTATGAAATTGGATTTCATAAATATATGATGAATAACATAAATGATTAAACCGGGTAATCAAGGATTAAGATGTAGTAATTTTCAAAGTGGCAGTCAACTTTCATAACTTTGTATTACTACGAATATTTTAATGAAGGGGTTGCATGTATAATAAAGTCTTGAGATATAATTTATTAATAAGGCCTAGAGTGCAATTATATTCTTATAGTGGTATTGAATATAATTAATAGTAACTTTGGAGTTATCAAGAGTTGATAGAAAAGCCCAAGGCCCATTGGAGCTAGTGTCTTATTGGTCCCTTTTGGTCCCACTCCAAGCCACACACTAAAGCCCAATTGGAAAAGCCCAAAAGGCCGGCCCAATTAGATAATCAATTGGTTATAAAAGGGAAAAACATACAGAATTTTATGAGAAGAGAAAAAAAAAAGATACATCATTATGAAATGGTGTGTATGTGTGAGTGAAGCCACTCAATATTCTCCCTTAGAAACTGATTGAGAGACCACACTTCTTGGGCGTAAAGTGGAATTGGAGTGAAGATTAAAAGTTTTCCCAAGTACTTCTAATATTTTGTTTTGAATTTCACCGCACCAAGGTACGCTATCTTGTTCTTAAATTCTGAAATTTACATAGTGCATGTTATCAATCATGAATGAAATAGATCCATTTGATTGCTTCCGCTGTGTGTTTTGTATGAGATACAAAACCAGATTTTCCTACAATTGATGTCAGAGCCAGGTTTTCATCTCATGATTGTATAACATGTGATTGATTTTTGAAATTTAAGAAAATTGTTATCTTCGTGTTTTTCAATATCATGAATGCCGAATGCCTGTGTTTGTTGCATTGGTTGCAATGCTAGGATATATGGATATATATAAATTCGGCATTGCAAGAAACGGTTATATGGATATATCATTTCGGCATTACAAGTATATTTATATATATTGTTTTCGGTTGAATGAATCAATTGATGGTAACCGTACTGGAACTGTCATGTGCGATTCTTTTATTACAAGCCTTTTGGTTTATATATATATATATATATATAAAACACTAGGAACGGAAAATGGTACTGGTATCATCCGTGTCTTGTAATATCAAAGTTGTATTGCAAGTTTGATGATATTCATTGTAACCGCCAACTGCATGGAACGGTGCCATGCACGTTGAATATATGATATATATGATATATATATATATATATATATATATATATATATTGGTTCATGCAATCCGTTTTGCTTGGATATATAAATTGGCTTGGGTATTGCATGGATTTAAAGGCTTAAATGAATGCACAGTTTGGTTTTTGGTTGCACGGATTGTTATATGATTGTTATATATACAATGTATAAATGTGTGCACTGCTTGAAGAAGCCGTGTATTATATATATAAAGGCTTATATATTAAGGATGGCCTGCATGTAATATATAAGGCTTGCATGTAATATATAAGGTTTATATTATGTCCGTATATTAAACTGTGTTTTCATATGTTACAATTTGTATGGAGATACAGGAATATATATATATATATATATATATATATATATATATATATATGCCATCTTGTTAATGCTAGGATTATGAAATTTATTCCTAATGAGATTAGGATTATGTTTTCAAGGTTTCTAGCATTATTTGGGTTCTTGATAATGATCTTGAAAACCCTTATGTTTGATTTGTAAATCTTCGTTGATAAAATGAAAAGGTGTTTTTATTGGAAGAATAATGAAGATGTCAAAAAGGCTATGTGATGAATTTTATAGTCCTTAAAAGTTAAGGACATTTATTAATCATTGTCTAACTAAAAGACCTAATGAGATCAAAGATGTTAGTTTAATAGAACTCTTAGTCCTGTATTATTTATGATTAAAGGTCCTTAATTTATTTTAATTAGAGGTTTTTAATGAGATTAAAATTCTAATTAAAAGGTATATAGTTTCTAATGAGATTAGAATCTTTTATTTAGTAAATTAAGGATAGAGTTCTATATAACTAATTTTTGATTCATTAGTGTTTAAGGAATCCTAAATAGTTTAGGCCTTCCATTTTAGTTAGTGATTCTAATGAGATTAGAATCTTTACAAAGTGCAAGGTTATTAGTTGTGATGGGATCACAATTATTTAAGAAAAACCCAAATAACAAGTGGGAGTGTTGAAATAACCATTTTGTTAAGTTTATTGTAATGTGAATAGATACCTTGTCTTGACTTCGAGTCTTGCATTTCATGCGGAGGGTATTTACTTCATGGATTGCAAGGTTAAACTTTTTGTGATTGCGCGAATGTTCGTTACGCTATTGTGACATGACTTAGCAACATCACATTGAATTTAAACAATTAAACACATTTGATGTGTAGGGTTACAATTGTGATTAGATCACAATGATTTCATAACAATCCACTTGTTTTAAAATTTCTAGTGGGAGAGAGATACAAGGGTTGGATCTCACGGCCTCCATTATCGGTTCATAGTAGTGTGGGTAAGCACCTCGTCTTGGCATATATGCCTCGCGATCCCAAAGGAGGGTGTTTACTTCATAGTACTACAAGATTGAACTTACCCGTTTAAAGTAGTGTGAACAAGCACCTCGTCTTGGCGTATATGCCTCGCGATCCCAAAGGAGGGTGTTTTGTTTCATGGTGCTACAGGTTTTAAACACTATAAAGGGAGATGAAATGTGGCTACACATAATTCTAGATAATGGTGTACACTAGACTAAGTGTAATGTTAACCTCCCAAAGGAGCTATGTCATTATTACTTAGAGGCTAAAGTTAAAGCGGCAAATTATTTTTGTTTGGTAAGAGTTACCATGATAGCATTAATAATGAGAATAATTCTCGCCTGATCATAGTGATTGGTATGACCTCGCTACCGAGAAATATTAATTATGGGATTAGGTTGTCGTTGCACCTAGTATAGTATTTTTGGGTTTCATACTATATGGTTATGGATGCAAAATATAATGTCCCTGTAATTATGTTCATAGTCTCAAAATAAAGTTGTCATAATTTTGTTCTCTAGCTACTATTTTAAGTGAATCACATTAATTAAGATACTATATTGGACATGATGCTTAAAGAGCTGAAGTACATATTTATGTTCTGATTCAGCATTGTCATAATTTCCTATGCATGATGCGTTGATGGAAGATAGCTTATGATATGATCATAGTCTCCATTGAAATGCTAAAATGTTGCATTGGCTTCTATCTCAATTGTGCTACTGCATGAGATGCAAGAGTTAGTACTAAAGTTAGACTTTATATTAAGTCTAAATGAGATGTTTGGTATGAATCATATTGAGTGCTAAGAAAAGCTCAAAGAGTTCCAATTCTATGTCATTTTATGAAAATATTTTTTTAAATGAATTGGAATTTTTGGATGTAGAGATTAAATGTTAATCTCAAATGGATATGATCCACAAGTCCTTGTTAGCATCATTTGATCAATTCAGATTGTTTTGAAAATAAATTATTTTTATGTTATCTGAATTGATGAGTGAGTTCTACACAACGGAAGACATCCTAAAAGCTAAGGCTAGGATCAATATGATTTAATTCAAATTCTTAGCCTAAACTGAAAGGTAAGGGTGGTAAGAAGAGGAATTATAATATCAAACAATTGGACAGGCTAGATGCCTTAGTAGTTGCCAAAAGGAAATTAGACTTAAAAGTATAACCAAAGGAAAAATATTTCTGTTTTTGGTAAAGCTAAGCATTATCCATGATTGTCTTCTAGATGGAAATTTACATGTTTTTACTTTTTAAAGAGAAATGTTCCATCCTTTGTAATTGTATGTTTTGGAACTTATGCTAGATCTTATTAATCTAAATGATATTCAAGATTGGTGTACGATGGGCTTTTATAACCATTATTTTATTATATTCCCAGTATATGAATTTTATTTAGAGGATAATAAGACCTAGGGCTCCTTTATTGTAAAGGAATAAAGTTTCACTGACTTCTTTTAGTCAGTACATAGATGAAGGATGAATAAGACTCTTTTAGAAATAGTAAAGTACATGATAAGTATTTCCATTTGCTTATTTCTTTTAGAGATGTACTCTAATAATTACTGTACATTTTCTAAAGTTGATTTCAAAAGTTTGTTCCTAAGACATTTGTCAAATTGTGAATTGGGTGAAAACCTAGTATATGATGCTTCCACTTTTGGAAATGTCCAGCACTTGTGCTAGAAAGGAAGTCTAACAAATTGAAATCAAAAGGTTGAAAAATGTGTGTTTATGATGGGTATCCAAAAGAAATTGCAAAAGATTGTTTTGGTAGTCATAAAGAAGACAAGATGTTTGTAAAGTACAAATACAAAGTTCTTGATGATGACTATGTGAATAATCTTAAAGCAAAACGTATAATTGTTCTAGAAGAAAGATGTCATAATTTGTTGAAAGACAACTATAAAATACATTTAGAAATGAGTTGGTTGTATTAGATACACCACAAGGCATTATTCTAAATGTATAGCTAATACACCGGTACAATATTGTAGTGGGAGGATTATTAATTACCAAGTAAATTCATACTTTTGGGATAAACTTTTGAAGTTATTCCACAAGGATATGAATTTGATCCTTGGTCCAACGTAAAGGCAATAGATGATATGAATATGGATTACTGGATCAAGGTTATGTAAATAGAATTAGATTCTATTTAAAGTCTAGAACTTGTAAGGCACCTAATGGCATTAAGCCTATTGTTCTCAAATAGGTCTACAAGAAAAATGAGATTGATAGATTTGAAGGTGCAAACCTTCAAAGTCAAGACTAGTGGCGAAAAGATTTTTTCACCAATAGTCAAGATTGGTTCTATCAAGATTCTCTTATCCATTATATTTCATTTAGATGAAATATGACAGTGGATATCAAGAAAGCTTCTTTTCATAGCAGTCTTGAGGAAGACATCTTTATGATTAACTAGACTTGTTTATAGCAAAGAACCAGTAATGTTTAGTATGCAAGCTGTTTAAAGTCCATTTATGGATTAAAGCAAGCATCTAAACCATAAAATATCATATTTGATCAAGAAATCAAATTTTTTGATTTTGATCAAGTATTAAAAGGCCTTATATGTGTGAAAGCTATATAGAATAATAAATTTCTTAATGTATGTTGATGACATTCTAATCATTAAGAATAATGTAGAGATATTGTCATCAATAGAGTTTTTGTTGTCTAATCCAGTTTGATATAAAGTACTTGGGAAAGACTAGTCATATCCTAAGAATTTAAACTTTGTTAAAATTCAGATATTAGGATATTGAGTCTATCTCAAACTGCTTAAATAGATTAGATTTTAGCCAAGTATAGCATGTAATACTTCAAGAAAGGATTCTTTCCTTTTAAGTTTGAAGTTCCTTTTATAAAGGACTATGGTCCTAAAATATATAAAAGGAAGAGCATATTAAGATTGTCCCTAATACTATATCAATAGGAAGTCTTTATGCTATACTATATACTAGGCTAAATATCTATTTTGCAGTGGGCATGGTAAACAAAAATCAATTGAATCAAAGATCACTTAATTTAGTGGGAGTAAAGCATATACTCAAATATCTTAGGAGAATGAGGGATTATATGCTTATCCACAAAAGTGAGGTTTTGATTGATACTGGATGCACAAATATTGATTTGTAGTTTGATTGTGATTCATGAAGTTGGACTTCAAGATATGTGTTCATCCTAAGTGGTGAAGATAATTTATGCAATAAATCTGACTGAAACTTGTTCCCAAACCTTGCCTTAGAGTGACTATGAATTACTCTAAAGGGAGATAAGTGTCAGATATATGGTAAATTGTCTTTAAGGGCAAGTGGGAGATTGTTAGGGTTTATGCCCTAAAATCCAATTTATTGACATGTCATAAATGATTAAATTGTTTAATTATATGAGACTATTTATTAATGAACTAATGGGACATTATCTTAGTCCATGAGATGCATAGTATTTGATTTATGTGATTTAGTCACAGAAGATATAAATCACAAGTTCTTTGTAAACTCAGAATTTTAGTTCGTAGTCGGTGATGAAATTGGGCATTTCATCTGCGAAGACTATAACATATCAACTAAGATGATTTGTCTTGATCATGGAAGTGGAGACTTCTAGTTGGTATGTTGATATGTTTTAAGAGTTAAGACATATTGAACTGGACCGCTGTGAGATTTATTATTCTTCTAAAGACTGTCAAATGAATAATAAATCTCACGACTTCTATTTACATCAACTCTAAATCCTGAGAGAATAATGGACTTGATCATGAGATGTAGGTTGCTTTGATATATCAGGAGTGAGATCTATAAGTTACGGTCAAAACCTCAGTATGTTGGGCAACTGCATTTAGTGTTGATGGAACATATATTCTCAAGATGGAATTCATAATCTCTTAACGGAGATATAAAAGTCCAAGCAATGCATTCATTTTGTTCACACCACTTCCTTGTTATAGCCAAGCCGTGCAAAACAAAAGTCCAAGCAATGCATTCATTTTGTTCACACCATTATCTTGTTATAGCCAAGCCTTTATAATAACCAAGAAATCATGCCAACATAGACATTAATATCCAAGCAGTGCATGCCTTATATTCACCGCACATGGCAGTTAACTATTTATGCCGTGTCTTGACTTTGATGGATTTCAATAACAAGGCCATCTTTCATCTTGGCTATGGATTCACGCACATGGCTATGGATTCACATGTTATACGGATTCAAAGTCTAGGCATTCAAGCAATTAACCTTATTGCATCGCTTGGCAAGTTCAATGAAGACACGGCTTCATTCAATAACTATCAATCCTTGGCATTAAACTTCAATCTATATATCACATCAAAACATGTCTACACAAAAGAACACGTTCAAGGACACAATAATGCAGAAAATTTGACTGCAAAAAATTAAAACACAAAGATAACGGTTTTCTTAAATTCTAAAAATAATCACATGCTATACAATCATGAAATTGAAAACCTGGCTCTAATACCAATTGTTGGTAAATCTGGTTTTGCATCTCATGCAAAACACACAGCAGAAGCAACAAATGTGGATCTATTTCATTCATGATTGATAACATGCACTTTGTAAATTTAAGAATTTAAGAATGAAATAGCATACCTTGGTGCGGTGAAATTCAAAACAAAAGATTAGAAGTACTTGGGAACAATTTTAATCTTCACTCCAATTGCACTTTACGCCCAAGAAGTGTGGTCTCTCAATTAGTTTCTAAGGGAGAATAATTGAGTGGCTTCACTCGCATATACACACCACTTCACAATGATGTCTCTTTTTTTCTTATGAAAAAATTATGTATGTTTCTCCTTTTATCAATAACTGATTATCTAATTGGGCTGGCCTATTGAGCCTTTCCACTTGGGCTTTAGTGTGTGGCTTGGAGTGGGACTAAAAGGGACCACTAAGACACTAACTCCAATGGGCCTTGGGCTTTTCTATCAACTCTTGACAAGCCCAAAGTTACTATTAATTATATTTAATACCACTATATAAATATAATTGCACTCTAGGCCGTATTAATAAATTATATCCCAAGACTTTATTATACATGTAACTTCTTCATAAAATATTCGTAGTAATTCAAAGTCATGAATGTAGACTGCCACTTTGTTAATTACAACATTTAATCCTTGAGTACCCGGTTTAATCCTTTTAAGTTATTCATCATATATTTATGAAATCCAATTCCATAAATATATACTTGTATATCCTTACTAAAGTGATTAGGCCTAACACTCTGAATAACCAAATCCATTAAACTTATCTTAAGGGAATATTTTATATCTCCGTTAAGAAATTATGAATTCCATCTTGAGAATATATGTTCCATCAACATTAAATGTGGCTGCCCAATATACTGAGGTTTTGATCGTGACTTTAGATCTCATTCTTGATATATCAAAGCAACATGTACCTCATGATCAGGTCCATTATTCTCTTAGGATTAAGAGTTCATGCAAATAGAAGTCATGAGATTTATTATTCATTTGACAGTCGTTAAGAGAATAATAAATCTCACAGTGGTCCAGTTCAATATGTCTTAACTCTTAAAACATATCAACTAGAAGGTTTCACTTCCATGATCAAGACAAATCATCTTAGTTGATATGTTATAGTCTTCATAGATGAAATGCCCAATTTCATCACTGACTACGAACTATAATTCTAAGTTTACAAAGAACTTGTAATTTATATCTTCTGTGACTTTTCACATAAATCACATACTATGCATCTCATGGACTATATGATAATGTCCAAATATTCATGTTACCATTATTTTAGATAATAATAAAACAACTTTATTAATCATAACATTAAGTCATACATAATGTCATACACAGCATTATACAATAGGATTTAAGGCCACACATAGTACATAGCATGGCATACATGAGACTTCCCACTGCAGAAGCATAAGGAACTTGTCTCATCATATTTTCTTTCTCTAGAATCTTAGGCCTTTGGTCATCAGACAGAGGAACTCCATGTCTAAAAGGAAGTAATCCTTTCTTGAACTTTTGCATGCTAAACCATTCTAGAACCTTATCTATATACCCAATTTGTGATAAACCTAACATCTTATTCTTGCGATCTCGCCAAAGCTTGATCCCTAGAATAAAGTTAGCTTCACCTAAATCCTTCATTTCAAATTGGCTTGAAAACCAAACCTTTACCGATGACATTACCTTTACATCATTTCCAATGAGTAGAATATCATCAACATAAAGTACTAGGAACATTACTACTTTATCTTGATGTCTTTTGTACATACATGGTTCATCAAGATTTTGTTCAAAACCAAATGATTTAATTGCTTGATCAAATCTGATGTTCCATGACCTATATGCTTGCTTAAGTCCATAAATGGATCTTTTCAACTTGCATACCATATGCTCTTGGTTCTTTGCTATGAAACCCTCAGGTTGCATCATATAGATTTCTTCTTCAAGATTGCCATTAAGAAATGCAGTCTTGACATCCATTTGTCAAATCTCATAATCATAATGAGCAGCAATGGATAAGAGAATTCTGATAGATTTAAGCATGGCTACTGGCGAAAAAGTTTCATCATAATCAATACCTTCTTTTTGTGTATACCTTTTCGCCACTAGTCTTGCTTTAAAGGTTTCAACCTTTCCATCTATCCCTCTCTTTCTCTTGTAAACCCATTTGCAACCAACAGGTTTAATGCCATTAGGTGCCTTTACAAGATCCCATACTTGATTAGAATACATAGAATCCAATTCAGATTTCATAGCTTGGACCCAATGATGTGCATCTATATCATTTATTGCCTCCTTATAACTGTAGGGATCCGATTCAACCTCTTCTAGGATAGCTTCATAAGTTTCTCCCAAACCTATAAATCTTATAGGAGGCCGAACAATTCTCCCACTATGACGAGGCACTTGTGTACTAGTCATCTCATGAGTAATGTCTTGTGGTGTATCCAATACAACCACATCATTCCTAGTTTCATCCATTGGTTGTTTAATTACAGGTTCATCTAATTCAGCCAATACAACTTTACTTCTAGGATTAAAATTATTCACAAAATTATCTTCCAAAAATTTGGCATGGGTACTAACAAATACTTTGTTATCCTTATGATTATAGAATAAATAACCCTTGGTTTCCTTTGAATACCCTAAAAACATGCATACTTCCGTTTTAGCTTCCAACTTATCAAACTTCCCTTTCAATACATGTGCTGGACATCCCTAAATGTGGAGATATTTCATACTAGGCTTGCGCCCACTCCATAATTCCTTAGGTGTGTTGGGAACAGATTTTGATGGAACTAAATTCAAAATATGCATAGCAGTTTTTAGTGCATATCCCCAAAAGGAAATTTGTAAAGTTGAATAACTCATCATGGACCTAACCATTTCCAAAAGAGTCCTATTCCTTCTTTCCGCTACACCATTTTGTTAGGGAGTTCCAGGTGCAGTCAATTGGGAAACAATCCCATTTTGAATTAGATAATCCTTGAAATCCCTAAGAAAGTATTCGCCACCTTGATCAGATCGAATGGCCTTTATGCATTTACCCAATTGATTTTCAACTTCAGCCCTAAACTCTCTGAACTTTTCAAAGACTTTGGACTTCTGTCTCATTAGGTACACATAACCATATCTTGAGTAATCATCCGTAAAAGTGATGAAATACTCATAACCTCCTTTTGCTTGGGTTGACATAGGACCACATACATCTGTATGAACTAATTCAAGCAACTCTTGGGCTCTTCTACCTTTTGTATTAAAAGGTCGTTTGGTCATTTTACCTTTCAAACAAGATTCGTAAACTGGAAATCCATTAAAGTCCATGGGCTGTAAAAGTCCATCTTTGATTAGTCTTTGAATCCTACTTGAATTAATATAACCCAAAAGCAAGTGCCATAGATTGTGGTTTATGCCCTAAAATCCAATTTATTGGCATGTCATAAATAATTAAATTGTTTAATTATATGAGACTATCTATAAATTAACAAATGGGACATTATCTTTGTCTATGAGATGCATCGTATGTGATTTATGTGATTTAGTCACAGAAGATATAAATCACAAGTTCTTTGTAAATTCAGAAGTTTAGTTCGTAGTCGGTGATGAAATTGGGCGTTTCATCTACGAAGACTATAACATATCAACTAAGATGATTCGTCTTGATCATGGAAATGGAAGATTTCTAGTTGGTATGTTGATATGTTGATATGTTTTAAGAGTTAAGACATATTGAACTGGACCGCTGTGAGATTTATTATTCTCATAACGACTGTCAATTGAATAATAAGTCTCACGACTTCTATTTACATCAACTCTAAATCTTGAGAGAATAATGGACCTGATCATGAGATGTAGGTTGCTTTGATATATCAGGAGTGAGATCTATAAGTTACGATCAAAACCTCAGTATGTTGGGCAACTGCATTTAGTGTTGATGGAACATATATTCTCAAGATGGAATTCATAATCTCTTAACAGAGATATAAAATATTCTCTTGAGATAAATTTAATGGGATTGGTTATTCAGAGAGTTGGGCCCAACCACTTTAGTGAGGAGTTACTAAAGTATATATTTATGGAATTGGATTTCATAAATATATGATGAATAACATTAAGGATTAAATCGGGTACTCAAGGATTAAGATGTAGTAATCTACAAAGTGGCAGTCTATATTCTTGACTTTGTATTACTACGAATATTTTAATGAAGGAGTTGCATGTATAATAAAGTCTTGGGATATAATTTATTAATAAGGTCTAAAGTGCAATTATATTCATATAGTGGTATTGAATATAATTAATGGTAACTTTGGACTTGTCAAGAGTTGATAGAAAAGCCCAAGGCCCATTGGAGCTAGAGTCTTATTTGTTCCCTTTTGGTCCCACTCCAAGCCACACACTAGAGCCCAATTGGAATGGCCCAAAAGGCTAGCCCAATTAGATAATCAATTGTATATAAGGAGAGAAACATACAGAATTTCATAAGTAATTTTCATAAGTCTTTCCAATAGTCTTTTCATAAGTGTTTTTCATCAAGATTACACAAGGAATGAAATGGTTTGTATGTGAGTGTTGAACACTCCTTTGTTCTCTCCTTGGAAACTGATTGAGAGACCACACATCTTGGGTATTAAGTGGAATTGGAGTGAAGATTAAAAGATTTTCCAAGAACTTCTGATCTTTTGTTTTGAATTTTACCGCACCAAGGTATGCTTTCTTGTTCTTAAATTCTGAAACTTTCATAGTGCATGTTATCAATTGCGAATGAAGTAGATCCGTTTATTTTCCGCTGCGTATGTTTTGTATGTGATACAAACATGTATTTTAATCCCAACAATTGGTATCAGAGCGGTCTTCAATTCGAATCTGAATAACATGTTTTGTGAGTTTTAGAATTAGAGATAATAGTTTCATGATGTTAGAAAGTTATATATGCATTTAATTTTCTGCATGGTAGTTGAAACTACAATTTGATAAAAACTGATATTGATGTTATGATGTTGTTTAAATCTGAATTTAAGTATGTGAAATTCATCTTTAAGACTATAGCATCAATGGAATTCAGTTTTGATATCAAATTCTGCATATCATGTTCATATGATGGTTGTTTATTCATGAAAAATTGTTAAAAACTGTTTGCAATTGCTCTGAAAAAACTGAAAACACAGGTTTTTCGCGGGTTAGCTTCTCACGAAGTTACTCGCGAAAAATGATTCTGAAGACAAAAACTTTTCGCGGGTAAGCTTTACTCGCGAAACAGTCGCGAGTTAGTAGCGAAAGTTTCTATCTGATTTTTTGTGTTTTCAATTTTTGCCTTAAATCGATTTCGTGGGAAGTGCTTAGTCGCTAGATACCCGCGAGACAGTAGCAAAAGTTTCTGTCTGGATTTTGTGTTTTCACTATTTTTTCTTATGCCTTTTTCGCGGAAAGAGCTTAGTTGCGAGATTCTCGCGAAAATGCATTCGAAGGGAATTTAGAATATTTTCTAAATGTTTTTAAATGTATAAAGTGTAAGGAAATGTGTGATGAGATTACACATGGTTCTAACTAAAAGACCTAATGAGATCAAAGATATTAGTTAAATAGAACTCTTAGTCCTAAATAGTTTAGGGCTTGTCTTTTAAGAAAAATTCTAATGAGATTGGAATTGTTGTATGATTAAAAGTCCTTAATTTATTTTAATTAGAAGTTTTAATGAGATTAAAGCTTAATTAAAAGGTATATATATTTTCTAATGAGATTAAAACTTTTTATTTAGTAAATTAAGGATAGAGTCTTCGATAAATGCAAGATTATAAATTGTGATTGGATCACAATTATTTAAGAAAAACCCAAATAATGAGTAGGAGTGCTGAAATTACCCTTTTGTTAAGTTTATTGTAATGTGAATAGCTATCTTGTCTTGACTTCGAGTCTTGCATTCCATGCGGAGGGTATTTACTTTATGGATTATATGGTTAAACTTCTTTGTGATTGCGCGAATGTTCGTTACGCCATTGTGACGTGACTTAGTAACATCACATTGAATTTAAACAATTAAACACATTTGATGTGTAGGGTTAAAATTTCAGGACAATCCACTTGTTTTAAAATTTCTAGTGGGAGAGAGATACAAGGGTTGGATCTCACGGCCTCTATTATCGGTTCATAGTAGTGTGGGTAAGCACCTCGTCTTGGCGTATATGCCTCGCGATCCCAAAGGAGGGTGTTTACTTCATAGTACTACAAGATTGAACTTACCCATTTAAAGTAGTGTGAACAAGCACCTCGTCTTGGCGTATATGCCTCGCGATCCCAAAGGAGGGTGTTTTGTTTCATGGTACTACAGTTTTAAAACACTAGAAAGGGAGATGAAATGTGGCTACACATGATTCTAGATAATAGTGTACACTAGACTAAGTGTAATGTTAACCTTCCAAAGGAACTATGTCATTATTACTTAGAGGCTAAAGGAAAAGTGGCAAATTATTTTTGTTTGGTAAGAGTTACCATGAGCATTAATAATGAGAATAATTCTCGTCTGATCCTAGTGATTGGTATAACCTCGCTTCCGAGGAATATTAATTGCGGAATTAGGTTGTCGTCGCACCTAGTATAGTATGTTTTTTGGGTTCCATACTATATGGTTATGGATGCAAAATATAATGTCCCTGTAATTATGTTCATAGTCTCTTGTCATAATTTTGTTCTCTAGCTACTATTTTAAATGAATCACATTAACTAAGAAATAATTTTGGACATGATGCTTAAAGGAGTTGAAGTACATAAATATGTTTCGATTCAGCATTGTCATAATTTCCTATGCATGATGCATTGATGGAAGATAGCTTATGATATGATCATAGTCTCCATTGAAATGCCAAAATGTTACATTGGCTTCTATCTCAAGTGTGCTACAGCATGAGATGCAAGAGTTAGTACTACACTTAGACTTTATATTAAGTCTAAATGAGATGTTTGGTATGAATCATATTGAGTGCTAAGAAAAGCTTAAAGAGTTCCAATTCTATTTCATTTTACGAAAATATTTTATTTTAAAATTAATTGGAATTCTTAAATGTTGAGATTAAATGTTAATCTCATATGGATATGATCCACAATTCCTTGTTAGAATCATTTGATCAATTCAGATTGTTTTCAAAATAAATTTATTTTTATGTTAATTGAATTGATGAGTGAGTTCTACGCAACGAAAGACATCCTAAAAGCTAAGGCTAGGATCAATATGATTTAATTCAAATTCTTAGCCTGAATCGAAAAGTAAGGGTGATAAGAAGATGAATTATGATACCAAACAGTTGGACAAGCAAGTTGTCCTAGTAGTTGCCAAAAGGAAATTAGACTCAAAAGCATGACCAAAAGGAAAGTGTTTCTGTTTTGGTAAAGCTAAGTATTGTCCATGATTATTTTCTAGATGGTAATTTACATGTTTTACTTTTAAAGAGAAAGTTTCCATCCTTTGGTACCGTATGTATTTGGCACTTATGCCAAGATCTTATTAATCTAAATGATATTCAAGATTGGTGAAAGATGGGCTTTTAGAACCATTAGTTTGTTATATTCCCAATCTATGAATTCTATTTAGAGGATAATAAAATCTAGGGCTCCTTTATTGTAAAGGAATAAAGTTCTAATGACTTCTTTAAGTCAGCACATACACGAAGGATGAATAAGACTCTTTTAGAAATAGTAAAGCACATGATAAGTATTTCCATTTGCTTATTTCTTTTGTAGATGTACTCTAATAATTACTATACTTTTTTTTAAAGTTGATTTCAAAAGTTTGTTCCGAGGACAATTGTCAAATTATGGATTAGGTGAAAACCTAGTACTTCCACTTTTAGAGATGCCCAGCACTTGTGCTAGAAAGAAAGTTTAACAAGTTAAAATCAAAAGATAGAAAAATGTGTGTTTATGATGGGTATCCAAAAGGAATTGCAAAAGATTGTTTTGGTAGTCATAAAGAAAACAAGATGTTTGTATAGTACAAATACAAAGTTCTTGATGATGACTATGTGAATAATCTTAAAGCAAAACGTATAATTGTTCTAGAAGAAAGATGTCAAAATTTGTTGAAAGACAACTATAAAATACATTTAGAAATGAGATGGTTGTATTAGATACACTATAAGGCATTATTCTAAATGTATAGTGATGATGCACAACAAATCAGTAGGCTGGACACTTCGGATTTCTACGGCGGCGATGACAATCTACTTGAAAATCTGGAAAGATAGACAACACAGTCAGAGGTGACCGGGGTGTACCGGCCAGAAACCCTCCGATGGCAAAGTCAGTGTCTTCTTTAAACTTTGGAAGTCCAAAAAACTTGGAAGATATTCCGTACCTTTTTATTTGGTGATCGTTGTCCTTATATAGTCCACGCCATGAGCAGTTACTCGCTTCATAACTTCTCCTACATTGGAGGATGCCGGAAGGTTCGTAAGTAACTTCCATAACTGCCATGGAAGTTACTTTATTAAGCCGTATGTTCTGTAACCGTCATTGGAGGTGGCTTCGCGGCAATGCCTTGGTTACAAATGCGTTATGGAACAAGTATATAAACTTCGTCCAGGGAATCTGCGATGGCCACGTTTGAGGTCGTGACAGTCCGTCCAAGGGTCTTTGTGCACGGACGAGTCTACCGTGGACGAATCTACTGTGGACGAATCTACTGGGTCATGGGTCAAGGTATTTCTCTTCTTCTATGGACGACCCCTATGGACGAGTATGGAGTAGGGTGTTTTTCAGGACACCATCAGTTGCCCCCAGTCCGTGGGTCGTCTAGGAAGATGTATAGTGTTGTCCCTTGGACGCTTGTGTAAACACTCCACATTTTAACTTGTCACGTGTCACGATCTTAGTAGCGGAGATTCACGTCGACTCATTTTTCGAGGAGTGTGCCACGTGTCAGCTTATGACTGGTTGTGACGTTTCAGGTACTAAAGTCTTCGCCTATAAATAGTACAATTCCTGAGCTACCCTCTCATTTTTGAAAATTTTCTTCACTGACACTCCTCGTCTTAGCGCCTCGTCTAGAAGTTTTCCGCGTCCATAGTCATCTAGATCCAGGTATTCTCCTTATTCTCGTCCTTAGGGTTCAACTTAAAAAATGTCTGAAGTTATCCTCTCCTCGTCTAGCAACAGTGTTGAGAAAGCCATAGACGAGTTCCATGATCCCAGTAGTTTTAGTGGGTCGAGTAACAGTAGTAGTAACAGTAGCAGTGATGGGAATACCTCAGACGAGTATACGTCTGGGGTCCCTGGAGTTCCTTTAGAGGTTCTCCAGGAATAGCTTATGACGAGGACTGAGTCCGGGTCCAGGGCAGGTACCAGTGCTCCCTCGTCTATCGTTCAAGACGATGAGGAGGTTGTTTACAGCTGTGCCTTAGATATCCCGTCTAGGACTGATACCAAAAGGTTAGAATCTTTGAAATCGTGGTATCAAATCCCAGATGACTTAAACCCTAGGCTACCCGTCCGTGGGGAGTGGTGTTGCCAACCCCATTTTGGAGTTGGTATTTATGAGGCTTACCTTTTGGGAGGCTTGAGGTTGCCTCTTAACGCCTTTGCTAGGGAATTGCTGTCTAGGTTAGGTTTGGCCATCTGCCAATTTAACCCCAATGCATGGAGACTGATTGTCTCTATGCAAGTCTTATGGAGGGAGGTGTTTGGGGGGAATCGTCCTCTCACTGTGGACGAGTTCCTCTTCTGCTGCAAGCCCTCCGAGATCAATCAATCCCTGGGCTTTCATCAATTTACAGCTAGGGGGGCTGATTACAGGTTGATCCAGTCCTTGGTTACTTCTGACAGGAACTGGAAGACGGAGTTCTTCTTCGTCTCTGGCCCTTGGGCTGGGAAACCAAGTGAAGTTGGTAGGGATCCCTTTGGTCCCTACACAGGAGAGTTAGGGAACCTTCGTCCTGAAGGTACGTTTAAGGTTGTCCGTCCTGAGATGTTTATATGTTTCATTTATTTATTCTCGTCTAACGCTCTTCTCTTTTTTTTTTTTTTTTTTTTTTTTTTTTTTTTTTTTTTTTTTTTTTTTAGGCGTCAGACGACCTCACCTGAGCAGGTTTTACATTGAACGAGTTCAAAAGGCTCGTCTGTACACCGACAGAACGTTCCACTCTTTGGTGAGCTTAAGACGCCTTGCAGCGTGGGGCTTAGGTCCAGAGCCATCCCCTGAAGCCGTCGCTTACGAACGTACCGTCCGTAGACGTAAGTATTTACTTGCTTTTTACTTTGTTTATTTCTTGTTCTTATTCACCATCTTCTTCCATTCTTGTAGGAATGGCAACAATGAATCAAAATAAGGGTAAGGAGGTGGTGGACGAGGTGGCTGGGCAAGGTGCTCGATCCCAACCTCGTCCATTAGTTGGTGACAAAAGGAAGTCCGTGTCAAAGGGGGTTGACCTGGGGAGGCTTCCAAGTCGTCGGAAAGAGAAAAGGGCCAAGCATGGGTCGTCGAAATCTGGTGCCGTCGAATTCGGTTCTGTACCCACTGTCCAGCAGACTCCCGTCCATATTGTGGACGACGAGCTCTTGGATCCTCCGTCTATGCGTGTGCCGTCCACAGTCCAAGCGCCTGTTTCACCCTTACCCTCTAGCCAAGTCACTTTGAACCTCCTTGGAGATGAAGATTTAGCTTGGGAGAGGTTCGAGAGGGTTGTCACTGATCAGGACGTGGAGGCCTGCTACAACATGTCCTTGAAGGATTTTGAGCACTCTGGTGTTCACGATCTTTTCAAGGTGAGTTTTTTTTTTTTTTTTTTATCTCGTCTTCCTTTTTTTTTTTCTATCCATACACGTCTAAAAACAAATCTTGTGCAGGCCATGTCTAAGTTCATTGCCGCGTCCAGGCAAGCGACGGAATTAGACAAGACGAGGATCCTGCTGGAGAGGAGGATACAGGAAGTTAAGGACGAGAGCAAGAGGTGGGCTGAAGTGGCGGCCAAGGCTAAGGACGAAGTAAAGGAGTTGCAGGTCCATATGGACGAGCTTAAAACTGAGGCCATAGAGAAGGACACCTGTCTTGAGAATCTCCAGAAAAGGAATGACGAGCTGAGTGGTCTTCTTGAAACGGCTAAGGGAGACGCAGTTGCACAGTTCAAGGCGTCCAAAGAGTACACCGATTCTTTGGACACGAACTATGCAGCTGGGTTTGAGGATTTTAGATTGGACGCCATGGAGACCTTCCCCAGCCTTGACTTCAGCTCGATAAAACTCAACCTTGGTGGTGCTACTTCGAGCTCTCTTCTCCAGACGAGCTCTGAAGATATCAATATTGAGGACGACGCCACTACTCATCCTGTTCAAGACGGCCCTAGTGTTGATCCCTCCCCGTGAAGACTTAGTTTTAATAGTAGTCTTTTATGTATTTTTTTGATTTAGTCTATTTGCTCAAAACCTTTGAATGTAATATGAGTACAATTTCTTCGTCCAAAGTTTTAGGACCAGGACGAGGCTTTTAAACAGCTGTTTATTTCTCCTGAGGGTTTTTGGACGGGTTGTCCACCCTTATTATTTGATGAATGAATGTTTCATTTACTTTTTGTATAGACGAACTGTTTTCGCATTCCAATTATGTTTTGATCGGTCCATTATAGGCATTTGTTCACCTTTTAGCTTATAAAGTGAACTTTATTCACCCGTCTATGAGTGTTGACTTCAACATTGTTCCTTCGCCCTTTTTTGTTGGACGAGAGTTTGCCTATGGACGAGTTAAACTTTATTCACCCATCTATGAGTGTTGACTTCAATCATTGTTCCTTCGCCCCTTTTTGTTGGACGAGAGTTTGCCTATGGACGAGTTTTCAGTTTGTGCTTAATAAAAATAGATTTTCATTTACTCGTCCAAACTTTGGCTGTTGATATGTTTTGGATTGTGCGTTTCCTCGTCCATGGTCGGGTTGGGTTATCCCTCGTCCATGGTTGGAATAACACATTGTGGCATCAATTCGTCTACTTGAAGAACGTGCCTTATTATTGCTTTATCCTGTTTTAAAGGAAAGCTTATGGACGATACATCCTTGCGTCCAAGGATTTTCCTCGTCTTTGGTTCATTTTCACACATACTTAGATATATTTTAACATACATCACATATATGCTATAAATGTAAATATTCGTCCATAGGAATGGCACATGTTTGAGAGCTTTTGAGAGCTAGTGCCTTTAGGGAATTACAAACGTAGTAACACAATTCATAAGTAGTACACGTCTAAAACATTAGTAGTAAGCATTTATTAGAAAACTACTTCGACACATCCATGACGTCTGATGCTCGTCCATGGTTTTTATTGATAGTATCTTCTCAGATGTTCAACGTTCCAGGGGTGCTCCAGCTTCCGTCCGTCCAGAGCTTCCAAATAGTAGGATCCTTGCCTCTTACAATTAATAACCCTGTAGGGTCCTTCCCAATTTGGCCCCAGCTTGCCATGAGCAGGGTTTTTGGTGGCCAAGGAAACCTTCTTTAGGACGAGGTCCCCTATGTCGAACCGTCTGGGCTTGACCATGGTATCATAGTGCTTGGCCATTAAGTTTTTATACCTTGTTGCCCTCTGTTCCGCATTCATCCGTACCTCGTCTAGGAGATCGAGGTTAAGACGAAGCTGATCATCATTTTCTCCATCCTGATATTTCATCACCCTATGGCTGGCCATGTGCACCTCCGCAGGTATAACTGCTTCGCTCCCGTAGGCTAGTTTAAAAGGTGTTTCCCCTGTGGGGGTTCTTGCTGTCGTCCTGTAAGCCCAAAGGACTCCTGGTAGTTCATCTGGCCATACACCCTTTGCCCCGTCAAGCCGAGTCTTGATAATTTTCAGCAAGGATCGGTTTGCTATTTCTGCTTGACCATTTGCTTGTGGATGGGAGGGGGAGGAGTAATGATTCTGGATGCCGAAGTGTGCACAGAAGTCCCTGAATAATGCATTGTCAAACTGCCGTCCATTGTCCGAGACTAACACCCTGGGTACCCCGAACCGGCATAAAATGCTCTTCCAGACGAAATTTTTGACATTTTGTTGTGTGATCTTCGCTAGTGGTTCTGCTTCTATCCATTTAGTAAAGTAGTCTATACCCACCACCAAAAACTTCATCTGCCTGGTTCCTAGCGGAAAAGGACCCAAAATGTCTAACCCCCATTGCGCGAAGGGCCAAGGGGCCATCATAGGAGTGAGGTACTCTGCGGGTTGTTTTGGGATGTCGCTGAATCGTTGACACTTGTCGCATACTTTGACATAAGCTTTTGCGTCTGCTTGCATTGTGGGCCAATAATACCCTGCACGGACGAGTTTATGCACTAGTGCTCTTGCCCCCGAGTGGTTTCCACAGGATCCTTCATGAACCTCTCTTAACACATAGTTTGCTTCGGCCGGAGCTAAGCATCTTAAGTAGGGTTGGGAAAATCCTCTTTTGTACAACATATCATTTATGAGGACGTACCTGGCCGATCTGATTCTTAGTTTCTTGGCCTCGTCCTTCCCCTCTGGTAGCTTTCCATTTTGTAGGTATGCCAATATCGATGTCATCCAATTGTCTTCACCTTCTATCTGCTGTACTCCCGGCAGATCTATGCTTGGCATGTATTGTACTTCGTCAAACTCATCCACTTGTCCACTTGCCGAGGCTTCTTTTGATAAAGCGTCTGCTTTCATGTTTTCTTCCCTAGGTACCTGAATGAAGCGAGCCTCCTTAAACTTTTTCACGAGGCGTCGCACCTTACTAAGATATCTCCTCATGCGTTCTTCTTTCGCCTCGTATATCCCATTCACCTGGCCCATGATTAGCTGGGAATCTCCATGGACGAGTATTGATTCTGCTCCTAAGGACTTTGCCAACTCTAGCCCCTTCAGAAGAGCCTCGTACTCAACTTCGTTGTTGGTTGCTGCATACTGTAGGCGGACGTTGTATTCCAGTTCATCCCCTTCTGGGGATGTCAAAATGACTCCTATCCCGCCTGTATGTGATGTGGAGGATCCATCAACGTGGATAACCCATTTTTGAACGCTGCCCGGCTCGTCCAAACCTTCAACGTTAGGGGTAAACTCTGCTATGAAATCTGCTAGTACTTGTTCTTTTATTGCGCTTCTTGGTAGGTACCTGATTTCGAATTCTCCCAGTTCAATAGCCCATTGGACTAGTCGCCCTGCAGCTTCCACCCTGTTCATTGCCTTCTTCAATGGATGGTCTGTCAAGACATTGATGACGTGCGCTTGAAAATAGTGTGTCAACTTCCTCGAGGCCGTGATCAAAGCGAAGGCCAATTTTTCCATCATAGGATATCGTCCTTCTGCTCCTCTCAGAGCTCGGCTGGTGTAGTAGACTGGTTTTTGTACCTTTCCTTCTTCTCTGATTAACGCCGAGCTAACAGCATGTGGGGACACCGCCAGGTACAAGTATAGTTCTTCACCAGGTATGGACGGGCTTAGCAGCGGAGCAGTGGTTAGGTAGGCTTTGAGGTCTTGGAAGGCCTTCTGACATTCGTCCGTCCACTCAAAGGCTTTTTTAAGAACCCTGAAAAATGGCAAACACTTGTCAGTTGCTTTGGAGACAAACCTGTTGAGCGCAGCAACTCGTCCAGTGAGTGCTTGGACTTCTTTGATGTTTCCTGGCGGCTTCATGTCAATGATGGCCTGGATCTTATCGGGGTTCGCTTCGATCCCTCTATGCGACACCATGAATCCAAGGAATTTTCCCGACGCAACTCCAAAAGCGCACTTGCTAGGATTTAGTTTCATATTGTACCGCCTGAGTGTGTTGAAAGTTTCCTGAAGGTCACCCAAATGGTTCTTCTCATCCAAACTTTTCGCTAGCATGTCGTCTACATAAACCTCCATATTTCGTCCGATTTGTGACTGAAACATCTGATTAACCAGCCTCTGGTAAGTTGCCCCTGCGTTTTTTAAACCGAAGGGAATCACCTTATAACAGAACAGCCCCTGGCTTGTCACAAAGGACGTCTTTTCCTGATCTGCCTCGTCCATCTGTATTTGGTTATAGCCCGAGAAAGCGTCCATGAAGCTTAATAGTTGATGTCCGGCTGTTGAATCCACCAATTGATCGATGCGTGGCAAGGGGTAACTGTCCTTGGGGCAAGCTTTATTCAGATCAGTGAAGTCCACACACATTCTCCACTTGCCGTTTGCTTTCTTGACCATCACTACGTTGGCCAGCCACTCTGGGTAATAGACTTCCCGAATGAACTGCGCTGTCTTCAACTTCAGGACTTCTTCCTTTACAGCCTTGTCCCGTTCTGGAGCAAAGACTCTTTTCTTCTGACGGACGGGCTTGTAAGACGGACATACATTCAATCGATGTGTGATGACACTTGGATCAATTCCCGGCATGTCTTCGTGGCTCCAAGCAAACACATCCACACTCTTTTGTAAAAAATGGATGAGGTCTTGCTTTGTTTCTTTCTTCATGCTTGTTCCTATTCTGGTGAACTTTTTGGGGTCGTTTTCGTCCAAAAGAACATCCTCAAGTACTTCGGTAGGCTCTGCAACAACTCTCCTTTCCTCTATGTTCATCGTCTGAGTTGCTTCGTCCATGGTTAGCATGGCTAGATAGCATTCTCTCGCTGCTAGCTGATCTCTTTGCACTTGCCCTATCCCGTGCTCTGTCGGGAACTTGACCGACAAGTGGTAAGTGGACGTCACTGCTTTCCAACTGTTCAGGGTAGGTCTTCCAATGATAGCATTATACGACGATGAACAGTCTACCACGAGGAAATTTATCTCCTTTGTAGTCTGTTGTGGGTGTGTTCCCACCACCACAGGCAGCGTAACCATTCCTACTGGTTGCACCTTCATTCCTCCAAAGCCTACCAAGGGTGAGTTCACTGGGCGTAATAAGTCTCGTCCGAGATTCATTTGCTGGAAGGCGGGGTAATACAGGATGTCTGCGGAACTTCCGTTGTCAACTAGCACCCTTCTGGTCGTATATCCGGCGATAAGCAGGGTAATAACGATCGCGTCGTCATGGGGGTGGTGAAGTCTTGCAGCGTCCTCGTCTGTGAAGGTAATGGATTGTTCCCCGGCTTCCCCCGTCCTGACAGGTCGTCCTGAGAGTTGAACATTCTGTACTACCTTCAGGTATGTCTTCCGTGACCTGGAAGTCTGTCCTGCTGAGGTTCCTCCAAAGATTGTCCTTATTTCTCCTAGCGGTGGTCGGGGCGCCTCTTCCAGCTTTCCTTTCAACTTTTCATCCTTCTGATCTCGTCCAAGGAAATTCCTCAATTTTCCCTGCCTAATGAGGTTTTCTATTTGCTGTTTCAAATCGAAACATTTGTCCGTGTCATGCCCGTGGTCTCTGTGAAAACGGCAATACTTGTTCTTATTGCGCTTGTTGGGGTCTCTTTTCATCTTTTCTGGCCATTTGAGGGACGGATCATCCTTGATCTGCATAAGCACTTGGTCAAGTGGGACATTCAGAGACGTGTAGTGCTGACTTCGTCCTGAGGATGAAGCTGGCCTCCTATTATCTTGATCCCTTTTTTCCCCTGCACGGGCCTTCTTTGGACGGGGAGCTTGCTCCTGGTGACGGGTGTTGTCTCCTTCCCTTCTTTCAGCTCTCTTCCTCTTCTTAGCTATAATCGCATCTTCTGCGTTCATGAAATTTTGGGCCGAATGGACGAGCTCAGCCATGGTCTGAGGCTCTTGCTCATAGAGCTTGTGGATGAACAAGTCAGAATTGACCCCGTTGTGGAAAGCTGCCAGTAATAGTTTGTCGTCCATCTCGTCCACAGTGAGGGCTTCTCTGTTGAAGCGAGTAATGAAGGAGCACAAGCTCTCATTTTCCCCTTGCTCAATTGTGAGCAAACTGGACGAGGACCGCTTATGCCTTTGTCCTCCAATAAAGTTGTTGACAAATAGTTTACTCAACTCTTCAAACGAACTTACAGAATTTGGAGGTATTTTGCTGAACCACACTCGTGCCGGTCCTTTGAGCGTAGTTGGGAAAGCCCTACACATGATCTCGTCTGGAACTCCTTGGAGATGCATTGTGGTTTTGAAGGTTGCTATGTGATCGCATGGATCACGCGTCCCGTCATATGAGTCTAAGGAAGGCATCTTGAACTTGGCAGGCAGGGGATGGCTGTTAATGGAGGCTGAGAAAGGGGAGTCCGTACGGTGAACCAAGTCTTCCACGGGATTCGTTCTCCTCATGTTCTCCCTCATTTCTTCCATGGCTTTACGCATTTGGTCCATTTCCCTCTCCAAGTGTGGCACTCTTCGTGAAACGGTACCCCTCGACTGGCCTTCGGGGTCAGCGTTTTCTCGAATCTCTTGACTCTGGGCTTGTCCTTCCTCGAACCTCTCCTGGCGCTGCCTCCGCAAGTGAATCTCCCTAGTCAACTCCTGGTTCTGACGGGTTAATTCTGCCATGGCGGCTGCCATGGATTGTATGTGTTGGAGGGCTGGCTGTTGAGCGACTGGCGCTGACTGTCGATCGCGGTTAGGATTGCTGGAGGCATCTCTACTTTCTTGGTGGCCTGGGCTGGTAGCCCTTGATCTTGTCCGAACCATACAGCCTTTCGTTGAAGGAAAGTAGTTAGTACAAACTTATCTCTTTCCCACAGACGGCGCCAACTGATGATGCACAACAAATCAGTAGGCTGGACACTTCGGATTTCTACGGCGGCGATGACAATCTACTTGAAAATCTGGAAAGATAGACAACACAGTCAGAGGTGACCGGGGTGTACCGGCCAGAAACCCTCCGATGGCAAAGTCAGTGTCTTCTTTAAACTTTGGAAGTCCAAAAAACTTGGAAGATATTCCGTACCTTTTTATTTGGTGATCGTTGTCCTTATATAGTCCATGCCATGAGCAGTTACTCGCTTCATAACTTCTCCTACATTGGAGGATGCCGGAAGGTTCGTAAGTAACTTCCATAACTGCCATGGAAGTTACTTTATTAAGCCGTATGTTCTGTAACCGTCATTGGAGGTGGCTTCGCGGCAATGCCTTGGTTACAAATGCGTTATGGAACAAGTATATAAACTTCGTCCAGGGAATCTGCGATGGCCACGTTTGAGGTCGTGACAGTCCGTCCAAGGGTCTTTGTGCACGGACGAGTCTACCGTGGACGAATCTACTGTGGACGAATCTACTGGGTCATGGGTCAAGGTATTTCTCTTCTTCTATGGACGACCCCTATGGACGAGTATGGAGTAGGGTGTTTTTCAGGACACCATCATATAGCTAGTACACCAGTACAATATCGTAGTGGGAGGATTATTAATCACCAAGTAAGTTCATACTTTTGGGATAAACTTTTGAAGTCATTCCACCAGGATATGAATTTGACCCTCGGTCCTACGTAAAGGCATAGGTGATATGAATATGGATTATTGGATCAAGGTTATGTGAATAGAATTGGATTCTATTTGAAGTCTAGAACTTATAGAGGTGCCTAATGGCATTAGGCCTATTGTTTTCAAATAGGTCTACAAGTAAATGAGATTTATAGATTTGAAGGTGCAAACCTTCAAAGTCAAGACTAGTGGCGAAAAGATTTATTCAGAAAGAAATTGTTCAATTATAAAAAGATTTTTTCACCAATAGTCAAGATTGACTCTATCTAGATTCTCTTATCCATTATATTTCATTTGGATGAAATATGGCAGTGGATATCAAGAAAGCTACTTTTAGTAGCAATCTTGAGGAACACATCTATATGATGTAACTAGACTTGTACATAGCAAAGAAACAGTAGTGTTTAGTATGCAAGTTGCTTAAATTCAATTAAGGATTGAAGCAAGCATCTAAATCATAAAATATCATCTTTGATCAAGTAATCAAATTGTTTGATTTTGATCAAGTATTAAAATGCCTTATGTGTGTGAAAGCTATATAGAATAATAAATTTCTTAATGAATGTTGATGACATTCTAATCATTTAGAATGATATAGAGCTATTGTCATCAATGGAGTTTTTGGTTGTCTAATACAAGTTGATATAAAGTACTTGGGAAAGACTGGTCATATCCTAAGAATTTAAACTTTGTTACAATTCAGAAATTAGGATATTGAGTCTATCTCAAACTGCTTGAATAGATTAGATTCTAGTCAAGTATAGCATGTAATACTTCAAGAAAGGATTCTTTCCTTTTAAGTTTGTAGTTCCTTTATATAGGACTATAGTCCTAAAACATATAAAGGAGGAGCAGATTAAGATGGTTCCTAATATCATATTAATAGGAAGTCTTTATACTATGCTATACACTAGGCTAAATATCTATTTTGCGATGGGCATGGTAAGCAAATATCAATTGAATCAAAAGATCACTTAATTTAGTGGGAGTAAAGCATATATTCAAATATCTTAGGAAAATGAGGGATTATATGCTTGTCCACAAAAGTGAGGTTTTGATGGTTATTAGATTTACAAATGCTGACTTGTAGTTTGATTGTAATTCATGAAGTTGGACTTCAAGATATGTGTTCATCCTAGTGGTAAAGATACACATTAAGCATAAGTATTATCTCACTAGAGAGATGTGAGTACTTGTGTAGTAGTAGAAAAAGGTAATTTATGCAATAAATCTGGCTAAAACTTGTTTCCAAACCTTGCCTTAGAGTGACTATGAATTACTCTAGAGGGAGATAAGTGTCGGATATATGGTAAATTGTCTTTAAGGGCAAGTGGGAGATTGTTGGGATTTATGCCCTAAAATCCAATTTATTGGCATGTCATAAATAATTAAATTGTTTAATTATATCAGACTATCTATAAGTGAACAAATGAGATATTATCTTAGTCCATGAGATGCATCATATGTGATTTATCTGATTTAGTCACAGAAGATATAAATCACAAGTTCTTTGTAAATTTAGAAGTTTAGTTCATAGTCGGTGATGAAATTGGGCATTTCATCTGCGAAGACTATAACATATCAACTAAGATGATTTGTCTTGATCATGGAAATGGAAGATTTCTAGTTGGTATGTTGATATGTTTTAAGAGTTAAGACATATTGAACTGGACCGCTGTGAGATTTATTATTCTCCTAACGACTGTCAATTGAATAATAAATCTCACGACTTCTATTTACATCAATTCTAAATCATGAGAGAATAATGGACCTGATCATGAGATGTAGGTTGCTTTGATATATCAAGAGTGAGATCTATAAGTTACGGTCAAAACCTCAGTATGTTGGGCAACCACATTTAGTGTTGATGGAACATATATTCTTAAGATGGAACTTATAATCTCTTAACAGAGATATAAAATATTCCCTTGAGATAAGTTTAATGGGATTAGTTATTTAGAGAGTTAAGCCCAACCACTTTAGTAAGGAGTTACTAAATTATATATTTATGGAATTGGATTTCATAAATATATGATGAATAACATTAAGGATTAAACCGGGTACTCAAGGATTAAGATGTAGTAATCTTCAAAGTGGCAGTCTATATTCATGACTTTGTAGTACTACGAATATTTTAATAAAGGGGTTGCATGTATAATAAAGTCTTGGGATATAATTTATTAATAAGGCCTAGAGTGCAATTATATTCATATAGTGGTATTGAATATAATTAATGGTAACTTTGGACTTTCAAGAGTTGATAGAAAAGCCCAAGGCCCATTGGAGCTAGAGTCTTATTTATTCTCTTTTGGTCCCATTCCAAGCCACACACTAGAGCCCAATTGGAATAGCCCAAAAGGCTAGCCCAATTAGATAATCAGTTGTATATAAGGAGAGAAACATACAGAATTTCATTAGTAATTTTCATAAGTCTTTTCATATATGTTTTTCATCAAGATTACACAAGAAATGAAATGGTTTGTATGTGAGTATTGAACACTCTCTTGTTCTCTCCTTAGAAACTGATTGAGAGACCGCACATCTTGGGCATTAAGTAGAATTGAAGTGAAGATTAAAAGATTTCCCAAGGACTTCTGATCTTTTGTTTTGAATTTCACCGCACCAAGGTACGCTTTCTTGTTCTTAAATTCTGAAACTTTCATAGTGCATGTTATCAATTGCGAATGAAGTAGATCCGTTTATTTTCCGCTGCATATGTTTTGTATGTGATACAAACATGTATTTTAATCCCAACAGCATCACTAATAGAAGAAAACTTTCTCTTTAATGATTTTACATGAGAGCTACTATCTAATTCAGAATTGTATAATTCATACTTATTAGGAGTTAAAATATAAAGATCATCCACAATATTGCCAAAACAAATAAACACTTTATCCTTATTTATTACAACATTGTCTTTTAGGATAACATAATATCCATATTTACCTAAATAAGTTGCAGAAATTAAATTCCTACGAACATTAAGTAAATACAAACAGTCTTCCAATATTAAAACCCTAGACTCAAAACATAAATTAAACATTCTAACAGCTACAACTGGTATTCTGCTCCCATTAGCCAAAGTAAGAAACAATTCCCCTTCATTAAGTTTTCTAGTCTACTAGAACCCCGGCAAAGTATTGCAGATATGATTAGTACTGCCTGAATCCACACACTAAGAATTCGTGGAGTTCTGTATCAAACATAGTTCAAGAAGGAATGTACTTTTCATACCTTTATTCTTGGCAGCTTTGAATATTGGACAATTCCTCTTCCAATATCCTTTTTCACCACAATGGAAACACTTTCCTTTGTTTTTCTTTCCTTTGTTGGCAACTCCTAAGGCAAGTTGTTTACCATCTCTTTTGGTGAAGTCCTTCTTCTTCTTCTTCTTTTTGCCTTTGCCTTTCAACTTAGGTTGAGAAGCAGAAGCCTCACCCATATTGGCATTAAAACTAGAAATACCAAGGATGCCTTCCACCGCTACCAATTCATTCATCAATTCAGATAATGTATAAACCTTTTTGTTCATATTATAGTTAAGCCTGAATTCCTTGAATGATTCTGGTAGTGACTGGAGTATCATATCCACTTGAGATTCTCCATCAATATTGGCACCTAAGACTTCCAATGTATTCAGATTAGAGATCATCCTTAGACAATGCTCCCTCATTGAAGTACTTTCAGCCATTTTGGTATTATAAATTTTCCTCATTGTTTCTTGCCTTGCAGAACGGCCTTGCTCACCAAGCATCTCATTCAGACTTAGCATAATGTTCGAAGCCAATTCTACATCCTGCATTTGATGCTGTAGAACATTTGAAATAGATGCTAGGATATAGCACTTGGCCATCTCATTAGATTTCTGCCAATGATCATATCGCTGTGTTTCCTCAAGAGGAGCATCTAATGATGGAAAGCTAGGACATGGTTGAGTAAGCACATATTTGTGCTCTTCAGCAGTTGGAACAATGTCCAAGTTTCTTTTCCAGTCAACATAGTTGGATTCAGTCAGTTTGTTTTGATTAAGAATAGCAACAAGTGGGCTAAATGATACCATGATTTAAATCTAAAAATAACAAACATGAATATAATAAATAAACTGGACATTATCAATTTAGGATATAAGCATATAATATGAAACTTTAATAAAACCATAAAATAATATATGCAACGACAACCCAATCCATGTCCATAATTCCTTGGTAGCAAGTTTATTATAAACACATTAATTGGTTGAGAAATATTCTCATTATTAATGCTATCATGGTAACTCTTACCAAACAAAAATAATATGCCTTTTTGCCTTTAGCCTCTAAGTAATAATGACATAGCTCCTTTGGGAGGTTAACATTACACTTAGTCTAGTGTACACCATTATCTAGAATCATGTGTAGTCACATTTTATCTCCCTTTATAGTGTTTAAACTTGTAGTACCATAGAACAAAACACCCTCCTTTGGGATCGCGAGGCATATACGCCAAGACGAGGTGTTTGTCCACACTACTTTAAACGGGTAAATTCAATCTTGTAGTACTATGAGGTAAACACCCTCCTTTGGGATCGCGAGGCATATACGCCAAGACAAGGTGTTTACCCACACTACTATGAATCGATAATGGAGGCCGTGAGATCCAACCATTGTATCTCTCTCCCACTAGATATTTTAAATTAAAGATTTTTAAGATTAAGAACCAAAATAACGCTAGACACCCTTGAAAACATAATCCTAATCTCATTAGGAATAAATTTCATTAAACAAAAAACTTCAATCCTAATAGATATAAATATATATGGGTTTATATATATTATAATATATATATATATATACATATATAATATGTATATATATATATATTATAATATGCGGATAATAGCACCTTATATATTTATATATAACCTTCATTTGCACTACATGCTTTTAAGAATCAAAACATGCAAGCTTTTAAAGCCATGCAATTCATAGAATGATCCGTGCAAACTAAATTCCAAGCAGTGCAAAGAATTTCCAAGCCATGCAATCCCATGCCAAGCGGTGCAATGGCTTACTGTTCGATATCAATATCAATAACTACATGGCATACGGATTCAATAACTACATGCCATATATATTACATTAACAAACCACTTCCTTGTTATAGCCATGCCATGCAAAACACACTCCAAGCAATGCATTAAAGGATCTAAGTGGTGCATTAAAAACCAAGCCATGCAAATGATAGTTATTGGAATAACTATATCCGAAACATAATCTTCAATAACTACCTTCATGCATTGGACGGTTACCAAAAAAATGCAACCACTTTCATCCATTGGACGGTTATTAATGATATCTTTGATACAGTTTCATGTCCAGACATTCAAGCAACAATATATGATTGACTTAAAGTATATATATATATATATATATATATATTCAATATCCAAGACAAAATGGATTGGATGAACTAATATATATTATGCAGAAAATTGAAACACAAAGATAACGGTTTTTTGTAAATTCTAAAACTTAATCACATGTTATACAATCATGAGATGAAAACCTGGCTCTAATACCAATTTGTTGGGAAATCTGGTTTTGTATCTCATACAAAATATACAGCGGAAGCAACAAAACAGGGTCTATTTCACTCATGATTGATAATATGCACTATGCAAATTTCAGAATTTAAGAACGAAATTCCGTACCTTGGTGTGGTGAAATTCAAAATAAAATATTCGAAGTACTTGGGAACACTTTTATTCTTCACTCCAATTCCACTTTATGCCCAAGAAGTGTGGTCTCTCAATCAGTTTCTAAGGGAGAATTATTGAGTGGCTTCACTCGCACATACACATCACTTCACAATGATGTCTCTTTTCTCTTATCAAAAAATTCTATATGTTTCTCCTTTTATAACCAACTAATTATCTAATTGGGCCGGCCTATTGGGCCTTTCCAATTGGGCTTTAATGTGTGGTTTGAAATGAGACCGAAAGGGACCAATAAGACACTAGCTCCAATGGGCCTTGGGCTTTTCTATCAACTCTTGACAAGCACAAAGTTACCATTAATTATATTTAATATCATTATATAAATATAATTGCACTCTATGCCTTATTAATAAATTATATCCCAAGACTTTATTATACATGCAACCCCTTCATAAAATATTCGTGGTAATACAAAGTCATGAATGTAGACTGCCACTTTGTTAATTACTACATCTTAATCCTTGAGTACCCGGTTTAATCCTTTTAAGTTATTCATCATATATTTATGAAATCCAATTTCATAAATATATACTTTAGTATGTTCTTACTAAAGTAGTTAGGCCTAACACTCTGAATAACCAAACCCATTAAACTTATCTCAAGGGAATATTTTATATCTCTGTTAAGAGATTATGAATTCCATCTTGAGAATATATGTTCCATCAACACTAAATGTGGCTACCCAACATACTAAGGTTTTGATCATGACTTTAGATCTCACTCCTGATATATCAAAGCAACCTACACTTCATGATCAGGTCCATTGTTCTCTCAGGATTAAGAGTTCATGCAAATAGAAATCGTGAGATTTATTATTCATTTGACAGTCGTTAGAGGAATAATAAATCTCACAGTGGTCCAGTTCAATATGTCTTAACTCTTAAAACATATCAACATATTAACTAGAAGTCTCTACTTCCATGATCAAGACAAATCATCTTAGTTAATATGTTATAGTCTTTGCAGATGAAATGCCCAATTTCATCACCGACTACGAACTATAATTCTGAGTTTACAAAGGACTTGTGATTTATATCGTCCGTGACTAAATCACATAAATCACATACTATGCATCTCATGGACTATATGATAATGTCCAAATATTCATGTTACCATTATTTTAGATAATAATAAAACAACTTTATTAATCATAACATTAAGTTATACATAATGTCATACATAGCATCATACAATAGGATTTAAGGGTATATATTCTAACAGTTCCTCTGTCTGATGACCAAAGGCCTAAGACTCTTGAGGAAGAAAATATAATGAGACAAGTTCCTTATGCTTCTGCAGTGGGAAGTCTCATGTATGCCATGCTATGTACTAGACTAGATATCTATTATTCAGTTGGCATGGTCAGCCGATATCAATCAAATCCAGGACTTAAACATTGGCAAGCTGTAAAGCATATTCTCAAATATCTACGGAGAACAAGAGATTATATGCTTGTTTACCATAGTGAGGTTGATTCCCATTGGTTATACAGATTCAGATTTTCAGTCAGATCTTGATTTTAGAAAGTCCACTTAAGGTTGTGTGTTCACCTTGAGAGGTGGAGCCATAAGTTGAAGGAGTGTTAAGCAATCTTGTATTGCGGACTCCACCAAGGAAGCTGAATATATTGCTGCTTGTGAGGCGGCAAAGGAGGCTGTTTGGCTCAAGAAATTCCTTTCTAATCTTGGTGTTGTGAGAATGGAGCAAGTTCCCATCACATTGTTTTGCGACAATAGTGGAGCGGTTGCACAATCCAAGAATCCAAGAAATTACAAGAAAGGAAAGCACACTGATAGAAAGTACCACATTATTCGAGACTTTGTTGCTCGAGGAGATGTAATAGTAGCAAAGATTGATAGTGCAAGTAATCTAGTGGATCCCTTTACCAAAACCTTGCCACAAAGGACTTTTGAGTCACATTTGGAGGAAATGAGAGTTATATTAGTGCACAATAGTCTTTAGGGCAAGTGGGAGATTGTTAGGATATTTGCCTTTAAATCCTATTGTATGATTTTATGTATGACATTATGTTTTACTTAATGTTATGATTAATAAAGTTGTTTTATTATTATCTAAAATAATGGTAACATTAATATTTGGACATTATCATATAATCCATGAGATGCATAGTACGTGATATATGTGATTTAGTCACGGAATATATAGATCATAAGTTCTTTGTAAATTCAGAATTATTGTTCGTAGTCGGTGATGAAATTGGGCATTTCATCCGCGAAAACTATAACATATTAACTAAGATGATTTGTTTTGATCATGGAAGTGGAGACTTCTAGTTGATATGCTGATATGTTTTAAGAGTTAAGACATATTGAACTGGACCATGGTGAGATTTATTATTCTCCTAATGACTGTCAAATGAATAGTAAATCTCACGACTCTTATTTGTACGAACTCTTAATTCTGAGAGAATAATGGACCTAATCATGAACTGTAGGTTGCTTTGATATATCCAGAGTGATATCTAAAGTCATGATCAAAACCTCAGTATGTTGGGCAGCCACATTTAGTGTTGATGGAACATATATTCTCAAGATGGAATTCATAATCTCTTAACGGAGATATAAAATATTCCCTTTAGATAAGTTTAATGGGTTTGGTTATTCAGAGAGTTAGGCCTAACCACTTTAGTAAGGATATACTAAAGTATATATTTATGGAATTAGATTTCATAAATATATGATGAATAACTTAAAAGGATTAAACCGGGTACTCAAGGATTAAGATGTAGTAATTAACAAAGTGGCAGTCTACATTCATGACTTTGTATTACTACGAATATTTTATGAAGGGGTTGCATGTATAATAAAGTCTTGAGATATAATTTATTAATAAGGCCTAGAGTGCAATTATATTTATATAGTGGTATTAAATATAATTAATGGTAGCTTTGTGCTTGTCAAGAGATGATAGAAAAACTCAAGGCTCATTGGAGTTAGTGTCTTATTGGTCCCTTTTGGTTCCACTCCAAGCCACACACTAAAGCCCAATTGGAAAGGCCCAATAAGCCAACTCAATTAGATAATCATTTAGTTATAAAATGAGAAACATACAGAATTTTTTCATAAGAAAAAAAAAAAAAAAGACATCATTGTGAAGTGGTGTGTATGTGCAAATGAAGCCACTCAATTATTCTCCCTTAGAAACTGATTGAGAGACCACACTTCTTGGGCATAAAGTGGAATTGGAGTGAAGATTAAAAGTGTTACCAAGTACTTCTAATATTTTGTTTTGAATTTCATCGCACCAAGGTACACTATTTCGTTCTTAAATTCTGAAATTTACAAAGTGCCTATTATCAATCATGAATGAAATAGATCCACATTTGTTGCTTCCGCTGTGTGTTTTTTATGAGATACAAAACCAGATTTACCAACATATGTTGTTGGTTCTTTTCTATGAAACCTTCCGGTTGCATCATATAAATTTCTTCTTCAAGATTGCCATTAAGAAATGCAATCTTGACATCTATTTGCCAAATCTCATAATCATAATGAGAAGCAATGGATAAGAGAATTCTGATAGATTTAAGCATGTCTACTGGCGAAAAAGTTTCATCAAAATCAATCCCTTCCTTTTGTGTATAACATTTCGCCACTAGTCTTGCTTTAAAGGTAAACCTTTCCATTTATGCCTCTCTTCCTCTCGTAAACCCATTTGCAACTAACAAGTTTAATGATGTTAGGCGCCTTTACAAGATCCCATACTTGATTGGAATATATAGAATCCAATTTAGATTTCATATCTTAGACCCAATGATGTGCATCTATATCATTCATTGCCTCTTCATAAGTGTAGGGATCCAATTCAGCCTCTTCTAGGATAGCTTCATAAGTTTCTCCCAAACCTATAAATCTTATACGAGGTCGAACAATTCTCCCACTACGATGAGGCACTTGTGTACTAGTCATCTCATGCGTAATGTCTTGTGGTGTATCTAATACATCCACATTATCCCTAGTTTCATGCATTGGTTGTTCTATTACATGTTCATTCATTTCAGCCAAAACAAGTCTACTTCTAGGAGTATAATCTTTCATATAGTCATTTTCCAAGAATTTGACATTTGTGCTAACAAACACGTTATTATCCTTAGGACTATAGAATAAACATCCAACAATTCCATTTGGATACCCTACAAAGAATACCACTTTTGTTTTAGAACTGTAACTTGTCAGACTTTCCTTTCAACACATGTGCTGGACAACCTCAAATATGGAGATGTCTCATACTAGGCTAACACCCAGTCCATAACTCTACAGGTGTTTTAGGAACAGACTTCGAAGGTACTAAATTCAGAAGATACATTATAGTACTTAAGGCATATCCCCAAAAAGAAATTGGTAGAGTTGAATAACTCAACATGGATCTAACCATATCTAAAAGTGTCCTATTCCTTCTTTCTGCTACACCATTTTGTTGTGGAGTTCCAGGTGCAGTCAACTGGGATATAATTCCATGTTCAGTCAAGTAATCCTTAAAATCCCCAAGAAGGTATTCGTCATCTCAATCAGATCGAATGGTCTTTATGCGTTTACCTAATTGATTCTCAACTTCAGCCCTAAAGTCTTTGAACTTTTCAAAAGTTTCGGACTTCTGTTTCATTAGGTACACATAACCAAATCTAGAGTAATTATCAGTGAAAGTAATGAAATACTCATAGCAACCTTTTGCTTGGATTGACATAGGACCACATACATCTGAATGCACTAGTTCTAGAAACTCTTGGGCTCTTCTACCCTTTGCATTAAAAGGTCGTTTGGTCATTTTTCCCTCCAAACAAGATTCACAAATTGGAAATCCATCAAAGTCCATGGACCTTAAGAGTCCATCTTTGATAAGTCTTTGAATTCTGTTTGAATTAATTTGACCCAAACACAAATGCCAAAGATATGCATCACTTTTAGAAGGAAACTTTCTCTTTAATGATTTTACATGAGATTTATTATCTAATTCAGAATTGTATAATTCATGCTTATCAAGAGTTAAAATATAAAGACCATCTACAATATTGCTAGAATAGATAAATATTTTATACTTCTTTATTACAACATTGTCTTTTAGGATAACATAATATCCATGTTAACCTAAATAAGTTGCAGAAATTAAATTAATACAAACATTAGGTACATACAAACAGTCTTTGAATATTAAAACCCTAGACTCAAAGCATAAATTAAACACTCTAACAGCTACAACTGGTATTCTGCTCCCATCAGCCAAAGTAAGAAACAATTCTCTTTCATTCAGCTTTCTAGTCTCTTGGAACCCCTGCAAAGACTTACAGATATAATTAGTACAACCTGAATCCACACACTAGGAATCTGTGGGATTCTGTACTAAACATGTTTAAAAAAGGAATGTACTTTTTATACCTTTATTCTTAGCAGCCTTAAATATTGGACAATTCCTCTTCCAATGTCTTTTTTCACCACAATGAAAATACTTTCCTTTGGTTTTCTTTTCTTTATTGGCAACTCCTAAGGCAACTTGTTTACCATCTTGCTTGGCGAAGTCCTTCTTCTTCTTCTTTTTACCCTTGCGTTTTGACTTAGGTTGAGAAGTAGAAGCTTCAACCATATTGACATCAACACTAGAAGTACCAAGGATGCCTTCCGCCTCTACCAACTCATTCATCAATTCAGACAATGTATAAACCTTTTTGTTCATATTATAGTTAAGCCTGAATTCCTTGAATGATTCTGGTAGTGACTGGAGTATCATATCCACTTAGAATTCTCCATCAATATCGGCATCTAAAACTTCCAATGTATTCAGATTAGAGATCATTCTAAGACAGTGCTCACTCACTGAAATACCTTTAGCCATTTTGGTATTATAAATCTACCTCATAGTTTCTTGCCTTGCAGAACGGCCTTGCTCACCAAACATTTCCTTCAGACTTAACATTATGTCTGAAGCCAGTTCTACGTCCTACATTTGATGCTATAGAACATTGGAAATAGATGCTAGGATATAGCACTTAGCCATCTCATTAGCTTTCTGCCAATGATCATATATCTATTTTTTCTCAAGAGAAGCATCTAATGATGGAAAGCTAGAACATGGTTGATTAAGCACATATTTGTGCTCTTCAGCAATAAGAACAATGTCCAAATTTCTTTTCCAATTAACATAGTTGGATCCAGTCAGTTTGTTTTGATTAAGAATAGCAACAAGTGGGCTAAATGATGCCATGATTTTAAATCTGAAAATAACAAACATGAATATAATTAATAAACTAGACATTATCAATTTAGCATATAAACATATAGTATGGAACCTTAATAAAACCATAATATAAAATATGCAACGACAACCCAATCCCATATTCAATATCCCTTAGCATAGAGTGAATATTAAATACTATGATTGATTGAGAACTATTCTCATTATTAGTGCTATCATGATAACTCTTATCAAACACTAATAATATGTCGTTTTACATTTAACCTCTAAGTAATAATAGTAAGAATTTAGCATAAAGGATCCTATAATACTTAGTCTAGTGTATATCATTGTTTAGAATCATATGTAGCCACATTTCATCTCCTTTAACAGGTTTATTTTGTAATACCATGATACAAAACACCCTCCGCATGGAATGCAAAGCTCAAAGCTAAGACAAGGTGTTTGATCAAACCACTATAAACCAGGTAGTTCAATCTTGTAGCACCATGAAATAAATACTCTCGCATGGAATGCTAAGCTTGAAGCAAAGACAAAGTATATATTTCATACTACTATGAACAGACAATGGAGGCCGTGAGATCCAACCCTTGTATCTCTCTCTCACTAGATATTTTAAATTAAAGGTTTTTAAAATCATGAACCATAATAATGCTAGACACCTTGAAAACATAATCCTAATCTAATTAAGAATAAATTTCATAATCCTAGCATTAACATGATATAGATATATATAATGTAATAATCAATTCATGAAGTTAGGCCTTGAATCCTTTATAAACAATTTGCATATAAACCCATATATATTTATTATATATATATAATATAATATAATATAATATACTGATTACAGCCTTTATAAACAATTAACACATGCAAGAGCATCAAGGCAATAACGTTCAATTGTCTTATAATAGCCAAGCGGTGCAATGACTTGCTTCACACACATGACTATCTTTACGGTTATATAACAATATCATTGAATAGTATATCCTTGCAATTATCATTAAGACATGGAACAATTCAACAACTATTGTGGCTTAGCGCATATATATATATATATATATATATATATTAATCATCTAGAAGTTTATGGAACTTCAATCTATATATCACATAAATGAATCATGGCATATGAATTCCAATGCTAATAACATAAATTCATAAAACCATGATTATCAAACCATGTCTACACAAAAGAACACTTTCAAGGACATAATAATGTAGAAAATTTTTCTGCAGAAAATTAAAACACCAAGGTAATGGTTTTCTTAAATTCTAAAAACCAATCACATGTTATACAATTATGATATTAAAAACTTGGCTTTGATACCAATTTTTTGAAAAATTTGGTTTTGTATCTCATATAAAACACATAGAGGAAGCAGCAAACATGGATCTATTTCATTCATGATTGATAACATGCACTATGTAAATTTCAGAATTTAAGAACAAGATAGCATACCTTGGTGTGGTGAAATTTAAAACAAAAGATTAGAAGTACTTGGAAACACTTTTAATCTTCACTCCAGTTTCACTTTTTTCCTAAGAAGTGTGGTTTCTCAATCAATTTTCAAGGGAGAATAATTGAGTGGCTTCACTCACACATGCACACCATTTCACAATGATGTGTCTTTCTCTCCAATAAAAAATTATGTATGTTTCTCCTTTTATAACTAATTGATTATCTAATTGGGCTTGCCTATCAGGCCTTTCCAATTGGGCTTTAGTGTGTGGCTTGGAGTGGAACCAAAAGGGACCAAAAAGGACCAATAAGACACTAGCTCCAATGGGCCTTGAACTTTTCTGTCAACTCTTGACAAGTCCAAAGTTACCATTAATTATGTTTAATGCAACTATATAAATATAATTACACTCCAGGCTTTATTATTAAATTATATCCCAAGACTTTATTATACATGCAACCCCTTCATAAAATATTTATAGTAATACAAAGTCATGAATATAGATTGCCACTTTGAAAATTACTACATCTTAATCCTTGAGTGTTTGGTTTAATCCTTTAAGTTATTCATCATATATTTATGAAATCCAATTTCATAAATATATATATATATACCTTGGTAACTTCTTACTAGAGTGGTTAAGCCTAACACTCTGAATAACCCAAACCATTAAACTTATCCCAAGGGAATATTTTATATCTCTGTTCAGAGATTATGAATTCCATCTTGAGAATATATCTTCCATCAACACTAAATGTGGCTGCCCAACATTTGGAGGTTTTGATCATGACTATAGATCTTACCCCTGATATATCAAAGCAACCTACACCTCATGATCAGGTCTATTATTCTCTCAGGATTAAGAGTTCATGCAAATAAAAGTTGTGAGATTTATTATTCAGCTAACAGTTGTTAGGAGAATAATAAATCTCATAGCAGTCTAGTTTAATATGTCTTAACTCTTAAAACATATCAACATATCAACTAGAAGTCTCCACTTCCATGATTAAAACAAATCATCTTAGTTGTGTTAGGATATGTGCCCTTAAATCCTATTGTATGATGCTATGTATGATATTATGTATGACATTATGTGAGAAATGACGTATGACTTAATATTGTGTTTAATAAAGTTGTTTTATTCTTATCTAAAGTAATGGTAACATGAATATTCGGACATTATCAAATAGTTCATGAGATGCATAGTATGTGATTTATGTGAAAAGTCACAGAAGATATAAATCACAAGTTCTTTGTAAACTCAGAATTTTGGTTCGTAGTCGGTGATGAAATTGGGCCTTTCATCTGCGAAGACTATAACATATTAACTACGATGATTTGTCTTGATCATGGAAGTGGTGACTTCTAGTTAATATGTTGATATGTTTTAAGAGTTAAGACATATTGAACTGGACCGCTGTGAGATTTATTATTCTCCTAACGACTGTCAATTGAATAATAAATCTCACGACTTGTATTCACATGAACTCTTAATTCTGATTGAATAATGGACCTGATCATGAAATGTAGGTTACTTTGATATATCAAGAGTGAGATCTAAAGTAACGGTCAAAACCTCAGTATGTTGGGCAGCCACATTTAGTGTTGATGGAACATATATTCTCAAGATGGAATTCATAGTCTCTTAACAGAGATATAAAATATTCCCTTGAGATAAGTTTAATGGGTACAGTTATTCAGAGAGTTAGGCTTAACCACTTTAGTAAGACTAAAGTATATATTTATAAAATTGGATTTTATAAATATATGGTGAATAACACAAAAGGATTAAACCGGGTACTTAAGGATTAAGATGTAGTAATTTACAAAGTGGCAGTCTATATTCATGACTTTGTATTACTACGAATATTTTATAAAGGGGTTGCATGTATAATAAAGTCTTGGGATATAATTTATTAATGAGGCCTAGAGTGCAATTATATTTATATAGTGGTATTAAATATAATTAATGGTAACTTTGGACTTGTCAAGAGTTGACAGAAAAGCCCAAGGCCCATTGGAGCTAGTGTCTTATTTGTTCCCTTTTAGTCCTACTCCAAGCCACACACTATAGCCCAATTGGGAAGGCCCAAAAGGCTAGCCCAATTAGATAATCAGTTATGTGGAGAGAAACATACAGAATTTTATATAGAATGAAATGGTTTGTATGTGTAATATATGATATAAGGAAGAGAGACACTCTTTCATATTCTCTCTAGAAAACATAAAACTGATTGAGAGACCACACGTCTTGGGCATCAAGTGGAATTGGAGTGAAGATTTAAAGTGTTCCCGAGTACTTCTTCATTTCGGTTTTGAATTTCACCGCATCAAGGTACACTTTCTTGTTCTCATATTCTAAAACCTACATAGTGCATGTTATCAATTGCGAATGAAGTAGATCCGTTTATTTTCCGCTGCGTGTGTTTTGTATTCGATGCAAACATGATGATTTCCCAACAAGTTGATATGTTAATAGTCTTCACAAATGAAATGCCCAATTTCATCACCGACTATGAACTATAATTCTGAGTTTTCAAAGGACTTGTGATTTATATCTTCTGTGACTTTTCACATAAATCACATATTATGCATCTCATGGACTATATAATAATGTTCAAATATTCATGTTGTCATTATTTTAGATAATAATCAAACAACTTTATTAATTATAACATTAAGCCATACATAATGTCATACATAGCATCATACAATAGGATTTAAGAGCACACATCCTAACAAAACCAAGGAGAGGAAGATTGGGTGCAAGAACACTACCTTCAAGATGTTGGGAAAAATATATATTCGTATCCCATATAAAACATACGCAGTGGAAAATTAATGGATCTACTTCATTCGCAATTGATAACATGCACTATGAAAGTTTTAGAATTTAAGAACAAGAAAGCGTACCTTGGTGCGGTGAAATTCAAAACCAAAGATCAGAAGTTCTTGAGAAGACTTTTAATCTTCACTCCAATTCCACTTAATGCCCAAGATGTGTGGTCTCTCAATCAGTTTCCAAGGAGAGAACAAGGGAGTGTCCAACACTCACATACAAACCATTTCATTCCTTGTATAATCATGATGAAAAACACTTATGAAAAGACTCATCCAAAGAACCTTATGAAATTCTGTATGTTTCTCTCCTTATATACAACTGATTATCTAATTAGGCTAGCCTTTTGGGCCATTCCAATTGGGCTCTAGTGTGTGGCTTGGAGTGAGACCAAAAGGGAACAAATAAGACTTTAACTCTAATGGGCCTTGGGCTTTTCTGTCAACTCTTGACAAGTCCAAAGTTACCATTAATTATATTTAATACCACTATATGAATATAATTGCACTCTAGGCCTTATTAATAAATTATATCCCAAGACACATGCAATCCTTTCATTAAAATATTCGTAGTAATACAAAGTCATGAATATAGACTGCCACTTTGAAGATTGCTACATCTTAATCCTTGAGTACCCGGTTTAATCCTTAATGTTATTCATCATATATTTATAAAATCCAATTCCATAAATATATACTTTAGTAACTCCTTACTAAAGTGGTTGGACCCAACACTCTGAATAACCAAACCTATTAAACTTATCTCAAGGGAATATTTTATATCTCCGTTAAGAGATTATGAATTTTATATTGAGAATATGTTCCATCAACATTAAATGCGGCTGCCCAACATACTGAGGTTTTGACCGTAACTTATAGATCTCACTCCTGATATATCAAAGCAAATTACATCTCATGATCAGGTCCATTATTCTCTCAGGATTTAGAGTTATTATTCATTTGATAGTCGTTAGGAGAATAATAAATCTCACAGCGGTCCAGTTCAATATGTCTTAACTCTTAAAACATATCAACATACCAACTAGAAATCTTCCATTTCCATGATCAAGACAAATCATCTTAGTTGATATGTTATAATATTCGCAGATGAAACGCCCAATTTCATCACCGACTACGAACTATATTCTGAGTTTACAAAGAACTTGCAATTTATATCTTCTGTGACTTTTCACATAAATCGCATACTATGCATCTCATGGACTAAGATAATGTCCCATTTGTTCATTTATAATAGTCTCATATAATTAAACAATTTAATTATTTATGACATGCCAATAAATTGGATTTTAGGGCATAAGCCCCAACAGAAGATTATAGAGAAAAGATGAGAATCTAAACTGTTTGAAGGTGTTTTGATGTGTTTTGATGAGTTTGGTTGTGTTTGGAAGAGAAATTAGAGAGAGGAGAGAGAGAGAGAGAGGGAATCTGCCCAAAAGCTGCCCAAAATTCTTTTTTTTTTTTTTTTTTTTTGTAAAATAAGGGGTCTAGAGGCTTTTATATTGAAAAAGTGACCTTTCAGCTACTGGTAAACCTTGTAGGGCCGTTGGCCACCCTGCTGACATCAACAGTTTTGGCCTTTTCTTGGTTCAACATCGGACGCATATGTTAAGGCCTTTCCGAAATTTAATTGAGCTAATCTTGGTGTCTTTGGAAAGCTTTGGATGTGTAGTTTTCAGAACACTAAAGAAATTCAAAATACAATGGTCGGATCAAAAGTTATGGCTTCGAGAAGCGTGCTGGCGTGCTTTGTATGATTTTTCGGATATCTCAACCATTTTAACTTTGATTTCGACCCATGAATAGTCGTTGGAAAGGGAATTTGATAATCTTTGTAATGGTACTGGTCCTAATTCATTCTAACGGTTGGATCAAGATTAGGGTTTCTGGTGCCCCTAAGAGTCAACCTCGTGTTAAACTTGGTTAAAGTTGGTCAAATCTGACGAAAATCACTGAGTAGCACGGATTTGATGTAGAAACATGAAAATTGTTGTTTTGGGATGATTTTGACCCAACTTTGATTTTCAGTCAACCCTGGGTTGACCAAGGGCATTTTGGTGAATTTGGCCTGAAATGGCACTTCGGGTACTTTAATGCTCGAATGAGTTGCGTCATGTCATGTCAATCTAGATGTTTCTGCGGCCCCATAGAGAAAAGATAATATTTTTTGAATTTTTGAGGTCCAGCACGTAAATCAAAGACGGACAAAATATGGTGTCTACAATCCTTCTTTAGTAGTTTAATCATTTTTTTTATTCACTACCTCTCTCCTCCCATTTACCTAAGTCAATCTCAAATTAGGTGGGTTGCAATGCAGAACATGGTTTTTTGGTGAAGATTGTGGCAGTCGTGGTGCAAATTTTATCCTAGAATGGGTTTTTGATATAGATTATGGTAGGTTAAAGTTGAGAATACGGCAGCAACAATGGAGGCTTGATTAGATCGGCATAACAACAACAACCTGATGAGTATAGTGAGCCTTAGTGAGAGGGCTGTGGTTGATTTGCAACGGCAACAGCCTAAAGGAGGTATGTTTTGTTTAGGGTATAAAAATTAGTTATTTTATATTATTTTAATATGGTGAATTGAAAAATAAAGAATGATATATAGGGCATGTTGTTAAAGTGTAGATGTAAAATACAAAAAGTCAAATTGGGTGGTGCAAAATGCTATTTTTTCTCTGCACAAGCCAATGAGAGTGCTCTTATAAGCAAAAAATGTATCCAAAATTATAATGGATAAGTCATCTAGTTGGTGTCAAAGATTCACATTTGGCTACTGTATTGTGTTTTGAGAGGTGCTATATCTTCAACATTTTTACAGTAAATCATAAATAGTAGGTTGAAACTTAAGATTAGTTGTGAAAATGTTGTGAACATAATATTTCTCATGTTTTTGAAGCTAACATTCCTTTAAGTGAAGTGAAGACTCATGAGAAATAAACATGAACTGGTTTTGCAAGTCAACAACACATCGCAAATCGTAAAGACTTTTTTTTAGGGGGGGGGGGGTGGGGGGGGAGTTTGGAACATATCGCAATAACTTAAGGCTCAACAACTCGCCTATTGGTTGTATAGTTAGGAAATTGGGTCCACTTAAAATTTGAAAAGAAAATGCATATTAGTCTAACAAAGATGAAAAAAAGTTATTTTCTGACACATTTTTTGTTTAGCACCAACAAAATTCACAACAACTACACTCATACCACATCTAAAGTCAGGAAAGACTAGAAAGATACTACTGGTATATATATATATATATATATTATATAGTGGATATGGAATTTTTGATAGGCCAAAAACGTATTGACCCTTTGTGATGAATTAACCAATTAATTAACCAATTGAATTAATTAGGTTCAATTACATGCAATGAGCGTGGTAGCACAAACAAATCACCAATTAAACTAAGTATGTAGCGAAAATTAAATTGACATGGTGATTTGTTTACGAATGGGGAAAACCTATATGGCAAAAACCCCACCGGGTGATTTTAAGGTCACCACTCCCAAAATTCCACTATTATCACAACAAGCGGTTACAAGTAAAGGAATCTCAGAACCTTATACCAACCTACAGTTGTACCCTTACCCTAATACCCAATTGGAATTTTTCTGTAGTGATAATTTCTCCTTTTGATGCACGGCTCCCAAATACGTGACTAACCAATTGCGCGAATCCCAGTACGCGACTTTAATCACCAACTAGAGAAGTTTGTTGGCTGCAAAGTTCTTCAGTTCATCCAGACGATGAAGATCAAGAATATGCTTGGTCACAAAACCTTACGGTGCACACACACAGTAACTTCTTCACAAAAGATGAACGAGGGCAAAACTTTGTCTTCGGTCACAATTTGCTTGAACAGACTTTGCTCAATGCTTATGCAACTTGTGAACTCTATTACGGCCCTGAAAATAATCCTTTTATATGTCTAGGGTTATGAGAAAAGAAGGGCCAAAGACACATTCATGGATCCCAAGAAAACAGAACAGAAAATCTATTTTTCTTAAACCTCGACAGATAGCATTTGTCAAGAAGCTGTCAAGCAGCTGTTGAGCCACGGGGCTGGAACAGCTTCTTGAGCTCGATAGATGCTAGCTGTCGAGCTTTAATGACAAGCACTTTCTTGACTTCAATCTTGGATAGACTTGCACGGCTTTAACACTTGATCTTGAAACAAAGTTTCTTAAAGTATTAAACACATCCTAGATCTACCCAATTATAAGTAAAGCACGTTTTATCAAAGAATTAGCCAATTACATAAAGTAGTGACATATGTTCCTAACAAGTGAAACACATATGTCCTAACATTTTTAATATTATACCAAATAAAAAGGGGTAGGTCATCATGCTTGCTTTTAGGTGTCATATCGTTCATCACACCTTCACTACTACGAAGCTTGGGTTATTGGAAAAATACATGTTTGTATCGCATACAAAACATACGCAGTGGAAAATTAACGGATCTACTTCATTTACAATAGATAACATGTACTATGTAAACTTCAAAAAAAAAAAAAAAAAAAAAAAAGAGTGTACCTTGGTGCGGTGAAATTCAAAACCAAAGATTAGAAGTACTTGGGAACACTCTTAATCTTCACTCCAGTTCCATTTGTACCCAAGAAGTGTGGTCTTTCAATCAATTTATATGAATGTGTTTAAGGGAGAATAAAAGAGTGTCTAACACTCACATACAAACTATTTCATTCTCTTACAAAATTTAGTATGTTTCTCTTCTTATAACTGATTCTCTAATTAAGCTAGCCTTTTAGGCCATTCCAATTGGGCTTTAGAATGTGGCTTGAGTGGGACCAAAATAGAATAAATAAGACACTTGCTCCAATGGGCTTTGGGCTTTTCTGTCAACTCTTGACAAGCCCAAAGTTACCATTAATTATATTTAATACCACTATATAAACATAATTGCACTCTAGACCTTATTAATAAATTATATCCTAAGACTTTATTGTATATGCAACGCCCTCATAAAATATTCATAGTAATATAAAGTCATAAATGTAGACTGCCACTTTGAAGATTACTACATCCTAATCCTTAAGTACCCGGTTTAATCCTTTAAGTTATTCATCATATATTTATGAAATCCAATTTCATAAATATATACTTTAGTAACTCCTTACTAAAGTGGTTAGGCCTAACACTTTGAATAACCAAACCTATTAAACTTATCTCAAGGAAATATTTTACATCTCCTTAAGGGATTATGAATTCCATCTTGAGAATATATGTTTCATTAACACTAAATGTGGCTGCCCAACATACCGACCCCATTAAACTTATCTCAAGGAAATATTTTATATCTCCTTTGAGAGATTTTGAATTTCATCTTGAGAATATATGTTCCATCAACACTAAATGTGGCTGCCCAACATACCGAGATTTTGATTGTGACTTTAGATCTCACTCCAGATATATCAAAGCAACCTACACTTCATGATCAGGTTCATTATTCTCTCAAGATTAAGAGTTGATCTAAATAGAAGTCGTGAGGTTTATTATTCATTTGATAGTCGTTAGGAAAATAATAAATCTCACAGCAGTCCAATTCAATATTTCTTAGCTCTTAAAACTTCACAAATGAAATGCCTAATTTTATCTCCGACTACGAACTAAAATTTTAAGTTTACAAAAAACTTGTGACTTATATCTTCTGTGACTAAATTACATACTATGCATCTCATGGATTATATGATAATGTCCAAATATTCATGTTACCATTATTTTGGATAATAATTAAACAATTTTATTAATTACAACATTAAGTCATACATAGCATCATACATAATGTCATACATAATATCATACAATAGGATTTAAGGGCACCAATCCTATCAATCTCCCACTTCCCCTAAAGACCATTGTGCACTAATCTAACTCCTATTCCCTCCAAATGTGACTTAAAGGTCCTTTGGGGCAAGGCTTTGGAAAAAGAATCTGCATGATTATTTGCACTATCAATCTTTGCTACTACTACATCTCCTCGAGTAACAATGTCTCGAATGATGTGAAACTTTCTTTCAATGTGCTTTCCTTTCTTGTGATTCCTTAGATCTTTAGATTGTGCAACCGCTTCACTATTGTCTCAAAACAATGTGATAGGAACTTACTCCATTCTCACAACACTAAGATCAGAAAGGAATTTCTTAAGCCAAATACCTTCCGTTGCCACTTCACAAACAACAATATATTCAGCTTCCACGGTGGAATCAGCAATACAAGATTGCTTAACACTCCTCCAACTTATGACTCCACCTCCTAAGGTGAATACACAACCTAAAGTGGATTTTCTGAAATCAAGATCTGATTGAGAATCTAAATCTGTATAGCTAATGGGAATCAAATCCTCACGCTGGTAAACAATCATATTACTCTCGTTCTCTGTAGATACTTGAGAATATGCTTTACAGCTTGCCAATGTTTTGGTCCTAGATTTGATTGATATCAACTGACCATACCAACTAAATAACAGATGGCTGGTCTAGTACAAAGCATGGCATACATGTGACTTCTTACTACAGAAGTATAAGGAACTTGTCTCATCATATTTTCTTTCTTAGGAGTCTTAGGCCTTTGGTCATCAGATAGAGGAACTCCATGTTTGAAAGGAAGCAATCCTTTCTTGAAATTTGCATGCTAAACCGTTCTAGAACCTTATCTATATACCTAGTTTGTGATAAGCCTAACTTCTCATTCTTGCGATCTCGCCAAAGCTTGATCCCTAGAATAAAGTTAGCTCACCTAGGTCCTTCATATCAAATTGGCTTGACAACCAAACCTTTACTAATGACATTACCCCTACATCATTTCCAATGAGTAGAATATCATCAACATGAAGCACTAGAAACATTACTACTTTATCTCAATGTCTTTTGTACACACATGGTTCATCAAGATTTTGTTCAAAACCAATCACTTGATTGCTTGATCAAATCTGATGTTCTATGACTTAGATGCTTGCTTAAGTCCATAAATGGATCTTTTCAGCTTGCATACCATCTACTTTTGGTTCTTCTCTATGGAACCTTCCGGTTACATCATATAGGTTTCTTCATCAAGATTGCCATTAAGAAACGCAATCTTGACATCCATTTGTCAAATCTCATAATCATAATGAGCAGTAATGGATAAGAGAATTCTGATAGATTTAAATATGACTACTGGTGAAAAGGTTTCTTCATAATCAATACCTTCTTTTTGTGTATACCTTTCGCCACTAACCTTGCTTTAAAGGTTTCAGCCTTTCCATCTATCTCTCTTCTTCTTGTAAACCCATTTGCAACTAATAGGTTTAATGTCGTTAGGCGCCTTTACAAGATCCCAAACTTGATTGGAATACATTGAATCTAATTCAGATTTCATAGATTTGACCCAATGATGTGCATTTATATCATTCATTGCCTCTTCATAAGTGTAAGGATCAGTTTCAACCCATTTGCAACCTCTTCATAAGTTTATCCTAGACCTATAAATCTTATAGGTAGCCTTCTAATTCTCCCGCTAAGACGAGGCACCTGTGTACTAGACATCTTATGAATAGTATCTTGTGGTGTATCTAATACAACCACATCATCCCTAGTTTCATCCATTGGTTGTTCAATTACAGGTTCATCTAATTCAGCCAAGACAACTTTATTTGTAGGATTAAAATTACTCACATAATCATCTTCCAAAAATTTGGCTGGGTGCTAACAAACACTTTGTTATCGTTATGATTATAGAATAAATAACCCTTGGTTTCCTTTGAATTACCTTAGAACATGCATACTTTTGTTTTTGCTTCCAACTTATTAGACTTCCCTTTCAACACATGTGCTGGACATCCCTAAATGTGGAGATATTTCATACTAGGCTTACACCCACTCCACAATTCCTTAGGTGTGTTGGGAACAGATTTTGATTGAACTAAATTTAAAATATGCATTGTAGTTTTTAGTGCGTGTCCCTAAAAGGAAATTGGTAAAGTTGAATAACTCATCATGGACCTAACCATTTCTAAAAGAGTCTTGTTCCTTCTTTCTTCTGCATCACTTTGTTAAGGAGTTCCAGGTGCAGTTAATTGGGATACAATCCCATTTTGAATTAAGTAATCCTTAAAATCCCCAAGAAGGTATTCGCCACCACGATTAGATCAAATGGCCTTTATGTGTTTACCCAATTGATTCTCAACTTCAGCCCTAAACTCTTTGAACTTTTCAAAGGTTTTGAACTTCTGTCTCATTAGGTACACATAACCATATCTTGAGTAATCATCCATAAAAGTGATAAGGTACTTATAACCTCCTTTTGCTTGGGTTGACATAGGACCATATACTTCCGTATGAACTAATTCAAGCAACCCTTGGGCTCTTCTCCCTTTCGCATTAAAAGGTTATTTGGTCAGTTTGCCTTCTAAACAAGATTCACAAACTGAAAATTAATCAAAGTCCAATGGCTTTAAAAGACCATCTTTGATCAGTCTTTGAATTCTGTTTGAATTAATATAACCCAAATGCAAGTGCCAAAGATATGCATCATTAGTAGAAGGAAACTTTTTCTTTAATGATTTTACATGAGAGTTATTATCTAATTCAGAATTGTATAATTCATGCTTATCAATAGTTAAAATATAAAGACCATCAACAATATTTCCAGAACAGATAAACACTTTATCCTTCTTTATTACAACATTGTCTTTCAAGATAACACAATATCCATGTTTACCTAAATAAGTTGTAGAAATTAAATTCCTACGAACATTAGGTACATATAAACAGTCTTCCAATATTAAAACTCTAGAATTAAAGCATAAATTAAACACTCCAACAGCTACAACTAGAATTCTGCTCCCATCAGTCAAAGTAAGAAACAATTCTCCTTTATTCAGCTTTCTTGTCTCTTGGAACCCCTGCAAAGAATTATAGATATGATTAGTACAACCTGAATCCACACACCAGAAATCCGTGAGATTTTGTACTAAACATATTTTAAGAAGGAATGAACTTTTCATACCCTTATTCTTGGCAGCTCTAAATATTGGACAATTCTTCTTCCAATGATTTTTCTCACCATAATGAAAAAACTTTCCTTTGGCAAAGTCCTTCTTCTTTCCCTTTTTGGCAACTCTTAAGGAAATTTGTTTACCATCTTGCTTGGTGAAGTCTTTCTTCTTCTTCTTCTTCTTCTTCTTCTTCTTCTTCTTCTTCTTCTTCTTCTTCTTGCCTTTTGACTTAGGTTAAGAAGTAGATGTTGGGATAAGTGCCCTTAAATCCTATTGTATGATATTATGTATGACATTATGTGAGAAATGATGTATGATTTAATATTATGTTTAATAAAGTTGCTTTATTCTTATCTAAAATAATGGTAACATGAATTTTCAGACATTATCATATAGTCCATGAGATGCATAGTATGTAATTTATGTGAAAAGTCACAGAAGATATAAATTACAAGTTCTTTGTAAACTCAGAATTATAATTCGTAGTCGGTGATGAAATTGGGCATTTCATCTGCGAAGACTATAACATATTAACTACGATGATTTGTCTTGATCATGGAAGTGGTGACTTCTAGTTGATATGTTGATATGTTTTAAGAGTAAAGACATATTGAACTGGACCGCTGTGAGATTTATTATTCTCTTAACGACTGTTAATTGAATAATAAATCTCACGACTTGTATTCACATGAACTCTTAATCCTAAGAGAATAATGGACCTGTTCATGAAATGTAAGTTGCTTTGATACATCAAGAGTGAGATCTAAAGTAACGGTCAAAACCTCAGTATGTTAGGCAGCCACATTTAGTGTTGATGGAACATATATTCTCAAGATGGAATTCATAATCTCTTAACGAAGATATAAAATATTTCCTTGAGATAAGTTTAATGGGTTCAGTTATTCAGAGAGTTGGGCCTAATTACTTTAGTAAGACTAAAGTATATATTTATGAAATTAGATTTCATAAATATATGATGAATAACTTAAAAAGATTAAATCGGGTACTCAAGGATTAAGATGTAGTAATTTACAAAGTGGCAGTCTATATTCATGACTTTGTATTACTACGAATATTTTATGAAGGGGTTGCATGTATAATAAAGTTTTGGGATATAATTTATTAATAAGGCCTAGAGTGCAATTATATTTATATAATGGTATTAAATATAATTAATGGTAACTTTGGACTTATCAAGAGTTGACAAAAATCCCAAGGCCTATTGGAGCTAGTGTCTTATTTGTTCCCTTTTGGTCCCACTCTAAATCACACACTAAAGCCCAATTAGGAAGGTCCAAAAGGCTAGCCCAATTAGATAATTAGTTATGTGGAGAGAAACATACAGAATTTTATATTAGAATGAAATGGTTTGTATGTTCATATATATATATATATATATGTGAAAAAAAAAAAAGGAAACTTCTTAATATTCTCTCTAGAACAACACATAGAACTGATTGAGAGACCACACATCTTGGGCATCAAGTGGAATTGGAGTGAAGATTGAAAGTGTTCTCAAGAACTTCTTCTCTTTGGTTTTGAATTTCACTGCACCAAGGTACACTCTTTTGTTCTTATATTCTGAAATTTACATTGCACATGTTATCTATTGCGAAAGAAGTAGATCCGTTATTTTTCCACTACGTATGTTTTGTATGTGATACAAACATGTAATTTTCCAACAGTAGAAGCTTCAACCATATTAGCATCAACATTGGATATACAAAGAATGCCTTCTGCCACTACCAATTTATTCATTAATTCAAAAAATGAATAAATCTTTTTATTCATATTATAATTAAGTCTAAATTCCTTGAATGATTCTGGTAGTGACTGGAGTATCATATCCACTTGAGATTCTCCATCAATATTGGCATCTAAAACTTCTAGTGTATTCAAATTAGAGATCATCTTAAGACAATTCTCCTTCGCTGAAGTACCTTCAACCATTTTGGTATTATATATTTGCCTTATAGTTTCTTGCTTTGCAGAACAGCCTTGCTCACCAAACATCTCCTTCAGACTTAGCATTATGTGCGAAGCTAGTTCTATATGCTACATTTGATGTTGTAGAACATTTGAGATAGATGCTAGGATGTATAGCACTTGGCTATCTCATTAGATTTCTGCCAACGATCATATCGCTGTTTTTTCTCAGGAGGAGCATCTAATGATGGAAAGCTAGGACAAGGTTGAGTAAGCACATATTTATGCTCTTCAGTAGTAAGAACAATGTCCAAATTTCTTTTCCAGTCAACATAGTTGGATCCAGTCGGTTTGTTTTGATTAAGAATACAAATAAGTGGGCTAAATGATTCTATGATTAAATTTGAAAACAATAAACATGAATATAATAAGTAAACTGGACATTATCAATTTAGCATCTATATATATATATATATATATATAATAGCAGAAGCTGAGAGAAAGTGGGTTCCTACAATTAAGGAGACGCTGACAAATAAGATAACTGCCTATCTAGAATTCAGACATGTTTCACTTTAAAAAGCGATATATTATATTGTTTGGTAATGCTAGAACACCTTTTAAAAGCGATAAATTATAATTTTTCACTACGTTAAATACTATTTAGAGCCCTCTTGATATAAAAAAGAAAACTAACCGCTTAAGACAAAAAAAAAAAAAAAAAAAAACTGCTACACGGAGAAAGGAGAGAGAGATCGAGAGAAAAGAGAGAGAGAGAGAGAGAGAGAGAAATAGAGAGGTATAGAATGGAGAAGGAGAGAGAGATCGAGAGATCAAAAACTGCAATTTGCAATCAAGGATGAAAGATGTCTCTCACTTCTTGTCAGATTTATTCATCTGTCTGCTAAAAGATGAAGCATCAAGAACGAAGAGGAGTCAAGAATGAAATAGAGGGGCAGAGATAGAGAGAAGGGCGCCACCCAGTTCTTCTACCATCACCGTATGCCTCCATTCACTACCCGTCTATTGGAATCGGAATCACTACTGGTATAAATCTGTTTTAAATTTAAAAATTTAGGGTTTTTGGTTTTTATTTGGAGAATCAATCGGAATCACCTTTGGTTTGTATTACTAACGTTTCATTGCTTGTTCCCTTGCCAGACTTGCGCCACTGGAACCGCAAGCACACATGAAGAAAAAAACTATGACCATCCGCCACCCAGATTGTCGGAATCAGCACCGGTACAATTTTTTTTCCCATTTTTTAGATTTGGCCATTTCGGTTTTTTTTTTTTTTTTTTTTTTTTTTTTTTTTTTTTTGTTGATATGTTTAGATTTGATTCGTTTTTGTTTTGGGTTTTTGGGTGCTTTTGTTTCTAATCTTTATGAAACCATTGAGATTAAATAAGTATAGGATTGAAATCATTGGGTATTTCCTTTTCTAATATTTATTATCCTTTTTCAATCTTATTTTAGGTCTTTCTGCTGGAACATCATACACCCAGATAGAGTTCGTAAGGCACAGAGAGACAGGCCGCCGTATACCTATAACCGGTAAAGTTAATTTTTTTTTTTGGTTTTTTCCTTTTCGTTTTCAAATCTGGGGTTTGAATATGATTTAGGTTTTAATTTCTTGGTTGGATTGGTTTAGATTTAGCTATTTCAATTAGATTTGGTTTTGAGTTAGCCTTCCATTAGCATGCCACTGATAGGTAATTTGGCCAGTTGTTAATTTTTAACTTTTAAATTATTGTTGTGTTAGTTCTGGCTTGAATTAGATTGGTTTGGTTTTGAGTGATCATTTACGTAATTCATTACAATTAGTATTTTTTCTCTTTTGAAAATTGAGACTGCTAAGTTTTTGAAATTGACAGCACTGATCAGCTTTGCTATGCCTAGGATATAATCAATATATACATTTTATTAATATGCTTACAAATTGTTTGATAAAATTCTGCTGTTGTTTTTTATTCTAAAGTTTATTTTTATTGTTTATAATTTAAATTTTATGATGTGTATAATTCTCCCAATAGTACCTAAATGATTCAAATCATTGGCTTCTTTCTCCTTCAGATTTGTGTCAGTTTATTTTATAGTTATTTTGTGTTTGTATGGAATCAATAATTTACTTCTTATTACATAATAATTGTGTTAATTTTATAATCTTTGTGAAACTGAGGGTGGGAGAGAGGGACTTACTTTTAATGTGATATAGGTCAAAGCTTAATGAAAGGTTGGGCAATGATGGAGTTATTTTTAGGAGGAGCATGTAATTCAGCAACATAAATATACCCCTGTTTGGAAGAATCTCAACTTTTCCGTTAAAATAGAGTGACAATATTTTGAATATGATGATTGTTTTTGTAATATCTCCTATTTAAGGTTCTAATTTTCTTTTTCTCATACAGGTGGTGTGTACATGGGAAAAAGGGACTTTGACTCTGATATAGAATGCTTCAGGTTTTTTCTAAATCTGGTGTTATTTATGACAAGGCATTGTTGACAGGCTTAATTGTTATGTTTCTAAACATAATAATAGCTGTTTGTTCAAGAGGCATTCTATATTGTTGGTATTGGAGTTTGGATAAGGTATGCAACTAATGTCTGTTTTTCTTAAATGGCACTCTGTTTTTTGTTAGAGAGGTTCTAAGGGTCCCATGGTCTAGATTTTTGATGATTATGTGGAAATACGATATTGTTTTCTCTGCAAGATTCCAGAAATTATCATGTAGCTTTCTATTTCTGTTGTTGCACTTGATGTGATTAATCAGTGCTTACCTTTGGAATCTTGATGTGTTGTTGCATTGTTATCCTTCATCTCTATATTTTGTGTATGTATATATATATATATATATATATATAGTAAATTCATTATTTAGTTTTTTTTTTTTTTTTTTGGTTGGTTGTAATTTCAACACTCTTTTTGCTATAACATACAGCTATTTAGACAATTAAATCATTTGGTTTCCTTACATGTTATGTGTTGATTTCTCAGTTTATGCAGTTACTTCTTTTCATTTGTAACATGAATTAATAATGTAGTCACAAGAGCAAGCCGATTTAGGTCCTTATTCATGTGATCAATGCTACTTTGTTGTTGCTTTCCTACTTCTTAATGTTGCATATTGAAAACAAATTTGGGAATGTTGAGTGAACTTCCATTATAAAAAAAAAAGGAAGAAAATTAAACAAAAGAGAGATCCAGAAGAAGTGGATGAACTTTATAAATGTTGGCTAACTTTGTTTTAATTAGATTTTTTTTTTTTTTTTTTTTTTTTGGTTGGGGAGCTGTGTTAGTGATTGGGTTCTAGAGGATTATTAAAATGAGTACTAGGTGTTTAATGAAATCTTGCAAAGAACTTGGTATAGAAAATGTTACGTTTGGGTTATTCTAAAACAAAATTAGAGGAACTGGATTGAGTTTATTAAAAATTAAAAATTATCCCACAGATCGTAGAGGACAAATATATGGCCCATTGATCATACTTTCCTAAATTTTTTTTTCCTATAGATAGAGCTTAAATTTTTATTTTCAAAACTATTTAAGTTTGTGTTATTTCAATATTGCATAGCGTGGGGTAAGTTTTTCTGATTCCCATTATTAGTCCAAAATTTTATGGAGACTTGGTGGCTAAATAAGTTTCAAGGTTCTAATTTTAGTAGGCAGGGTGTTGTTTTATGTGTTTTAATTCAAGTTATGACCAAAAGATAATTGGAAAAAAAATTTCTCCTAATTTTAATGGTTTGGTTGCAGAAAAAATGAGCAATGCATTTATGCTTCAATGTAGCATGGGTGTCATATTCTGCAAATCATAGACCTAGGTAAATTCTGTTCCATCTTCCCTTTGGTGGAAGAATTGAAGTGAAAGGTTATACCATAAGAAACAAACATGTCTATGTAATCAAAGCCAGGTGCTGCATCTCACACAAAGGTTAAACCCATTCATCCAAAGCTAACTGCCATCAAAACTACCTATTTTCTTTCTCAAATTAACGTATTTGTAGGTATGTTTTTTCCATCCTTTTTTCAAAGAACAAATTCACAAAGATCTCCGTTAGATAAGATGGTGGTTATTTTTCAAGAAGATTACAAAATCAAAAGGTTAGTAACCACCATTGTGAGATTGGTTTACCACAATCTTCAGCCTTACTCCTACTGTTAGACTGCTAGATCCATTGCTGGTATTTATGTTTTTAAAATTAGTTCATTAAATATGATTTAGGTTTTGGTATTTTGGTTAGCTTCATTTATATTTAGGCTTTTGGGTTAGATTTGATTAGTTTATATTAGATTTCCTTTTTGCTGTACAAGGAACATCACAAGGCAGCAAGAGAGAAGAGCAAGAAAACAAATTGCAGAAAAAGAAGGTACAGGCAATAGGGAGAGGTTTCATTTGAATTTTGAAGTTAACAAAGAAGATAGAGAAGGGTTTTTCTTGATGAGGTATGAAATTTAGTCTCTTTCTCTCTTTATCTCTTTCTTTTTTTTTTCTTTTTCTTTTTTTTTTTGGTTCAAACAAATTTCCGTGCTCTTTGTTCAATTCTAAATTTTGGATAACATAGTTTTTTACTGCACAAATGTTAATGTTTTATTATTTATTGGCATTGCTTAATGTACCTATGAAATATCTTCAGCCTACGATTCAAATGCTATCAGGTACTAAATCTCTTGGAGATAGCAAAAGATATCACTTTCTTACCCTTTTTCATAACCATCACAATTCCAAAGTCAAAACAAAGCAAAATTTTTGCCAAACAAACTTCTACTTCTCTTATTGCTATGCTGTGTTTATAGTCAATTGCTACTCTAATCAATTTCTTCTAAAGAAAAACACATAAAATATATCCCCTGTTTTTTTAAGCAGGTCCGGTTAGTATGATTTCGAGAGAAAGAGGAATATGCAAATATGTCTATTTTTTTTAATGCCAATCTCTCTCTCTCCTTGGAAGACTGACAATTAAGGGGTTCTATTTTTAAAAAAGGGCACTATTTGTGATGAAACCCAAATACCTAAATATTTATTACAAGTTTGGGTATCTTAATATCTATTTTTTTTTTGTTAGTTTCTATCACTCAAATTGTTGAATACTTTGTTCTGTTGAATTATTTTGGAACTTTGTGCACTCATCTTAATTTCATTGAATTTTACATATAAACTCATGTTGTTGTTGCATATACCTCATGTTTAAGTTGTTTTTCACATTAAATAATTAGTGTGGTGCTCAATTAAGGTAGATCAAGATGTTTTTTTCATATTTAGGTGTGTGGGTAGACTTATTATATGACTTTGAGTGTGGGGACATACTAGCAATGATGAACAATGGAGTGGAGAATTTTTATTATTATTTTTAAATGTATTTGAACAACGGTAATTTGTACCAACTGTTTAGTGCAGTTTTTTCATAACTAGAACTTTTATTTTCTTTCATACATGCCTGCTTTTTGTTGGAATGCCATGTTGTCTTTGGCAAGGTGCTATATGGGATGGATGTTGTAACGACCCCGCCCCAAATGTGTAGATATTGTCTGCTTTGGAAATTGGGCCAGTACCAGGTACTAGGTCAATAGTGAACTCAACCTCTCTGTCAGGGGGTAGTCCAGGTAAGTCCTCAGAGAACACATCTGGGAACTCTTTCACCACTGGGATGTCTTCAACTTTTAATTCTATTTCATCACCCTTCAAAGCACAAACAAGGAACCCTTCACAACCCTTCCTTAGCAATCGTCTTGCCTGCATAGCTGAAACCAATAAAGGTGGTTTCACCACACGATCTCCCTCGAAGAAGAATTCTGGCTCCCCAGGAATTCTAAATACTACCTTCTTCCCAAAACACTCTATGGAAGCATAAAAAGTAGATAACCAATCCATCCCTAAAATCACATCAAACTCAAACATATCTAGCAACATAAGATCTGCTTTTAATTCCCTCCTAGAGACTAAAACATTACAAGACTTGTACACTTTATGGGTAATCATTTGTTGTCCCGAAGGTGTAGCAACACACAATTCATAATTTAAACTCTCAAGTTCCATGTTTAGCCTTTGTGCAAGTCTATGTGAGATGAAAGAATGGGTTGAACCAGAATCAAATAACACTTGTGCATGTTGACTGGAAACAAGAAGTGTACCTGAAACCACTGATGGGGATGTCTCGGCGTCCTGTTTAGTCAAAGCAAAAACTCGTCCCTGAACCTTGGGTTTTTGTTGGCTCCCATTTGTATTGGTAGTTTGTTCCGCTCGCAAATCTGGACAATCCTTGATGAAGTGTCCAGTCTTGCCACATTTAAAACACGCCCTTGACTCCAAATAACATGTTCCACTATGAGCCTTTCCACATATTGGACAAGTTTTATGTGCCTTCTTATTTGAATTAGGCACCCCTTGCCTCTTGAATGAACTTCCACTAGACTTTCCCTTAAGAAAATTACTCTGGTTTGGCTTCCTCTCTTGATCATTGGCCCTTGAGAGACAATTGCAATTTCTCTCTGCTATGAGAGCTCGATCCACCACTTCTGCGTATGTTTCCAATTTGAACATGGAAACCGGTCCCTGAATTTCCTCCCTTAAACCTCTTTCAAAATGCCTAGCCTTCCTTGCTTCCGTGTCAACCATGTGTGGAGCAAAGCGAGATAATTTAGCAAATTTTCGCTCATACTCATACACTGATTGAGTACCTTGTGCTATGCGAATGAACTCAACTTCCTTTTGCACCATCAAACTATTAGGAAAATGCCTCTTACGAAAGAGCTCAACAAAATGCTGCCAAGTTATAACTTCTCTTCCATGTGTCCTCTCTGTGGACTCCCACCATTCCAATGCATCACCTTTCAGTACAAAAACAGCAAGGATAACTCGTTGCTCATCACTAACTTCCATTGCTCTAAAGAGCCTTTCTATCTCCTTAAGCCAGTTGTCAGCCTCAATTGGATCCTTTGTACCCTTGAAAGCAGGAGGGTCAAGCTTTCTAAACTTCTCCAAAGCACTAGTCGGATTGGTGGCTCCTACTTGATGTTGCACTATATTGGTTAAGCCCCCAATGGCTTCTGTAACACCCGTCTCACGTAGAATTTAATTTAATCACTTCTAGAGAGTAAATTTGATAAACTGCTTAATTTATTTTGGAGGAAATAATTAATTTTATATTGTGATTTTTTATAATGATAACAATAATAAAAATAATATTAAGGTGTTTAGTGGGAATATAAGTTGGTCTTGGAAGTTTAATTTAGTTGTAGTGGGCTTCTAAATTTTCAGCCCAACTGAAATTAGCCTTATCATGAAATAGACTTCTAAATTTTCAGCCCAAGTGGAATCAGCTTTATAATGAAATAAAATTAGGGTTTCCTAGGGATAGGTAGAGAGAAAGACACAAGACACAAAAAAAAAAAAAAAAAAAAAAAAGAGAAACTACAGCAAAAAGGGGCTGTAGAGAGTGCGCTGCAAGGGGCTGCCAGCAAAAACCTCAATTCGGTATTGAGGTAAACTTATGTGTTCACAAACTTTATTGCTTTCTTTGGGCACTATTTGATCTAGGATCCTACATTCTAGGCTGTTTGGATTACTCTTGATAATTCTTTTGGAAGTTGATTTTATTTCTTGTGATTGCCTTTTTCCCCTTAATCTTACTTGGGTATGTTTTAATTTTATAATTGTCCTAAGTCAATTTGACAAATCTGCTGTTGGCTGAATTGGTGAATGGTGCTATCAGATTTATAAACAAGTATATATATATATATATATATATATATATATATATGGTTGATTCAATTGGGTGGCCGAATATATATATATATATATATATATATTGAATTACGTTGTTGGCTGAATTGGTGAATGGTGCTATTAGATTTATAAACAAGTATATATATATATATATGGTTGATTCAATTGGGTGGCCGAATATATATATATATATATATATTGAATTACTAGTGCACAGATTTGGCCGTGAAAGAACCTGCTATACATATAGCTTTAATCGATCAATTATATATAAATTGAATTGATAGCCGAATTGTGTTCTATTTGACTTTCTCAATCACGTTGTGGCCGAAAAGGAGAATTATATATTGTAGAGATGAATGTATATATATATTAGATTAGGGTTGAGGTCACGTGTTATTACATATATATATATATTAGTGTCTTTGGGTGATTTTCACCAGGTGGTATTAAGTGTTCTTTTATATATATATATTGGCCGAAAAAGAGAATTGTGATATTACATGGTCTTTGGGTGATTTTCACCAAGTGATATTACGTATTCTTTTATATATATATATATATATATATATATATAGGTACATTAGGTGTTAGTTTAGGGTATACTTTGCATTTATAATTTAGAATAGGTGGGGGTTTATTAGAAGGAGATGTTAAATTTTAATTTTGCCAATCTTCTTAGTGGCTGAGAAATTTTTTTATCAAGGACTTTGTGATTATTCAAAATCTGCCCTTATTGAATTGTTTAATTATTATTTAGGTTCTAGTTGACGTTGTTTCGAGCAATTGAAGTGAAGCTTGGTTTAGCCACTAGAGGTAAGTAGACTTCAGCACATGACGTCTTTCAGGACACATATATACACGTGGTAAAAATATATATTTATCTATATATGTTTATAATTGCAAAGATGAAGTTCCAAAAACTTATACTATTGTTAGTGCTTTGCACATACTCGAATTTTATTATCTATTGTATGTTATTATAAAATTGTATTTGTCAAGAATTGTTTCAAATGGTCAACTAGACAGTCTGCAACCTTTGCCAACACAGGGTTAAGTGTTGGTCTTCGGCTGAAGTAGTGTTAGTGTGGTGTGGTGCAGTGTTATTGTTGCTCTTCGGAGCTAGTGTTGCCTCTTTGAGGTTAGTGTTATTGTTCCCATGGGAAATCACCCACCGAGTGTTTAGCAACTTTTGTCTGTGTTTGACTAATATTTTTCATATTGAAATTACTGTTTAATTGCTACTGTTCTTTCAGGTGGAAAAATTGTTTATTTTCATAATAAAGTGTTTCTACCTATTTGGTGCATATTGGCATATAAATGTGGGTATTATTTTATTAATGTTTACAGCGTTATAGTGAAGTGTTTTATTTTAACAGCTTTATAGAATATATTATATTACAGTTTAAACTAATTTTAATTGTATCGTGATGACTATATTTTGTCAATGATATTATCGTTTTGTTTTGGAAGACATCCTCATGTTTGTAGTCTCTTATTGAGCCTTTAGCTCACCCCTTTTTCCATCCTTTCAGATTAGAGTTATGGAGTGTCTTTTGGTGGTAGATCAGTGGAGCCTTAGATGGACGGCTTCGTTTGGAGCTTGATAGTTGCAGAATTGTTTTAGTAAAATTGTTTCAGGACAACGAGATTATTATTTTGGAACTATTTTGGGATGTTATTTGAAGATTTTACATTCAAGAATATTATTGTTGTTTTGTTTTTATGGATTGTTAAGGAAATCTGATGATATTCAAGAAGTTTATTTGAGGATAAATATTACGCTCTGTTCCATTATGTCATTGTTGATTATTTCTAAGACAGGTTATGCATCTAAATCCTTATTAAGGGTTTGGGGTGTTACAGCTTCGATAATAGCCTGAAGATTAGTGGTTCCCCCAGCATTCGGTTGATAATTCTCTAGGTCCCTCCTTGGTGGAGCCATGTCTCTAAGCAATACAACAAGATATCATAAGTAAAGATTCAAATATTCCTGAGGGTCAAAACCAAACACATAGATAGTACACAATCATTCCTACACACTCTAGAATAAATAAATAAATAAATTAAATAAAATCGCTATGAAAGGTCAAATAATCCTAACACTAAATTCCTTGCAATCACACTCTTGTTCCAAAATAATCTTAAGATTAAACCTATAAGTCTACAGAATCATAAACCTATGCTCTGATACCAAAACTGTAACACCCAAAACCCAAACCAAGGATTTAGATGCATAACCTATTTTAGAAATAATCAACAATAATATAATGGAACAGAGCGTAATTAATTAACCACAAATAAACTTTTATCCAACATCAACTCTCCTATGAAATCCATAAAAATACAAAAATCCTTCACAATAAAGTCTCCAAATACAATCTCAAAATAGTTCCACAAATGTCAAACTCATTGTCCCTAAGAAAAAATATACTAAAAATAATTCACCAACTAACAAAGCGCCAAAAGAAGTCGTCAATCTAAGGCTCCATTGATCTACCATCAAAAGACACTCCATTACTCAAATCTGAAAGGGTGGGAAAAAGAGGGTGAGCTAGAGGCTCAATAAGAGACTACATAACATGAGGGTGTCTTTCAAAACAAAATATTAGTATCATTGACAAAATATAGTCTACACGAAACATTTACAAATAGTTTTAACCGTAATATAATATATTCTATAGAACTGTTAAAAATAAAACATTTCACTATAACGCTATAATCATTAAATAAAATAATAACCACTTTAATATGCCAATATGCACCAAATAGGTATGAACAATTTATTATAAAAATAAATAAACAATTTTCCACTTACAAAGATCTGTAGCAATAAAACAGTAGTTCGATATGGATAATATTAGTCAAACACAGACAAAAGCTGCTAAACACTCGGTGGGTGATTCCCATGGGAACAATAACACTAACCTCAAAGAGGCAACACTAACTCCAAAGAGCATCAGTAACACTGCACCACACCACACTAACACTACATCGGCCGAAGACTAACACTTAACCCTGTGTTGGCAAAGGTTGCAGACTGTCTAGTTGACTGTTTGACACATTCTTGACATATACAGTTTCATAATAATATACAATAAATAATAAAATTCCAGTATGTGCAAAGCACTAACAATGGTATAAGTTTTTGGAACTTCACTTTTGCAATTATGTATATGTATATATATATAAATATATTTTTACCACAAATATATATATATATATATATATATATATGTATATAAATATATACGTCTTGAGAGACGTCATGTGCTGAAGTCTACTTACCTCTAGTTGTTAAACCAAGCTTCACTTCAATTGCTCGAAACGATGTCAACTAAAACCTAAATAAGAATTAAATAACTCAATAAGGGCAGGTTTTGAATAACCACAAAGTCCTCTGATAAAACAATTCCCCAGCCACTATGAAGATTCGGCAAAGTAAAATTTAACATATCTTTCTAATATACCCCATACCTATTCTAGATTATATAATTGTAAAGCATTCCCTAAACTAACATCTAATATTCCTATGTATATATAACTACACGTAGACCATCTGATGAATACCACCCAAGGACATCTACAATAGTTTAAATCTATAAAGGATGAGATGTACCCACGTACATATTAAGATCTGATTCAAAAAAAATTGAATAAAACAATGCATGGCTAGAAATACTTCCAAGATAATCTCTATACCTGTGCAACTACTATTATAATTCTACTAATAGAACCATGCAGCAAGAGACAAAAGTTCCCCTTAAACAAGAAGTGTCCAGCGAAAACAATAGGCTTGCATAAAATTGATGTTTACCTCAATACCAAAATAGGGGTTGCTGGCTGCCCCTGAAGCGCACGGTCATCACTTTTATTTGAGAAAACCCTAAACTCTACTCTTACTCTTATAAGCTAATCACTAATTCTTTTTTTTTTTTTTTTTTTTTTGTTTCACTCTCTGCCTTTCACGTAGGAAAACCCTAACTTTCAGCTTAACACGTTAAAACTGTTCCCTACATTGGCTGGAAATTAAACTCATAATAAGGTTGTTTACATAGGCTAGGACTCTAAGAATTCCAATAACACTTAAACTCCTAATCCAACTAGGTTTTAATCTCTCATCCTTTTCCTTAACTGATAAGGAGACCAAAAGTTAAATTTAAATAAACCACAAAATAATTATTCACGTTACTCCTTATTATTATTATTATTATTATTATTATTATTATTATTATTATTATTATTATTATTATTATTATTATTATTATTATTATCGTTGTTGTTGTTGTTGTTGTAGAAATCATAATATAAAAATAATATCTCCTCCAAATAAAATTAAGCAATTCATCAAATCCACTCTAGAAGCAGTTAAATTAAATTTTAAGTGAGACAAAAAAGCGCTAGCCACATCTGCGCTATACCTCAAAAGGACTAGTCACTATTGAGACTCCTTGTAGTTGTTAATAAAGCCCAGATCTACCCAGTAAATACCCGATGTGGGACTCATCACACATCCACACACATCACACAATCAATCAATCAAATTGGGGCATCACAATCTCCCCCACTTAAATCCCTAATGTCCTCATTAGGGCCCACTTTGTGGGGTAGTGTCTTCGAGCCCACACGGGGTTACTGGGCCGGCTCTGATACCATCTGTAACGACCCCGCCCCAAATGTGTAGATATTGTTCGCTTTGGGGCCCATACCTCCTCACGGTTTTGTTTTCCCCCAAAGCACACAGCAGTGGGAGAAAAGGCCTCTACACATTAAAGGGAAGTCATTCCTTATAAACACATTCTCATGTGCTTCC
>CM066167.1:26867500-26925000 GCA_033629205.1 Lithocarpus polystachyus | reverse complement strand
AAATTAGAAGATCTAAATAAGGAAAAGTATCTGTTAACTGATTTAGAGCTGGAAAGTCAATCAGCCATAATTCCATGCCATAAATAGCGCCCAATAAAGTCAGATCAGCCCTTAATAGCTTGGATTAAATTTATTATGCCTTTATCTTCCTTTGGGCCCCGCCTGGAATGTCCTGCGATAGAATTAGCCCAAATCTCTTGAATCAGCCCATTAAGTGCTTCTTTGATCTTCTTGGATCTTGCTCTAGTAATAGGCCCAACTGGAACTTGCAATGGATCCTTGAAAGCTTGTTGATTCTCATCAAGTCATTATGATTTGTTGTGTTTTAGGGTCTTTTATGAGAAACCCAAGTGGATTTTTTTGAGGGGTTTTGTTTGATTCTTTGTTTGGTTTGATCGGTATTGAGTTTCCCCTTTATACAGTCTAATGAAATATTTGAATTTGTTTTAGTTTCATTATTAATGTTTTGGGATATCATATAAAGTTCAATTTTGTTGTTTTTTCTTTGTTCTGACATATGTTAATTGATACAGAAAAAAAAAATTTTTGGCCAATAAATGAGGAAGAGCAGGGCAAAAGGGAGATAGTACAAATTGAGGCATGGCAAAGCCAGTACTCAGTTTGATTGGTAATCTGGTACTAGCTTTGTTCACTGCATTATATTTTTTAGAATTTTCTATTCCTATTCCATTGATATTGCAAGCCATAGATGGTTCTCTTAAAAAGGAACCACCATAGGCATGAGAATTACAAATTTCCAATAATTTATACAGTAGTTAGAGATATAAGTGCTCAAGTTTAATATTTCCATCATTTGTGAACAAACCCTTGGAAGTTAAGAGTTCAGTACCACCAACATCTACATTTCTTTAAATACTTTACATATTTAAGCATGCCCAAGTTGAAGACAAATTAGCTATATGTAGTGGAGGAATTGTACATATTATTAATTAGTCTAAGTCACTTTTACCCAGTTCAATAGAGCTTTGAGTTGAACAGCTGACTAAATTAAAATACAAGAATCATAGTGTAAGCTATTATGTCCACCAATCTGTTAAGAAAAGAAGAGATACTGAATCATATTGCAAGGTTTAGGTTAGCCTGATTTTCCTTTTGTTTCTCTCTTTTTTTTGGGTTACGTTTTTTTCATATGTTGTCTTTGGGTTTGAATTAGTTTTTTCCCTGCACAATATAGTCAAAATTGTTTTTGAAGTATTTGGTTTCAATTAAATTTTTTTTCTTCAGTAAATTGACCTATAAAAGTATTGTGTGTCTTATTTTTCTTAAAGTCTAGAACTTCAATTTTTAACTCCATTGTACCCTTTCCTTTCTCTTGGTATTTTAAAAGTTTATATGTTTTCATTATAGATAAAAGTCTATGTTACAAAAAAAAAATATAACGAAAACAGTTGATGAAGAAGAAATTAGTATGTATGTATTTATATATTTTCTTTGTGTCAGTGAATGGGTAACATTTAGTCAATGGGATTTGGATCTGAATTTGATGTGGTAGCTATTCCTAATTGGTAGACTCTCTTTTGAGTCCATATTGTTCGATTAAAACTCCCAAAGGACCAAAACAAATTTTTGTTACTTGCCAAAATTTGCAAATCATCCAATCCTGTTTCTTAAGATATGTGGATTAGTTTTGCCAATTGAATAGTGGTTAATAGTATTACTATTATATTTGTACTCCAAGTGATTTTACTGGCAACGTAGTACCCCCTTAGTACAATAGGTTGCCTATTCCCCATGACACAGGTCTCTACCATCTTAATTATTCTCTATATCATTTTGCATATGTGACCAAATTTACTTCAATAGGAACTCAGTTTGCATTTTGTAGAACCTGTTTTACATTGAATTTTATTAGGATTTATGTATTTTCAATATCTTTTTTTTCCTTTTTATTTTTTCACGTGTTTTTGTGGCAACACAGAAGAAGATAAGATCATTGGTTGTTGTTCAAGAAGAGTTACTAAATTAAATTGAAAGGCCAGGATAGCATAATTTCCCTTTGTTGCTTTTATTTTTAAATGAATGTCTTTCTCATTTGTTAATGCTTGATAATTAAAAAAAAAAAAAAAAACCAAAAACAATATATGCAGATTTTCACATATGTACTCTCTGTAACAAAAAAAAAAAAAAAAAAAATTAAAATTGCTTTTGATCCATTACAATGTTATCATAGAAAAATGAATATATATATATATATATATATATATAATGCAATAGTAGCATGTCAAAGATTATATATAATGCAATGGTAGCATGACAAAGAAGGCGGATGATAATGTTTGAGAAGAGAACCAAAAGAAAATGGCATGGAAGACGAAATAATTTCCAAACTGTGTATTAGAAGTGGTCCTACACTAGCAAGGAAAAATAGGAGAATGGTCATGGGAACAATTGGAACCATCTTCTACTAGAGTTTCATTTATACTTATGTTTGCTTTAGTTGCTCCAAAGGAATGGCCAATATGCATATAGTATGCTACTTCTTGAGGCGCCAGTTAATTAAAGCATCAATCATTGCTGGAAACAAAAAAGTTCATCAACATTTAGAAAATACAAATGACACAAACCTCTGAAAATTTTTTATAAAATATTTTAGAATTGTTATGATATAATGTTTATACAATTAAAGTCTGAAGTTGGTTGATTTCAACACTCAATTAAATTGTATTATACTATTGCTAGAATTTCATTGTATTTAGAATAAATATCCTGAATATTAGTTTTAATTTTGATCCGTGATTATAACTAGTCGTGCTCTAATGTGTTTCTTTATTACATTACAGGGAAAGTTTTTCTTAGACAATCTGACAACATTCTTAAATTTCCTGGATCAATGGTCTGCATTTAGGCGAAACTCAATGATTTTTTTTATCCTGTATTTCTTTTTTTGTTGCTCTACAGTTTCCTTTGGTGTAGAATTTTGTGAGACGATTTAATACTGTATTTTGATGCATTTCATGGATTAATACTACAGGATTTGAGTATCATGACATTTTAATTATTAATTATTGTTTGTCGAAGTCACCTATATTTGCTTCTACAAAAAACAAAGACAACTATAATCTCTCTTGGACCAGCATAATTTTATTTTGATAATCTTTTGGACCTTTGGAACATGTTTTGAATAATAAATTATTAGAGTAAAAAAAAAAAAAAAGGCACTTTCTTTTTGCTTGAGTGCATGGAAGTCTCTATGGAAGACTCTTTGGATTCATGACTTTTTCTTGCAAGTAATTATTTGATTTTATTTTTTTGGTATTATTTTAATGAAAAAATGTTTATATTTTCAATTACCATATTTTTTGTAATAAATAAAAGTATCCCGCACGTTGTGTGGGTTACAAGCTAGTATAAGCATATAGTATGAAACCTTAATAAAACTATAATATAATATATGCAACGACAAGCCAACCTATGTCTATAATTCCTTAGTAGCAAGTATATTATAAATACCATAATTGATTTAGAGCTATTCTCATTATTAGTGCTATTATGATAACTCTTATCAAACACTAATAATAGGCCATATTACCTTTAGCCTCTAAGTAATAATGACATATCTCCTTTAGGAGGTTAATATTACACTTAGTTTAATGTACACAATTATCTAGAATCATGTGTAGCCACATTTCATCTCACTTATAGTGTTTAAACTTGTTGTACCATGAAACAAAACACCCTCCTTTGGGATCGCGAAGCATATACGCCTAGACAAGGTGTTTTCCCACAGTACTATGAACCGATAATGGAGGTCATGAAATCCAACCCTTGTCTCTCTCTCCCACTAGATGTTTTAAATTAAAGGTTTTTAATTAGAAAACATGTGTAATCTAATCACACAAAGCCTTGGTCTTTATACATGTGAAAACACTTAGAAAAATTCAAAATTCACAGTTTTCGATTGATCGAATATATGTCTCGATCAGTCGAAGAAATTAAAAAATTCTCACCAAACAATCTGCCTGGCTCGATTAGTACTCGATCGCTGATCAATCGATCGAAAAAGAACATTCGATCGATCGACTAGCAATCGAATCAAACAGATTGGTCATTGTTTCACTCGATTGATCGAAATCAGTTGAAAGAAATTTTCGATCGATCGAAACTCGTGAAACTCAAATTTTCCAGAATTCTTTTAAAGCAGTTTTCAACGGTTTTCATGAATAAATAACCATCATATGAACACAATAGACAAAGATTGATCTCAAAACTTAATTCCATTAATGCTATAGCCTTAAAGTTCAATTTAACATACTTAATTTCAAACTTAAACAACATCATAACATCAATATCAGTTTTTATCAAACAATAATTTCAGCTACCATGCAGAAAATTAAATGTATAATCTTCTAACATCATGAAACTATTATCTCTAATTCCAAAACTCACAAAACATGTTATACATATTCAAAATTAAAGACGACTCTGATATCAATTGTTGGAAAAATACATGTTTGTATCGTATACAAAACATACACAGTGGAAAATTAATAGATCTACTTCATTTGCAATAGATAACATGTACTATGTAAATTTCTAAATATAAGAAAAAGAGGGTGTACCTTGGAGTGGTGAAATTCAAAACCAAATATTAGAAGTACTTGGGAACACTCTTAATCTTCACTCCAAATAGTGTGATATTTCAATCAGTTTATATGAATGTGTTCAAGGGAAAATAAGAGAGTGTCTAACACTTATATACAAACTATTTCATTCTCTTACAAAAGTTTGTATGTCTCTCTCCTAATAACTAATTATTTAATTGGGCTAGCCTTTTTGGACCATTCCAATTGGGTTTTAGTATGTGGCTTAGAGTGGGACCAAAAGTAAATAAGACACTACCTTCAATGGGCCTTGGGCTTTTCTGTCAACTCTTGACAAGTCCAAAGTTACCATTAATTATATTTAATACCACTATATAAATATAATTGTACTCTAGGCCTTATTAATAAATTATATCCCAAGACTTTATTGTACATGTAACCCCTTCATAAAATATTCGTAGTAATACAAAGTCATGAATATAGATTGCCACTTTGAAGATTACTACATCATAATCCTTTAGTACCCGGTTTATCTCAAGGGAATATTTTACATCTCCGTTAAGAGATTATGACTTTCATCTTGAAAATATATGTTTCATCAATACTAAATGTGGTTGCCCAAACATACTAAGGTTTTGATCATGATTTTAGATCTCACTCCTAATATATCAAAGCGAGTTACACTACATAATCAGGTCCACTATTCTCTCAGGATTAAGAGTTGATGTAATTTGAAGTCGTGAGATTTATTATTCATTTGACAGTCGTTAGGAGAATAATAAATCTCATAGTGGTCCAGTTCAATATGTCTTAACTCTTAAAACATATCAACTAAAAGTCTCCACTTTTATGATCAAGACAAATCATCTTAATTGATATGTTATAGTCTTTGCAAATGAAATGCCAAATTTCATCACCGACTACGAACTAAAATTCTGAGTTTACAAAAAACTTGTGACTTATATTTTCTGTGACTAAATCACATACTATGCATCTCGTGGACTATATGATAATGTCTGTCAGTTCGTTTAGACCCCTTAAACCCAACAGATTAACCTAGTGAATTAGCCAAGTGATTAATTTAGGTAATTTAATTAAATCTAGGTTAACACAAAATAAACAAAAACAAAAAAGCAGCGGAAATAAAAGAACACAAAGATCTAATGACCCAGGAAACCACACCGGTAAAAACCTGCGGAGGATTTAACATAGCTATCCTCAAGGTAAACTGAATCCACTATGAAAGAATCGAATTTTACACAATAAGACTTAGACCACTAACATCCTATTGCTACCCAAGTGTAGGAAACTTACTACCACGACCCCATGATAGCTCCGAGATCCACAGACTCCTTCTTTCCTTGAATTCTTCAGCAATCCGCAAGCGCACCTGCTTGTATATCTTTATGCTCTTTTGATTCTGCAACTGTATTGATTTACACAACTCTTGACATGAATCTCAAGTTTGTAAACCCTAAATGTATGTGAAGGTAAACACCTCTAGATCTCACAATGAGATTCACAAACACAGCATTCAGAACTCTAAAAACGTGGCTAGGGTTTTCCCTTATATACTTAGGACAAAACATAAAACCCTATACATTAAATGGACTAGGGCTGAGTGGAATTTTCTGCAGAAAAACGATCTGCCCGATTTTTGATCGATCGAGTCTAATTCTCGATCGATCGAGTTAGGCAGAAAGTGAACAGTTACTTCTGCAGTAAACTCGATTCCAACTTTACATAAAATCCCATACTTTGAGCAAAGTCTAACACAAGACTAAATATTATTTTGATCATGGTTTGCCAACATACAAATTGAAGTTCTAATACATTAGTTCCTAATTCTTAGAACCTAACAAACTCCCCCTTTGGCAATCCGTGACAAAACACAGACTTAGCAAAAGCTCAAAGTTTACAAAATCAAACAGCCCATTACAAAATAAAAAGCCACTTACACAATTCAACCTAACTACTATCTAACAGTTGCAAAATAGACAGCAGCACGACTGAATCAACCTGTAAATTCCTGTAACACTTAACAAACACATAAACGCATATGTGGAAAAAAAGACATATAACCAATAATATGAAACAGAATATAAAAACAAAAGTAAATTCTAACTCTCCCCCTAAGTTAGATACATAAAAAAGTTTTATATTCTCCCCATTTTAAAAACAATTGCATCTCCCCCTAAACAAGACAAACAGGCTTCCCAACATTTCATCTATTTCTCCCCCTTTGTGTCACGTATTGACAAATACAACTCAAACAAAGAGTAAACATAAGAGAAAAAAGAGAACCAAGGGAACAAAAAACAGATTAGCTCTATAGAAAAAAGAGATAACTCCCCCTATAAAGAGCAACAACTCCCCCTATGAACAACAAAGGTTAAAAAAAAACTTTTCTCCCCCTATAAAAATAGGAAAACAAAACAAGTTTTGGGAAAAACAGTTTTGGGGAAAATTTAGGAGGTTGGGATAAATAAAAAAAAAAACACACAAACCCAAAAAAAAATGAGTTGAGGATACACATGAAGAAAAATATTCTCTCTTTCAATAAATGCAAACTTGACACTATGTGACCCATAAACAGTTGCATGAGTAGAGAAAATATTTGCACATTGATTATCCATCATATCTCTTAAGAAAAATATTTTCTGTAGTTCACACATCAAGAATAATAGCATATACTAAAATGTACAAAGGACTCAAAAATTAATCAATCAATTTTTAAAACAAGTTGAGTACCCAATTTAGCAAAGTGTATGCATGTTATGTGTGAAAACAATGAGAGATATGACTGCAAAACTGCAAGATAGATACAAAAACAATGCAATTCATGTGAATCCTAAACATAAATGATGCATGAAAAAAATTTGGTCAAAAACTCTAAAAACTGAAAATTTTTCAGTTTCGATCGATCGAGTATCGATCGAATACCAATCGAGTCAGACAGAATCAAACCAAAATCTGGAAAAATTAAATTTTTGAAAAACAGTGCAATTTTATGCAGAAAATCCTCAAAGCATAGTATTTCATAAATGAAATGCATGAGTATGAGACTAAAAGTTTTTCAAAAACACATGAATACAACCCAGATCTTTCAAAAACAAGTTTATCAACCAATTTGTCCTCAAAACTCAAATTTTGCATCAAAATCAAGGAATTTTTAATCTTGGATGGCCATAACAAAATCACACACAATAACATGTACAAAGTTTAGCAAAGAGTAACATGTGTAGTGTGTGCAACTAGCATAAGCTTGAAAAACATGTGAGGTGATATGTGAATAGTAATCAATCACAAAGTCTACAAAATTCATCACATAGAATTTGAAAGAGACTATCACCTAAAGAGTTACATCATATAACTCTCACATCTCCTAGAATAAAAGCTTGCAATCATGTAAGTTTCTTGATTTGCCTTATAATGTACACACCAATTTTAATTAATTTGAAACTTATTAAAATAGCCAGGATAATGTACACACCAATTTTAACAATTTAACCGAGGCTACACCTTATGTTCTTTTTGTGCATGTGCTACACTTTGTCGAGCACAAAATCTTACGATATGCACTAAGGTGTTCATGATTGGCTAGTAAACAGTGGTGAGATGGTTATTTATGCCTTTCTCATTAAGGTCAAGTCCGACAAACAAAGGCATGTGACTTCAAGATCAAGATCATGGGATCAAAAACTATAAACATCTTCCCACACAACATGCACTACAAAGCTCACACTAGTAACGTGCAATAAAATAAGCTCATTCAAGCTAAACAAAGTACATAAACATGTTATGTAAAGATAAATATAGCCAACCTTAATTATAAATCCATGATATGTAATACAAAACACAAAAATCTTTTTGGTTTAAAAAAAATTTATGACCAAAAACAAAAAGCACACATTATTTTAAATAAATAAAAATGCAAATGCAATGCATGACAGTACTTAACTAAGCTATAGAGGGTACACAAACAAGAAATATTAATTTCTCAATTAACCCTTGAGTACATGTACAAACTAGTATATACTCATACAAAATCATAAATAGCTTAGCACTTATATAACACATACTTTTTAAGTTTCTCCACAATATCAAGCATGTTCTAAATCAAGAGAGAGATATCATAATTCATGTAATCCTTAAGAAAAATAAAACTAGACACAAAATAAAATATTTTTTGTCTTTTTGAAAATTTTCAATGTTTTTGGATTTTTTTTAATAAAAAAACAACTTAAAAAAAACAAAACAACCAAAAACAAAAACAAAAACAAAAACAAAACATGTCCACAAATAATTGAAAGAATTAAAACAGGAACAAGTCAGCAACACTTACCTTAAAGAATCTTTTCTCACCCATATAGCACGAGTCTTCGACTTTGTAGGTGAAAATCCATGTGAAGCAGAGTGTATTTGAGGGATTACACCAATCTTCTGAGAAAGACTGAAATCCTGCAATTTCCTTTCACAAGCCAACAAACTTAAATTTTTCAAAACAATATGAAACAATTTATATGGACTTATGGCAGGAGAAATATCATCACATGTCCTAGACTGAAACACAGAATGCTTAAATTTCAATTTATGACAATTAGGATGAATGTGACCGGAAACACCACAAAAGTGACAAACAGGAATAAATTTAAGAACATCAGTATTTCTAACAGCAAATCTAGTCTCAGATTTTGGTTTTTGCCTCAACAAAGAACAATTTGGTCTAATATGACCAACAACACCACAAAGGTGACAAGTAGGCACAAAAACAGATTTCTTATACTCTCTAACAGTAGGTTTAGACTTAGGTTTAGAAACTTCAGTGTCTACATCAGAACTTTTACCTTTATCTATCCTAGCAAAATAAGCCTTTTCTTTATTATTTCTCTTGAAAGGAGGGATATAAACTTTTTCAGTTTTAGGCTTAAAAGAAACAGAAATACTTCTGTTATCATCAACAAGCTTGGTACTAGTCAAATTTTCAATTTTAGCTTTAGATTCAACTAACTCTTATTCCAAGCTTTTCATCTTCTCATCTTGAGAGGAAATTTGATTTCTCAAAAATTCATTCTTTTTATTAGATTCATCTAATCTAACAATCAATTCCTCTTTTTCAAGATTAGCCAATTTTAACTCTTCCTTGAATTTCTTAGCAATTCTCATAGTTTTCAATAATTCCTTACGAAGAGTTTCACAGGCATCAAAAAGATCAACAGAAATAACAGTGTCCTTCTTATTCAAATCATCACAATCAAAAACAGTAAGACACTTAAAATTATCCATGATAACAGGGATCAAGGATCAACTCTTAGATCAAAAGATCTAACACAAAAGAGCTACCCGCTCTAATACCACTTGTCAGTTCGTTTAGACCCCTTAAACCCAACAGATTAACCTAGTGAATTAGCCAAGTGATTAACTTAGGTAATTTAATTAAATCTAGGTTAACACAAAATAAACAAAAACAACAAAGCAGCGGAAATTAAAAAACACAAAGATCTGATGACCTAGGAAACCACACCGGTAAAAACCTGGGGAGGATTTAACCTAGCTATTCTCAAGGTAAACTGAATCCACTATGAAAGAATCGAAGTTTACACAATAAGACTTAGACCACTAACATCCTATTGCTACCCAAGTGTAGGAAACTTACTACCATGACCCCATGATAGCTCCGAGATCCACGGACTCCTTCTTTCCTTGAATTCTTCAGCAATCCACAAGCGCACCTGCTTGTATATCTTTATGCTCTTTTGATTCTGCAACTGTATTGATTTACACAACTCTTGACATGAATCTCAAGTTTGTAAACCCTAAGTGTATGTGAAGGTAAACACCTCTAGATCTCACAATGAGATTCACAAACACAGCATTCAGAACTCTAAAAACGTGGCTAGGGTTTTTCCTTATATACTTAGGGCAAAACATAAAACCCTATACATAAAATGGACTAGGGCTGAGTTGGAATTTTCTGCAGAAAAACGATCTGCCCGATTTTCGATCGATCGAGTCTAATTCTCGATCGATCGAGTTAGGCAGAAAGTGAACAGTTACTTCTGCAGTAAACTCGATTCCAACTTTACATAAAATCTCATAGACTCGATCGATCGAGTTAGGCAGAAAGTGAACAGTTCCTTCTGCAGTAAACTCGATTCCAACTTTACATAAAATCTCATACTTTGAGCAAAGTCTAACACAAGACTAAATATTGTTTTGATCATGGTTTGCCAACATACAAATTGAAGTTCTAATACATTAGTTCCTAATTCTTAGAACCTAACAATGTCCAAATATTCGTGTTACCATTATTTTAGATAATAATAAAACAACTTTATTAATTACAATATTAAGTCATACATAGCATCATGCAATAGGATTTAAGGATGCTAATCCTAACATGGGTAGGTTGCCAAAGATTACAAGTTTGGAGTTTTGGTGCAACATCGATTTTTTTTTTTTTGGATAGGACATCAAAATTAATCCTTCTCCCCCTAACTTTCAAATTATCCAAAAAATAAAAGCATGTGCAAGAAAAATTTAAACTACTTATCATACGTGCACTTTCTGGTTTCGTATAATCTATTTTATTTGAAAATTAAACCGGTCAAAAGGATGTATCTAAAAAAGAACGAAAGATTTCAAAAGGCTATGTGTAAGTAAATAACCAAAATAAGGTTAAAAAATAGAAGCCAGACCATTCAAAATTAAGTTCAGAATGAGTCTTGGTCCGGGCAAAATCCACAAGCTAATTAAATATATTGATTTATGCTTCCCTTCATTTTATATTTTGTCATATGATTGTCTGACAATTCCCCTAGGCCTATGCAATTTCAAAAGGTGTTTGTCATACTTAGCTTTGAAAAATCAATACATCGTAATATTTTCTTTATTTTTTATTTTTTTACCACAGAATGAGTCTTGGTCCAGGCAAATTCCACAAGCTAATTAAATATATTGATTTATGCTTCCCTTCATTTTATATTTTGTCATATGATTGTCTGACAATTCTCCTAGGCCTATGCAATTTCAAAAGGTGTTTGTCATACTTAGCTTTGAAAAGTCAATACATCGTAATATTTTCTTTATTTTTTATTTTTTTACCACACCTTTCATTTTAATTAAAAAAGCAACGAATTGAACATCATACGATACTATATATCAACGGCACAGGGAGTGCATATATGCATTTGGCGGAGATGGGTGGTAGGGTTTGAGTGTGTTTATTATATCGGGTCATATATATATATATATATGGATAAAATGCATTGACACTCCTTTTTTTTTTTTGAAAAAGAATCATTCATTCAACTAATCATAAAAACATAACATCCTGAATCAAAGCCTCCACAGCTGGAGGAGGAGAATCCTCCATCTAATACACATCATTATCTAAAGAATTTCTAGCATGTTGAGCAAGAGCATGTGCAACCTTATTCCCACCCCTCCTAGTAAAGCTAGTTCTAGCCCACTCTAAACAATGAATCAAGTGACGAATGTCATCCACCACATAGCCTAGTATTGAACAATTAATCCGTGAAGACGAAATGGCTTGCATTACATTTACATTATCTCCCTCTATTATTAGCTTGGTGAACCCAGCATCCACAGCAAATTCCATTGATCTTCTACATGCCAACAACTCTGCTTCTTCACTAGAACTTACCTTTGGTCCACTTGCTGTATGCATTGACACTCCTTAAACGTCTATCTAGTTGTACTAGCAGCTCTTAAACTTTTTTTTTTTTAGCCAACTTAGTAATTGAATTATGATCTAGAAATAACAAATAACTTCATCTGTTAGCCGATATCTATATATTAATTGTACTTATTAATTAGAAAGCATGTTATGGTTCGGAGCTAGTGAAAGCGTATTCACACAAAAATAATATAAAACAAATACAAAAGACAACGAACTTTAACATGTATGGACAAGAAATTAGCCAACAAAAAGACTAATTTGAGTGGTAGGATTGAAAATTTTAACTATATTTGAGAGAGGGTTTGGAGATAATTGAGATTTTTTTGGGTGTTCGGCTATTATTTTTTGGTGTTTTGATCTTTAGAGGCGGAAGCGGATAACGAGAGAGAGAGAGCTGAAAAATGAGCAAATGAGGGAAGGGCTGGTATTTAATTATAGAATCAAAAAAATAATTTGGCTTGTGCTATCGTAGGGCTCTAGGCACACACACACACACACACACACACACACACACACACACAGGATGCGCCCAGCCTTGGATCTTTTTTTTTTTTTTTTTTTTTTTTTTTTTTTTTTATGGTTTATGTTATGCCACTACTCAACTCCAATGTTCTTTGTTGGTGGACTTCCAGTCCAGACATACAAATTGATTGATTCTGGTGCTGTTGGTGTAAGAAGTTTAGACCCCTTAAACCCAAACAGATTAACCTAGATAATTAGCCAAGTGATTAATTTAGGTAAATTAAACAATTCTAGGTTAATAAAAATATATCATATCATGTAAAGTGCGGAAAATAAGGAACACACGATATGATAACCCAAGAAAACCAAACCGGTAAAAAATCTAGGGAGGATTTAACCTAGCTATCCTCAAGATAAAACAGAATTCACTATGAAAGAATTGAAGTTTACACAATAGCGACTTAGACCACTAACATCCTATTGCTACCTCGAGTAAGAAACTTACTACCACGACCACGTGACAGCTCCGAATCTACGGACTACTTCTTTCTTGAATTCACAGCAAAGCACAAGCACTCCTGTTTTTATCTTGAAGTTCTTGAATCTGCAACTGAATGATCACCAAGCTCTTGACATCAATCTTGAGTTTGGAAACCCTAAGTATATGTGAAGGTAAACACCTCTAGATCTAACAATTAGATTCACAAACACCGCATTCAGAACACAAAAAATGTGGGTAGGGTTTTACCTTTTATACTTAGGATAAAACATAAAACCCTACACATCAAACGGGCTTGGGCTGAGTTGGAAATTCTGCAGAAAAAACAATCGGCACGACTTTTAATTGGTCGAGTCTAATTCTCAATCGATCGAGCCTGGCGGATTTGCACAGTGACTTCTGCAGTAACTCGATTCCAACTTTACACAATAAGCACATACTTTGAGCAAGTCTAAACAAGACTAAAACTGTTTTGATCATGGTTTGCCAACATTACAAAATGAAGTTCAAATACATTAGTTCCTAATTCCGTAGAACCTAACAAACTCCCCCTTTGGCAATCGGTGACAAAACACAAACTTAACAAAATGCTCAAACTTTACAAAATAAGCAGCCCATTACAAAACAAAAACCCAACTAAACAAATTCAACCTAACTACAATCTATCTGTTGCAGAAGTAGACAGCAGCACGACTGAATCAATCTGTATATTCCTGTAACACTTAACAAACACATAAACGCATGTGTGGAAAATACAAGTAACATAGAAAAGAAGTTCTTGATTTCACATAACACAAGATAAAGATATATATCATAAATACCTCATAAATATAAATCAATAAGCAATGTAGCATAGTGTGAAACAAGAAACATATACAATGAATGTATCCAATATATCTCCCCCTATCAAGAGCCAAAAAAAAAAAAAACACAATGAAGCACCTAGATAAAATCTAAAAACTCCACAAATCCACAGTATCACAAAAAGAAACAAAAATCTCCCCCTAAAGTACAAACTTTCCAGCTCCAATATTCATGTTTCGTGCTACATCTATAGAAAAAACAGTAGACACCCCATTCTGATTTTTGTGTACATAGTCGGATTTTTTCATATTTTCCCGAGCCTAATTCTTGGTCACTAGACCTCCAATTATCTCAAATGAGGTACCGTTAAAACTATTGTAATTAGATGCGACAAAATGTAGTTTTCATTTGGAAAGTCATATTATTTAACATAAAATGCATTACTTTAAATTCACCACTCATATTAAGAATAAGCTCGGCTAAACAAATTAATACTTGTTTAATAATTTGAAATTATACAAATCCCAACATTATTAACCAAAAAAAAAAAAAAAATAGCACAAAGGACAAGTAAAACAAATTCAGAAGTTTCATTTCTACACAATATCAACATCCCTAAACATAAAACAAAATTACAAATGCCTTATTGGATAAATAATTTGACAAAGAATATAAACATATAAGAAATTTTCAATCTTTAAAACTAATTTAATCTATTATCAATTGTGGCTAACACTTTATGCAATTTGAGGATATATTTTAAAGTTTGATTTTTACTTATTTATACATGATCTCTTTTATGAATGTCATGTCATTGTTAAGTAACACACACTCTAAGAAATATCATAATTTATTTTGAAAAACCATTAATTTTGGACATGAATTGTTAAAAAATAGGCCTAAGTATTCATAAATTATGCTAATTTCATTGATACTTTGGCTTCACTCTTTTCACACTTATGAATATTTCTTATACATGTCAATAAATTTAAATATATGTTTTTAAATCTACTCTAACCAGATTATTTTGACATGTACTTTATTAATTGATATCTAAAAATCTCTACTTATTACTAATGCTTCAACCATTCATCTTTCAAATCATTTGCTTGCAGTTATATAAAGGTTTCAATTATTTCCTTAAAACTCAAAACAAACAATTAAATCAATATTGTCTTAATTTTATTGTTTTTTTAGGCAAAAAAAAAAAGTTTTAAATATGGTTTGGGTCATGGGTCAGGTCGAGTTGACCTGCAAAAAATAGGTCAGGTCACAAGTCAACCCATTTTTGCTTTGGGTTGACCTTTATGTGGGACCCACTGACTAAGCATTGCGTCTACTCACAATCAGGCTACCTGCATGATGGAAGAACCCCAGACCCATTTCACCTCTTTCATTTCCTGCTTCCATCTAATTTTTTTCACCCCATTTTTTTGGGTACCATGGATGACCCAAATATGCATTAAACACTCATATGTTCACCTTTTATTCCCTATGTCCATCTATTTTGTCAATTTGTCAATCTACACTTCTAGATTTTGGGAATAAAGCTACCCGGCCAAACATCCACATAAGAAACTTAGAAAACAAAAACCAAACCTAGAAACCCAATGTGAAAAGGAAAGAAAAGAGAACAAAAAATAAAAAGGATAGAAACCAAACCCAAAAACCCAATATGAAAGGGAAAGAAAAGAGGGAAAAATAATAATAAAAGCCAAACCTAGAAACCCAAGCCAAACCTAGAAACCCAATGTGAAAAGGAAAGAAAAAAGGGGAAAAAAAAAAAGATAAAAAAGAATAGAAACCAAACCCAGAAACCCTATATGAAAAGGAAAGAAAAGAGGGGAAAAAAAGAAAGGAGAAACCAAGCCCAAACCCAACATGAAAAGGAAAGAAAAGAGAGAGTATAAAAAAGGAAAAAGATGAAGTGGTGAAGAGGAAAGAAAAAAAGAAAAGAAAAAAGAAAGAGACGAAGTTATGATGAGTGGCTTGGGAAGAAGAAGAGCAAAGAAAATCAAAGAAAAAAGCAAAAAAGAAGTCTAGTAATGAGAGAGAAGAGAGTTGTTGGAGAGTGGGCTGGCATGGATTTGATAACACACAAAACATGGGGCCCATTAATTGAGTGAAATTATGAAAGTGCCATCTTATCTCTATTTCCATAACTCAAAAACACCTATAACTTGTTTTTAGTTTTTGTAACTCATTACTCAAATATGTAAGAATTGAGTGATGGAAACAAATTCAGAAAACAAAGCCAAACAAGCTAATGCTCTGTGGTGCCCACCATTTTTTAGTGATGAGTGAGAGAAATTGAGTAATGAGTGATGGAAACATAGAAATCCAAATAGCCCCTAAGTCATCCTTAACATTCCCATGGTCCTAGGATACCAATATGAATTTTGGAGAATTATTGAGATTCAACACGAAAATTAAACGTGGACAAAACATGGTCTTGACACCTGAAATTAAATGGCTTGATTTTTCCTGAATGGTATGGTATTAAACTGGGATAGAATAGGGTGTTTGCACTAAAACTAAAACTTTCGGCCATATCGGCTGGTACAAAACAGATGTTACAACATTTGATAGGCCAAGAATGTATTGACCTCTTTTGGTAAATTAATCAATTAATTATTCAAGTGAATTAATTAGATTCAATTACATGCAATAAGTGTGGTAGCACAAACAAATCACCAACTAACTTAAATGTAGCGAAAAATAAATTTGACACAGGTGATTTGTTTACAAATGGGGAAACCACCAAGCAAAACTCCACCAGGTGAATTTACAGTTTCCACTCTATAGAATCCACTATTATCAAAACAAGTGGTTACAAGTAAAAAGAACCCTAGTACCTAATACCAACCTATAATTATATCCTTACCCCAATACCCAATTGGACTTGTAATGTAGCGGCAATCTCTCATTTCAATGCACGGCTCTCAGTACATACTAACACACTAACTTGAGGAAGATGTTGGTTGCAAAGTTCTTCAGTTCATCCAACAATGAAGATCAAGAAGCTTCTTGGTTACAAAACCCTTGGCGCAAAGACACAATAGCTTCTAAAGAGAATATGATGAACTAGGGCAAATTGTCTCCGGTCATAATATGCATGTATAATCACTTTGCATCAAGTTGTATTCTCTATGACAACCCTCAAAATAATCCTTATATATGTCTAGGGTTATGAGAAAATAAACTCTACACAAATACTCATGGATATGCGTGAAATCAGGTCTGGAAATTCTAATTTTGTAATTCTCGACGAATACAGCTTCTGTCGAGCTTCAACATTAATCCTCGATAGATATGATTTTGTCGAGACATCTGTCGAGCTTTAATAAACAGCACTTCTTCACTTGTTTTTTGGTCAGACTTGCATGGCTTCAATTTTAAACTTGAACACTTGTTTTTTGAAGTACTAAACCTATCCTAGATCTACCCAATTACAAGTAAAGTGCGTTTTGTCAAAGGATTAGCCAATTTACATCACATATGTTTCTAACACTTTCCACATATGTACTAACAATCTCCCTCTTTGGCAATCCGTAACAAAATCACAACAAACAAATGCATCATTAGAGAAGTCTTAAATCACTAAACTTATAATCACTTATTGGAATATAAAACAAATCTAATCCTAACACAAACTCTTGAAAAACTTTACAAGAAGAGAGTTCATGGCATGATAGATTTTCACAACCTGTCTTTCTGAAACACTTTAAACAAAACTCATCAAGACATCTTAGTGTGAAACAGAAATAAAGATTACATACATAAAGAAACATATGTATAAAGAGAGAAAAAAAACAACACATGAAGAGATAGGTGAAGAAACATACATCATCATATAAATATCTATATATATATATATATATATAAATACAATGTATGTCATAAATAAATAGTCACAAGACCAGTGTACAAGAGGATAATGTAACCAAAAAGTAAAGAAAAGAAAAGTACATAAAATCCTCACTACATCCCTCAAGAATATAAACACTCCCCTTAACAAAAAAAAAAAAAAAAATATCCTTTACAAAATATCCTATACCAACTCTCCCCTTAAATACAAAACTACTCTCATCCCAAAACTACTCCCCCTTTTTGTCACAAATGACAAAGGGTGAGTCACCGAGAGGTCGTCATCTCATCATCACTGGAAGAGCTAGTATCTGCATCATCATCATCATCACTATCCTCACCATCCTTATCTGAAGAAACCTCTAGAGAAGGAAAGGGAAAAGCAGCGAAACCACCAAGGCGAGCCTATCATTGTGTTATACGACTGACACGGGTATTCACCTGGCACAACTCATCAGAGAGAGTGTCAAGGCGAGTATCTATGCGCTGAAGCTGCGCCATGATAGCCTCAAAGGTCACATCACCAGATGAGGAAGAAGGAGTGGAGGAGGAAGGAACTGAAGCTGCAGGACTGGTAGATTCCACACGTGGCCGCTTCAATGGAAGCTGGGCCTTGCTTCGTCAAACATAACTGGCATCGATGGCACCCATGGTGGTGAAGTAGGGAGAATCAAGAATGGGGATGGAAAAATGGCGAAGGATCTGCATGATAGCCAAAGGAAAGATGAGCTTATCACAAGTCACCATATCCTGATAGACATCAAGGATAGAAGTGATGAAGTGAGAGGGGAAGTCTATAGAAATATCCTCAAGAAAGGACAAAAGAAATCGAGCACGAGGCTTTGTGATAGAGTTATAGTGAGACAGTGGAGTAAGAATAAATGTTGTCAGTTCGTTTAGACCCCTGTAAACTAGATTGTTTAACCTAATTAATTAACCAAGTGAATACTTAGGTTTATTATTCAGATCTAGGTTAAACACAAATAGTCATAAACAATAAAGCAGCGGAAAATAAAGAACACAAAGATATGATGACCCAGGAAAACCAAACCGGTAAAAAACCTAGGGAGGATTTAACCTAGCTATCCTCAAGGTAAAATAGCAAATCTACTAGAAAGAATTGAAGTTTACACAATAGCGACTTAGACCACTAACATCCTATTGCTACCCAAGTGTAGGAAACTTACTACCACGACCCCATGATAGCTCCGAGATCCACGGACTCCTTCTTTCTTTGAATTCTTCAGCAAATCCACAAGCGCACCTGCTTGTATATCTTTATGCTCTTTTGATTCTGCAACTGTATTGATTTACACAACTCTTGACATAAATCTCAAGTTTGTAAACCCTAAGTGTATGTGAAGGTAAACACCTCTAGATCTCACAATGAGATTCACAAACACCGCATTCAGAACCCTGAAAACGTGGCTAGGGTTTTCCGTTATATACTTAGGGCAAAATATAAAACCCTATACATTAAATGGACTAGGGCTGAGTTGGAAAATTCTACAGAAAAAAGATCTGCCCGATTTTCGATCGATCGAGCCTAATTTTCGATTGATCGAGTCTGGCAGAAAGTTAACAGTAATTCTGCAAAACAACTCGATTCCAACTTTACATTAAGACCCATACTTTGAGCAAGTCTAACACAAGACTAAACATTATTTTGATCATGGTTTGCCAACATACAAATTGAAGTTCTAATACATCAGTTCCTAATTCTTAGAACCTAACAAACTCCCCCTTTGGCAATCCGTGACAAAACACAGACTTAACAAAAGCTCAAAGTTTACACATTGAAATAGCCCATTACAAAATAAATAGCCACTTAGACAATTCAACCTAAACTACTATCTAACAGTTGCAAAGTAGACAGCAGCTCGACTGAAAACAACATGTATATTCCTGTAACACTTAACAAACACATAAACGCATGTGTGGAAGAAATACATATAAACAATAATATGAAATAAATATAAAAACAAAAATAAATTCTAACTCTCCCCCTAAGTTAGATACATCAAAAAGTTTTCATATTCTCCCCCTTTCGAAAACAATTTCAACTCCCCCTAAACAAAACAAACAGGATTCCCCAACATTTCATCTATTTCTCCCCCTTTTTGTCACGTATTGACAAATACAACTCAAACAAAGAGTAAATATGAGAGAAAAAAGAGAACCAAGGGAACATAAAATAGATTAGCTCTATAGAAAAAGAGATAACTCCCCCTATAAAGAGCAACAACTCCCCCTATGAACAACAAAGGTTAAAAAAACTTTTCTCCCCCTATAAAAATAGGAAAAACAAAACAAGGTTTGGGAAAAATAGTTTTGGAGAAAATTTAGGAGGTGTGGATAAATAAAAAAAACACACAAACCCAGAAAAATAAAGTTGAGGATACACATGGAGAGAAATATTCTCTCTTTCAATAAATACAAACTTGACACTATGTGACTCATAAACAATTGCATGAGTAGAGAAAATATTTGCATATTATTATCCATCATATCTCTGAAGAAAAATATTTTCCGTAATTCACACATCAAGAAAAATAGCATATACTAAAATGTACAGAGGACTCAAAAATTAATCAATCAATCTTTAATTCAAGTTGAGTACCCAATTTAGCAAAGTGTATGCATGTTATGTGTGAAAACAATGAGAGATATGACTGCAAAACTACAAGATGGATACAAAAAAAAAATGTAACTCATGTGAATCCTAACCATAAATAATGCATGAAAAAATTTGGTCAAAACTCTAAAAACTGAAAATTTATCAGTTTCGATCGATCGAGTATCGATCGAATACCAATCGAGTCAGACAGAATCAAACCAAAAATTTTAATCGCAATTTCGATCGGTCGAGAAACAACTTCGATCGGTCGAAATTCTGGAAAACTCAAATTTTTGAAAAACAGAACAATTTAATGCAGAAACTCCTCAAAGCACAATATTTCATGAATGAAATGCATGAGTATGAGACTAAAAAGTTTTTCAAAAACACTTGAATTTAACCCAGATCTTTCAAAAACAAGTTTATCAACCAAGTTGTCCTCAAAACTCAAATTTTGCATCAAAATCAAGAAACATATAATCTTGGATGGCCACAACAAAATCACACACAATATAATGTACCAAGTTTAGCAAAGAATAACTTGTGTAGTGTGTGCAACTAGCATAAGCTTGAGAAACATGTGAGGTGATATGCCCATATTGATTAATCACAATTTCTACAAAATCCATCACATGGAATTGAAAGAGACTATTACTTAAAGAGTTACATCATATAACTCTCACATCTCCTAAAATAAAAGCTTGCAATCATGTAAGTTTCTTGATTGGCCTCATTATTCAATTTAATTGATTAGAAACTTAATAAAAGCCGGGATAATGTACACACCAATTTTATTTGATTTTGTGAGATTATTATAGCCCAATAATGTACACACCAATTTTAATAGAGGCTACACCTTATGTTCTTTTTGTGCATGTGCTACACTTTCTCGAGCACAAAATCTTACGATATGCACTAAGGTGTTCATGATTGGCTAGTAAACAGTGGTGAGATGGTTATTTATGCCTTTCTCAATAAGTCCAAGTCCGACAATCAAAGGCATGTGACTTCAAGATCAAGATCATATGATCAACGACTATAAACATCTTCCCACACAACATGCACTACAAAGCTCACACTAGTAACGTGCAATAAAGAAGCTCATCCAAGCTAAACAAAGTACATAAACATATTATGTAAAGATAATATGGTCAACCTTAATTATAAATTCAAGATATATAATACAAAACACATAAAAATATTTTTGGTTTAAAAAAATTTATGACCAAAACTAAAAGTACACATTATGCTAAATGATTAAGAATGGAAAAGCAATGCATGACAGTGCTTAACTAAGCTATAAAGGGTACACAAACAAGAAATATCAATTTCTTAATTAACCCATGAGTACATGTACAAACTAGTACATACTCAAATAAAATCAAAAAATAGCTTAGCACATACTATTCAAGTTTCTCCATAATGTCAAGCATGTTCTAAATCAAGAGAGAGATATCATAATTCATGTAATCCTCAAGAAAAAATAAAACAAGACACAAAATAAAATATTTTTATCTTTTTGAAAATTTTCAACGTTTTTGGATTTAAAAAAAAAAAAACAACCTAAAAAAAAAACAACCAAAAACAAAAACAAAACATGTCCACAAATAATTGAAAGAATTAAAACAGGGACAAGTCAGCAACACTCACCTTAAAGAATTTTTTCTCACCCATATAGCACGAGTCTTCGGCTTTGTAGGTGAAAATCCATGTGAAGCAGAGTGTATTTGAGAAATTACACCAATCTTCTGAGAAAGACAGAAATCCTGCAATTTCTTTTCACAAGCCAACAAGCTTAAATTTTTCAAAAGCATATGAAACAATTTATTTGGACTTATGGCAGGAGAAATATCATCACATATCCTAGACTGAAAAACAGAATGTTTCAATTTCAATTTATGACAATTAGGACGAATGTGACCAAAGACACCACAAAAGTGACAAACAGGAACAAATTTAGGAACATCAGTATTCCTAACAGCAAATCTAGTCTCAGATTTTGGTTTTTGCCTCAACAAAGAACAATTTGGTCTAATATGACCAACAACACCACAAAGGTAACAAGTAGGCATAAAAACAGATTTCTTTTGCACACTAGTAGTAGGTTTAGACTTAGGTTTAGAAACTTCAGCGTCTACATCAGAACTTTTACCTTTGTCTAACCTAGCAAAATAAGCCTTTTCTTTATTAGTTCTCTTGAAAGGAGGGATATAAACTTTTTCTGCTTTAGGCTTAAGAGAAACAGAAACACTTCTGTTAACAACATCAGGCTTGGTACTAGTCAAATTTTCAATTTTAGCCTTAGATTCAACTAACTCTTGTTCCAAGCTTTTCATCTTCTCATATTGAGAGGAAATTTGATTTCTCAAAAATTCATTCTTTTTATTAGATTCATCTAATCTAACAATCAATTCCTCTTTTTCAAGATTAGCTAATTTTAACTCTTTCTTGAATTTCTTAGCAATTCTCATAGTTTTCAATAATTCCTTACGAAGAGTTTCACAGGCATCAAAAAGATCAACAGAAACAACAGTGTCCTTTTTATTCAAATCATCACAATCAAAAACAGTAAGACAGTTAAAATTATCCATGATAACAGGGATCAAGGATCAACTCTTAGATCAAAAGATCTACAACAAAGAGCTACCCGCTCTGATATCACTTGTCAGTTCGTTTAGACCCCTGTAAACTAGATTGTTTAACCTAATTAATTAACCAAGTAAATACTTAGGTTTATTATTCAGATCTAGGTTAAACACAAATAGTCATAAACAATAAAGCAGCGGAAAATAAAGAATACAAAGATATGATGACCCAGGAAAACCAAACCGGTAAAAAACTTGGGGAGATTTAACCTAGCTATCCTCAAGGTAAAATAGCAAATCTACTAGAAAGAATTGAAATTTACACAATAGCGACTTAGACCACTAACATCCTATTGCTACCCAAGTGTAGGAAACTTACTACCATGACCCCATGATAGCTCCGAGATCCACGGACTCCTTCTTTCTTTGAATTCTTCAGCAAATCCACAAGCGCACCTGCTTGTATATCTTTATGCTCTTTTGATTCTGCAACTTTATTGATTTACACAACTCTTGACATAAATCTCAAGTTTGTAAACCCTAAGTGTATGTGAAGGTAAATACCTCTAGATCTCACAATGAGATTCACAAATACCGCATTCAGAACCCTGAAAACGTGGTTAGGGTTTTCCCTTATATTCTTAGGGCAAAACATAAAACCCTGTACATTAAATGGACTAGGGCTGAGTTGGAAAATTCTGCAGAAAAACGATCTGCCCGATTTTCGATCGATCGAGCCTAATTTTCGATCGATCAAGTCTGGCAGAAAGTTAACAGTAATTCTACAAAACAACTCGATTCCAACTTTACATTAAGACCCATACTTTGAGCAAGTCTAACACAAAACTAAACATTGTTTTGATCATGGTTTGCCAACATACAAATTGAAGTTCTAATACATCAGTTCTTAATTCTTAGAACCTAACAAATGTCATCACCATGTTTAGAATCTTGGACCTTTTGCAAAGCCCGAGCATGGGGTGTTTTGCTTCCCACCCCATGTGGAAGGTATCCCACAGAAGTAAGACAGAAGCTCATCTTAGGACACAATTTGAAGACGCTAACAACTGGGGTAGTCAAGATGCGATACCCTCAGGGCATGTAGTACCTCGGATATAAGATCTGGGGTAAGTACGATACGTGTACCTCGAAATGTCGTGGCAAAATGAGGTATAGAGGTATCGATGTCGTGTATGTCGGAGTAAAACTCCTGTATAAACATGACGGGACACCTCAAGGGTATCTCACAAAGGGATTCCCAGCCTGAGTCCGAATGACCACAGGGAGAGGAGTGTTGGAAAAGTCTGACAGAATGACATGGCTCTCTAGATGAATGCCAAATTTCTGAAAGTTCTCACGGAAGTTTCTGTTGGGCCTTCCCACACTACAACAAAATGTATTTTTAATGACAAAAATTAGTGAGGAAATATTTTTCGTCACTAAAAATATAGTTTTAGTGACGAAATATGAATTTTGACACTAATAATGAAAAAAAATTATAACATTTAGCGATAAAAAATAAATTTCGTCGCTATTGTGATCTGAAAAATGAGCGCCCGTGGAAGGAAATTTGGGTGTGAGTTTAATTAATCTATAGCGATGAAAAATTTCGTCACTAAAAGTTGAAATTTTTAGTGACAAAAAATTTCGTCACTGTAGGTTTTGCTGTGGATAGTATTAGTGATGAAAATCCTTTCATCGTTATAAGGAAGAATTAGCAATGAAAAATATTCGTCGCTAAAAATAATAATAATTTTACACTTATATGTTTTAGTGACAAAATCACAATTCGTCAGTAAAAGTATGCTACAGCGACGAAATTTTAATTTCGTTACTAAAAATCTTAACAAAATATGGTTTCTTTAGTGACGAAATTAAAATTCGTCGCTAGAAGTGGGCAATAGCGACGAAAACATTTCGTCACTAAAGACCACTATAAATACTCCCAAACTAGCCCCATTTCAATACCTATCAGCGCCATTCTTTTAGAGTTTTCAGTCAAAAAAAAAAAATACCAAAACAAAAAAATACCAAGCTCAACAAAGCCCACTCACCGTCACCAATACTTGTGATGAACCGTCGCCGATAAGCCCAACCATCGCCGATAGCCCAACCGTCGTCGATAAGCCCACTATCACTGATAACCTAAATGAACTCAACCATCGTCGATAAGCCCAGTCACCGTCGCTAATAAGCCCACCGTCGCCGATAACCCAAACGAACTCAACCATTGTCGATAAGCCCAATCAACCGTCGCCGATAAGCCTAGTCTCCAAATCGCCGGTGATGCTTCGCCTTCCTCCACATCAGTGACGCTTCGCCTTCCTCCGCATTAGCGATGCTTCGATTTTCTCTGCATCGGCGACACTTTGATTTTCTCCACATTGGCGACGCTTCACCTTCCTCCACGCCGGCAACGCTTCACCTCCCCTTCGCGCCGGCGGCGCTTCGCCTCGCCTTCGCACCGGCAGCCGTTCACGTTCCCTTCACGCCGGTGACGTTTCGCCTCTTTCTCCTACCAATCTGTATGTCTCATTTCTCATCCCAACCTTATCAGACATTTCTCTCTTTTTTTTCTTTTAATTGATAATTATTGATCTTCAATTATATGTGACTGTGTTCATTGTGGTTTTTTTGGTTCTTGTGAATGTTTTGAGAAATGAAAGTAGGAGTTTTGATTGTTATTGGTTCTAGTGTTCCACACAGTATTTTTGGTAATACGAAGTTGTAAATTACGACTTAGAAATTTTCATTTTGTCTGATGTTTATTGGTTGTGAACTATGATTAGCTGTCTTATTATGCTTAATGGTTATAAAAGCTAGGTCAAAAAGAAGTTTATGATTTTTTGTTCCGTATTTTCAAACCCAATACTTTGTTTTAAAACAGACACAATTGAAGTGATCTCAAATGTTGTTGTGAACAAGAACTGGACAGTGGACACTGGTCATATATAACCATAAAGGTAAGATTATTCATGGGTCTTTTATGTTTTGCTTTTCTGTACTCCCTTTGGTTGTTATGTGTTTGTTATTGGTTTTGTTTGTGCTTAAGCTTAAGTACTGGGCCAATTTTGGTTGGGATTTTTTTTTTAGGTGGGTTATGTTGGAAAATTTGGTTTTGTATCTCATACAAAACACACAGTGGAAGCAATAAACATGGATCTATTTCACTCATGATTGATAACATGCACTATGTAAATTTCAGAATTTAAGAATAAGATTGCGTACCTTGGTGCGGTGAAATTCAAAACAAAAGATTAGAAGTACTTGGGAATACTTTTAATCTTCACTTCAATTTCACTTTACGCCCAAGAAGTGTGGTCTCTCAATCAGTTATCAAAGGAGAATAATTGAGTGGCTTCACTCGCACATACACACCACTTCACAATGATGTATCTTTTTCTCTTATGAAAAAATTCTGTATGTTTCTCGTTTTATAACTAATTGATTATCTAATTAGGCCGACCTATTGGGCCTTTCCAATTGGGCTTTAGTGTGTGGCTTGGAGTGGGACCAAAAGGGACCAATAAGACACTAGCTGGGCCTTGGACTTTTCTATCAACTCTTGACAAGCCCAAAGTTACCATTAATTATATTTAATACCACTATATAAATATAATTGCCCTCTAGGCCTTATTAATAAATTATATCCCAAGATTTTATTATGTATGCAACCCCTTCATAAAATATTCGTAGTAATACAAAGTCATAAATGTAGACTGTCACTTTGTTAATTACTACATCTTATTCCTTGAGTACTCGGTTTAATCTTTTAAGTTATTCATCATATATTTATGAAATCTAATTCCATAAATATATACTTTAGTATATCCTTACTAAAGTGGTTAGGCCTAATACTCTGAATAACCAAACCCATTAAACTTATCTCAAGGGAATATTTTATATTTCCGTTAAGAGATTATGAATTCCATCTTGAGAATATATGTTCCATGAACACTAAATGTGGCCGCCCAACATACTGAGATTTTGATCGTGACTTTAAATCTCACTCTTGATATATCAAAGCAATCTACACTTCATGATCAGGTCCATTATTCACTCAGGATTAAGAGTTCATGCAAATAGGAGTTGTGAGATTTATTATTCATTTGACAGTCGTTAGGAGAATAATAAATCTCACAGCGGTCCAGTTCAATATGTCTTAACTCTTAAAACATATCAACATATCAACTAGAAGTCTCCACTTCCATGATCAAGACAAATCATCTTAGTTGATATGTTGTAGTCTTCGCAGATGAAATGCCCAATTTCATCACCAATTTCATCACCGACTACGAGCTATAATTCTGAGTTTACAAAAAACTTGTGATCTATATTTTCCGTGACTAAATCACATAAATAACATACTATGCATCTCACGGACTATATGATAATGTCCAAATATTCATGTTACCATTATTTTAGATAATAATAAAACGACTTTATTAATCATAACATTAAGTCATACATATTGTCATACATAGAATCATACAAAAGGATTTAAAGGCACATATCCTAACAATCTCCCACTTGCCCTAAAGACTATTGTGCACTAATCTAACTCTCATTCCCTCCAAATGTGACTTAAAAGTCCTTTGTGGCATGGTTTTTGTAAAAAGATTCGCTAGATTATTTGCACTATCAATCTTTGCTACTACTACATCTCCTCGAGTAACAAAGTCTCGAATAATGTGGTACTTTCTCTCAATGTGCTATCCTTTCTTGTGATTCCTTGGATCCTTGGATTGTGTAACCGCTCCACTATTGTCGTAAAACAATGTGATAGGAACTTGCTCCATTCTCACAACACCAAGATCAGAAAGGAATTTCTTGAGCCAAATAGCTTCTTTTGACACCTCACAAGCAGCAGCATATTCAGCCTCCATGGTGGAGTCCGCAATACAAGATTACTTAACACTCCTCCAACTAATGGCTCCACCTCCCAAGGTGAACATACAACCTGAAGTGGACTTTCTGAAATCAAGATCTGACAAAAAATCTGAATTTGTATAACCAATGGGAATCAAATCCTCACTATGGTAAACAAGCATATAATCTCTTATTCTCCATAGATACTTGAGAATATGCTTTATATCTTGTCAATGTTTAAGTCCTGGATTTGATTGATATCGGCTGACCATGCCAACTGAATAATAGATATCTGGTCTAGTACATAGCATCGCATATATGAGACTTCCCACTGTAGAAGCATAAGAAACTTGTCTCATCATATTTTCTTCCTTTAGAGTCTTAGGCCTTTGGTCATCAGACAGAGGAACTCCATGTCTAAAAGGAAGTAATCCTTTCTTGGATTTTTGCATGCTAAACCGTTCTAGAACCTTATCTATATACCCAGTTTGTGATAAACCTAACATCTTATTCTTGTGATCTCGCCAAAGCTTGATCCCTAGAATAAAGTTAGTTTCACCTAAATCCTTCATTTCAAATTGGCTTGACAACCAAACCTTTACCGATGACATTACCCCTACATCATTTTCAATGAGTAGAATATCATCAACATAAAGCACTAGGAACATTACTACTTTATCTTGATGTCTTTTGTACACACATGGTTCATTAAGATTTTGTTCAAAACCAAATGATTTGATTGCTTGATCAAATTTGATGTTCCATGACCTAGATGCTTGCTTAAGTCCATAAATGGACCTTTTCAACTTGTATATCATATGCTCTTGGTTCTTTGCTATGAAACCTTCCAGTTGCATCATATAGATTTCTTCTTTAAGATTGCCATTAAGAAATGCAGTCTTGACATCCATTTGCCAAATCTCATAATTATAATAAGCAGCAATGGATCAGAGAATTCAGATAGATTTAAGCATGGCTACTGACAAAAAAGTTTCATCATAATCAATACCTTCTTTTTGTGTACCCTTTCACCACTAGTCTTACTTTAAATGTTTCAACCTTTCCATTTATCCCTCTCTTCCTCTTGTAAACCCATTTGCAACCAACAGGTTTAATGCCGTTAGGCGCCTTTATAAGATCCCAAATATGATTGGAATACATTGAATCTAATTCAGATTTCATAGCTTGGACCCAATGATGTGCATCTATATCATTCATTGCCTCCTTATAAGTGTAGGGATCCGATTCAGCCTCTCCTGGGATAGCTTCATAAGTTTCTCCCAAACCTATAAATCTTATAGGAGGCCGAACAATTCTCCCACTACGACGAGGCACCTGTGTACTAGTCATCTCATGAGTAATGTTTTGTGGTGTATCCAATACAGCCGCATCATTCCTAGTTTCATCCATTGGTTGTTCAATTACAGATTAATCTAATTCAGCCAATACAACTTTACTTCTAGGATTAAAATTATTCTTATAATCTTTTTCCAAAAATTTGGCATGGGTGCTAATAAACACTTTGTTATCCTTATGATTATAAAATAAATAACCCTTGGTTTCCTTTGAATACCCTAAAAACATGCATACTTCCATTTTAGCTTCCAACTTATCAGACTTCCCTTTCAACACATGTGCTGGACATTCCCAAATGTGGAGATATTTCATACTAGGCTTGCACCTACTCCACAATTCCTTAGGTGTGTTGGGAACAGATTTTGATGGAACTAATTCAAAATATGCATAGCAGTTTTTAGTGCATATCCCCAAAAGGAAATTTGTAAAGTTAAATAACTCATCATGGACCTAACCATTTCCAAAAGCGTCCTATTCCTTCTTTCTGCTACACCATTTTGTTGGGGAGTTCTAGGTGCAGTCGATTAGGAGACAATCCCATTTTGAATTAGGTAATCCTTGAAATCCCCAAGAAGGTATTCACCACCTCGATCAGATCGAATGGCCTTTATGCATTTACCCAATTGATTTTCAACTTCAGCCCTAAACTCTTTGAACTTTTCAAAGGTTTCGGACTTCTGTCTCATTAGGTACACATAACCATATCTTGAATAATCATCTGTATAAATGATGAAGTACTCATAACTTCCTTTTGCTTGGGTTGACATAGTACCACATACATCTGTATGAACTAATTCAAGCAACTCTTGGGCTCTTCTACCTTTTGCATTAAAAGGTCGTTTGGTCATTTTACCTTCCAAACAAGATTCGCAAGTTGGAAATCCATCAAAGTCCATGGGCTGTAAAAGTCCATTTTTCATTAGTCTTTGAATCCTATTTGAATTAATATGACCTAAACGCAAGTGCCATAGATATGCATCACTAGTAGAAGGAAACTTTCTCTTTAATGATTTTACATGAGAGTTACTATCTAATTTAGAATTGTATAATTCATGCTTGTTAGGAGTTAGAATATAAAGATCATCCACAATATTTCCAGAATAGATAAACATTTTATCCTTCTTTATTACAACATTGTCTTTGAGGATAACATAATATCCTTGTTTACCTAAATAAGTTGTAGAAATTAAATTCCTATGAAAATTAGGTACATACAAACAGTCTTCCAATATTAAAACCCTAGACTCAAAACATAAATTAAACACTCCAACAGCTACAACTAGTATTCTGCTCCCATCAACAAAAGTAAGAAACAATTCCCCTTCATTCAACTTTCTGGTTTCTTGGAACCCCTGCAAAGTATTACAGATATGATTAGTACAACCTTAATTCACACACCAGGAATTCATGGGATTCTGTACCAAACATATTTCAAGAAGGAATGTACTTTTCATACCTTTATTCTTGGCAGTTTTGAATATTGGACAATTTCTCTTCCAATGTCCTTTCTCACCACAATGGAAACACTTTCCTTTGGTTTTCTTTCCTTTGTTGGCAACTCATAGGGCAACTTGTTTACCATCTCTCTTGGTGAAGTCCTTCTTCTTCTTCTTCTTCTTCTTCTTCTTCTTTTTACCCTTACCTTTCAACTTAGGTTGAGAAGTAGAAGCTTCAGCCATATTGGCATCAACACTAGAAGTACCAAGGATGCCTTCCGCCGCTACCAATTCATTCATCAATTCAGACAAAGAATAAATCTTTTTGTTCACATTATAATTAAGTCTGAATTCCTTGAATGATTCCGGTAGTGACTGGAATATCATATCCACTTGGGATTCTCCATCAATATCGGCATCGAAAACTTCCAATGTATTCGGATTAGAGATCATCCTAAGGCAATGCTCCCTCACTGAAGTACCTTCAGCCATTTTGGTATTATAAATTTGTCTCATAGTTTCTTGCCTTGTAGAACGGCTTTGCTCACCAAACATCTCCTTCAGACTTAGCATAATGTCCGAAACTAGTTCTACATCCTGCATTTGATGCTGTAGAACATTTGAAATAAATGCTAGGATATATAGCACTTGGTCATCTCATTAGATTTCTGCCAACGATCATATCGCTGTTTTTCCTCAAGAGGGGCATCTAATGATGGAAAGGTAGGACATGGTTGAGTAAGTATATATTTGTGCTCTTCAGCAATAAGAACAATGTCCAAATTTCTTTTCCAGTCAACATAGTTGGATCCAGTCAGTTTGTTTTGATTAAGAATAGCAATAAGTGGGCTAAATGATGCCATGATTTAAATATAAAAATAATAAATATGAATATAATAAGTAAACTGGACATTATCAATTTAGCATATAAGCATATAATATGAAACTTTAATAAAACCATAAAATAATATATGCAACGACAACCCAATCCTTGTCTATAATTCCTTGGTAGCAAGTTTATTATAAACACGTTAATTGGTTGAGAAATATTCTCATTATTAATGCTATCGTGGTAACTCTTATCAAACAAAAATAATATGCCGTTATGCCTTTAACCTATAAGTAATAATGGCATAGCTCCTTTGGGAGGTTAACATTACATTTAGTCTAGTGTACACCATTATCTAGAATCATGGGTAGCCACATTTCATCTCACTTATAATGTTTAAAACTTGTAGTACCATGGAACAAAAACACCCTCCTTTGGGATCGCGAGGCATATGCGCCAAGACGAGGTGTTTGTCCACACTACTTTAAATGGGTGAGTTCAATCTTGTAGTACTATGAAGTAAACACCCTCCTTTGGGATCGCGAGGCATATACGCCGAGACGAAGTGTTTACCCACACTACTATGAACCAATAATGGAGGCCGTGAGATCCAACCCTTGTATCTCTCTCCCATTAGATATTTTAAATTAAAGGTTTTTAAGATTAAGAACCATAATAACGCTAGACACCTTAAAAACATAATCCTAATCTCATTAGGAATAAATTTCATTAAACAAAAACTTTATTTCTAGCGTTAATATATAATATAATATATTATATTATAAATATATAATATATTATATTATAAATATATAATATAAGGACTGAAGCCTTAATATATACAGATTGTACATATAAAGGTTTAACATATCCAAGACAAATATTGCATGCGTATAATATAATCATATCATGCATCTCTAGCCAAAAGTCAAACGCCACTTGATACATGCATGGTTTCATAATTGTAAGCATGTAAGCCTTATATAAAACCAAGCAGTGCATTAACTCCAAGTGGTGCAAGCCTTATATACTAGCCTTCACATATCCAATCCGTATATTATATATATATATATATATATATATATATATATATACATATATATATATATCCAAGTGGCGCAAGCCTTATATACATATTTACATCCATGCGATGCAATGGCTTAGTTCACGCACATGGTGGTTACATTCAATAACCATATCCTAGGCCTTAACAACTCATGGCACCATTGAAAAACTATGAATCCTTGGCCATAAACTTCAATCTATATATCACATATATAAATGAATCATGCCATATGAATACCAACGCTAATAACAAAAATTCATAAAACCATGATTATCAAACCATGTCTACACAAAAGAACACGTTCAAGAACACAATAATGCAGAAAATTTTACTACAGAAAATTAAAACACAAAGATAACAGTTTTCTTAAATTCTAAAAAAAAACAATCACATGCTATACAATCATGAAATTGAAAACCTGGCTTTGATACCAATTGTTGGAAAATCTAGTTTTATGTCTTATACAAAACACACAGCGGAAGCAACAAACATGGATCTATTTCACTCATGATTGATAACATGCACTATGTAAATTTTAGAATTTAAGAACGAGATTGCGTACTTTGGTGCGGTGAAATTCAAAACAAAAGATTAGAAGTACTTGAGAACACTTTTAATCTTCACTCCAATTCCACTTTGTGCCCAAGAAGTGTGGTCTCTCAATTAGTTTTCAAGGGAGAATAATTGAATGGCTTCACTCGCACATACACACCACTTCACAATGATGTATCTTTTTCTCTTATGAAAAAATTCTTTATGTTTCTCCTTTTATAAACTAATTATCTAATTGGGCCAGCCTATTGGGCCTTTCCAATTGGGCTTTAGTGTGTGGCTTGGAGTGGGACCAATAAGACACTAGCTGGGCCTTGGGCTTTTCTATCAACTCTTGACAAGCCCAAAGTTACCATTAATTATATTTAATACCACTATATAAATATAATTGCCCTCTAGGCCTTATTAATAAATTATATCCCAAGACTTTATTATGTATGCAACCCCTTCATAAAATATTCGTAGTAATACAAAGTCATAAATGTAGACTGCCACTTTGTTAATTATTACATCTTATTCCTTGAGTACTCGGTTTAATCTTTTAAGTTATTCATCATATATTATGAAATCCAACTCCATAAATATATACTTTAGTACATCCTTACTAAAGTGGTTAGGCCTAATACTCTGAACAACCAAACCCATTAAACTTATCTCAGGGGAATATTTTATATCTCCATTAAGAGATTATGAATTCCATCTTGAGAATATATGTTCCATCAACACTAAATGTGGCTGCCCAATATACTGAGGTTTTGATCGTGACTTTAGATCTCACTCTTGATATATCAAAGCAACCTACACTTCATGATCAGGTCCATTATTCTCTCAGGATTAAGAGTTCATGCAAATAGGAGTCGTGAGATTTATTATTTATTTGACAGTCGTTAGGAGAATAATAAATCTCACAACGGTCCAGTTCAATATGTCTTAACTCTTAAAATATATCAACATATCAACTAGAAGTCTCCACTTCCATGATCAAGACAAATCATCTTAGTTGATATGTTATAGTCTTCGCAGATGAAATGCCCAATTTCATCACCGACTACAAACTATAATTCTGGGTTTACAAAGAACTTGTGATCTATATCTTCCGTGACTAAATCACATAAATAACATATTATGCATCTCACGGACTATATGATAATGTCCAAATATTCATGTTACCATTATTTTAGATAATAATAAAATAACTTTATTAATCATAACATTAAGTCATACATAATGTCATACATAGCATCATACAATAGGATTTAAGGGCACATATCCTAACAGGTTATCCATTTCTTAGTAAACTAAAAGTTTTTTTTTTCTTTTGTATGTGGGCTAAAGCTAACTAAAAGTTATATTTCTTTCATTTCCAGCTCTCTTTCTCTTTTATGGCTGAGGAAATTGTGAGGAACAAGATGAAGAACAAAAGTTAACTTTGGATTTTTTCTGAAAGTTGTAAACTTAGCTTGAGCAAAGTAAATAAATTCTAGTTAAAAACTTATAAAACTCTATACTTGTGATGTTGGAAATTGGATTTGTGGTGGCTGTTGTGTTGGAGCAAACGAGTGGCTTGCATGACATTATAAGGTGGTTTATATTCACATTGAGAGTGTTTTTAAATTCTTGCAAATGTGAATGGACCTTATTGATTAGATGTAATGAATAGTACTTTAATTGATTTCAATACTTGTAAACACTTTTTGTGGTGAGTTGTTCCGTTGGAACAAGCTGGTGGCTTGTATGATGTTATAAGGTGGTTTAAATTAATATTATGAGTGTTTTTAATTTCTTGCAAATGTGAATGGACCTTATTGATTAGATGTGATGAATAATACTTTAATTGATTTCAATACTTGTAAACACTCTATACTTGTGATGTTTGTGATTGATTTTGTGATGGGTTGTTGTGTTGGAGTAAGCGGGTGGCTTGCAAAGTGTTAGAAGGTTGCTTAAATTCATATTGGGAGTGTTTTTAATTTCTTACAAATGTGAATAGACCTTATTGATTAGATGTGATGAATAGTAGTTTAATTGATTTCAATACTTGTAAGCATTATAGTTGTGATATTTGTGATTGGTTTTGTGGTGGGTTGTTGTGTTGGAGCAAGCGGGTGGCTTGCATGGTGTTATAAGGTGGTTTAAATTCATATTGGGAGTGTTTTTAATTTCTTGCAAATGTGAATAGACCTTATTGATTAGATGTGATAAATAGTATTTTATTTGATTTCAATACTGACGCATTATAGTTGTGATGTTTGTGATTGGTTTTGTGGTGGATTGTTGTGTTGGAGCAAGCGAGTGGCTTGCATGGTGTTATAAGGTGGTTTAAATACATATTGTGAGTGTTTTTCAATTCTTGCAAATGTGAATGAGTATTGTTGATTAGATGTGATGAATAGTATTTTATTTGATTTAAATACTTGTAAAACTCTATACTTATGATGTTGGAAATTGGTTTTGTGGTGGGTTGTTATGTTGGAGCAAGCGGGTGGCTTGCATGGTGTTATAAAGTGGTTTAAACTAATATTGGGAGTGTTTGAGTGTGCAATGTATATTTGTTTAAGTATTAATATAGACTTGTGCATTCATGAATGGGATAGAACTTTATCTAAGTAGCTTATAGACTTAGATGTTAGAATACATTATGCATGAGTTGTGCTTATTTTACTAAAGTAGCATTTATCTTGTAATTGTAGTCAAACATGGATAGAAGTTGGATGACAATAGATAAGACACCTGATGGCAGATTAAGTCATCCATATATTAAAGGGGTCAATGCATTTATTAATAAAGAATATTCTTAACTTTTTGAGGAGCAATGATTACGATGATGCTCTTACCTATAGGGGTGGTTCAACTTCAAGTTAAAACACTTTTTGGTTAGTACTTTATTTGGTTTTGCACTTGAAAATCTATATTTGCTTTCTACAACTTATACATTAAGAGTTGTGATTTTAATTTATTGGTGTGGCTACTCTTAATGCATTGTTATAAAATGTTTCTTATAACATAGTTAATATTTTTACTTTACGATTTTAATGTAGTATTGTTTTTATATTTGTGCAGATTTCTTATTGGTGGCTTTTAGGGGATTTACTTATGGCATTACTTGAAGACATATGAGGACATCTTCCGTTAGTTCTAATTATATTATGCTACCCTTTTTGTATTGTTATAAAACATCTTGAGTTATTATATATATTGTAAACAATTATTATATGGAAGGAGTTTGAATTGGATACTTGTTTTATTTTTTTACTTGTAGAATGTATGGATCTTTTTTTATAAATGTGTTGTTGAAATAAATGTTTTATTCAAATGTAAGGTTTTAATAATGTAATGACAGGTTACAAATTAATATCAAAGTCATGAAAAAATAAAAACAGAAAATAAGTTTTAGCGATGAATTTTTTCGTCACAAATATAGCAACAAATTTTTTTAGTGACGAAATATTTCGTCGCTAAATGTAGCAAAATTTTGAAAGAAATGGTTTTAGTGATGAAAATTTTCGTCGCTATATGTGCTTGGATTTTCTTAAAAATAGTTTTAGTGACGAATTTCTTGGTCATTTTATGTACTTGAACATAGTTTTAGTGACGAAATTATTTGTCACTAAATATGATTTAATAAACTAAAGTGTTTTAGTGACGAAATATTTTCGTCACTAAATAGTGTTTTTAGTGAGGAAAACATTTAGTAATGAAACGTTTTCGTCGCTACAATTTTTTTTTTTAAATCAAATCGGACTTTTAGTGACGAATTTTTTTGTCGCCAAGACTTTTAGTGACGGGGTTTCAGTGAAGAAATGAGTTTTGTCACTAAAGGTCCTTAGTGACGAAAAACTGGACTTTTAGTGACGAATTTTTTCATCACTGAAAATACATTTTGTTGTAATGCCATCATGGAACCGAACATGAAGAGGGGGAATGGGAGGATAAGAAGAAGAAGAAGACCCAGAACCAAGGGGGTTCCAAGCCGAAGTGGATTTACACTTAGGTGCCATATGCAGTCTATCCGAGAGAGAGAGAGAGAGAGAGGAAACACAGCACAAACAGAAAAAATAGAAAGAAAAAAAAAAGGATACGTATGCATGAAATATGCATGAACATGTGACGTACAAAATTGAAATTGCATCATGGGTAAAAACCCAATCCAAACCTACCAGCACACATCAACAATAATCAAGCACACATCTAAATGCATGAAACATTGTTATAATGCTATTGAAATGTAATGCATGATCATATATCATCAAATTCACAAAGCCCAACCCAAAAATTTCAAGAAAAACTCAAAAACCCCCCAAAAAGTTTGAAAAACCCCAAAACCTAGGTCTAGAATGCATGAATTCATGAAAAGGGAGAAGATTAGAACACTTACCAAGTGTTTTGATCTTGACCTGGGCCGAAGAGCGCATGGGTAGAAGTTTTTGAGTGAGTGAGAAGTGTTTGGGAGAGAGAAAAGGTTTTCTATTGAAAGAGAGGTGAGAAAATGAAATTTGATTTTGCGCTCAGCCCCTAAATAGAAATCACAGCTCGTTGGATCGAAGTATTTATCGAGATCTATCGAGCACTAAATCTTGACAGAAGTTCATCTATCAATGTGTTATTGAGGATTTGTTGACGGCAAAAACACTTCGATGGATCGAGAAGCTGTCGAAAATCTATCGGCCAAACAAAAAGTTTCTCGGATCGAGAAGCTGTCGAGAATCTATCGAGAAGAAATCTAGAAACCTCAATGGATCAAGATTGCGATAATTTCTATCGAGAAAAGAAGAAAGAGGGGCTTGATAGAAACGAATCTGTTAAGGATCTGTAGCGAAGTTGTTGAGCTTGAAGAAAAGGAGATTTTCAAGGAGGAAAATCACAAAGAGATGAATGCAACAAGCAAGCTACTCAAACATAGATCTAATCAACATATTAAGCTCTCAAGACATCTCTCATCATATATGCAAAGCATTCAAGATCCAAAACACACACACACACACATTAAACAAGTCTAACCAATTTTATATTTCTAAAACAAGTTAAGGCAGTTTAGTGAACATATATTAACACATGTATTCCTTGTGATTGAAGAATTTGCGTGTTGCGTGTGAAGCATAGCAAGATTGCATAAGTGTCTCATATTATGACAATTTGAGATATAAGAAAATCAAATACACTCACACACAATCATAACTGTTTGATAGGGACTATCACCTTTGAGTTACATCCTATAACTCCCACATCTCTTATAAACACGCTTGCAACCTTATTTAAAATCATTTTGATTTTTTTTTTTTTTTTTTGCTTTTGATTTTCTTTGCATATTTTTCTTTTTGAGCATATCATGCATGAGCATAAAAGATAGAGAAGAAGAAATACCCAACTATGTAAGCTTAAACATCACCATTTTGCTATGCCGAAGCACACAAATGTTGTTCATGATTGGCAGGTTTTAGTGGTGAGATGGTTATTTATGACCTTCTCTTATGATTTTTTAGTCCTTCCCGTCAAAAAGAGTGATATGAGTGTTAAGTATAAAAGATCACTTAATCGTACTCATCACAAATATGAGCCACAAAGCTCACTTGCTTAGTTGTGTATTGAGATGCTCATCTAAGCTACAAGAGACGCAAAGTTTAGAAAACTTTGTTTCAATAGCCATCCAAGGTACACAGGTATCAATATACATAAAACACACACTGTTTTTGTATTTTTATAATTTTTCAATTATTTTATGAAAAGCAAAAATAAGCAAAAACTAAAAACAAATAAACAAAAACATGTTAAACAAAACAAAGCATAAAACTAAACTGACTCAAAAACAAGAAAGCATAACAAACAAGTAATGCATAACCATAAGGGGGAGAGAGAGAAAAAAGTGACTAAATCACTTTGAGCCTTTTTCCTTCCACACCTTGGAAGAACCTTTCCTTTGAGCGAACCTTTAATCTGAAGGTGAGGGGAAAGAGTTGAACCTGTTTAAGTTCAAAAGGAACATGAGGACATTGAGAAGATCTCCAAGAGGAGTAAGAGAGGATGGAAACTGATTCTGGTTTCTGAACGAGAGCATACTATTGCTTTGTTGAGTGACTAACCACTTATAGTAATTTGGATGAGTATGCCCTGAAGCTCCACAATGATGACAGAAATGTGGCTTCTTCGGTTGAGACTTTTTGTTATTAACTTTCTTAGTCCTAGTGTTTCTAGTCTCTTTCTTTTCAACCTTAGGCGGTGCTCCTAAAATAGATTTTTCTTTATCTAAGTTCTCACTAGCTATTTCAGTTTTAAATTCATTGTTCTCAAAATTAACATTATCAGCAAGTGAGACAAATACAATTGTACTAGAGGAGGCAATATTAGGAGAAGAGAAATCATACCCCAAATCAGTTTTATCAAAAGTAGCTTTCTGAAAGCTTAGTATCTTATCGATTTTACACTAGAAGTCCTCTCCAATTGAGCTCTGACCTAGAATAGTTCTGCTTCAAGCTTCTTTTTCCTTTTAGCAAGGAAATTGTTTTCAAACCGCAATGCTCCAATGGTTTGATTGGCTTTATCAATCTTGGTAGAGAGCTTTTCTTGATCTAGCTCAACATCACTTAGCTTCTTGGTGGCCAGCCTATACAGTTTCTCATACTTCTCAGAAACCTTGTACAATTTTGCATTGGCTGTCTGGATGTCATCTTGATTGTCCATTTTCTCAAAATTAGAATCCACCAAGTCCTTTTCATCATCTATTGTTTTTGTAACCCCTTTAGAAGGATCAACTGTAGCAGTGAAAGCATTTAAAATTCCCTCGTCATCATTGTCATCTAACTCAATCTCAGGCTTGGTGTCACTCAAGGTAGCAGTAAGAGCCTTGCTTTTCCCAACTGACTTGAGATATGTTGGACATTCTTGTTTCATGAGTCCAAAACCTTAACATCCGAAGCACTTTGGTCTAGAGGGAATAGTGTACTGAACGCCATCCTTAGCATCCTTCTTTCCTTTGTCTTGGCTCTTGAAATGAGAAGAACTAGATTGCTTACGGTCTTATCAAATCCTTTCGCATTGGCATTCTTTATGAACTTCTTAAACTGCCTAGTGATGTAGGATTTCATCTTGGAATCTTCATCGTCAGAAAACTTATCAGTCTCATTACTTTTAGCCTTCAGTGCCATGCTCTTGCTTTTGCTTCCTTTCTCAATTCTAGTAAAACCTAATTTATAGGTTTGCAAGTTGCCAACTAGCTCCGTCAAAAGAATAGAGTCAATATCCTTTGATTTTTCAATGGCAGTGATCTTGGCATGAAATCTCTTAGGCAAAGACCTTAGCACCTTTCTTGAAACCTTGGGTTCGGGAACGGTTTCCCCAAGATTAAATACTGAGTTAACTATGTCTTTTAGCTTGGCATATAACTCATCAAATGACTCATCCTCTTCCATTTTTATCTCCTCAAAGCTAGTAGTGAGCCTTTAGAGTTGTGAATCTTTGACAACCTTAGTTCTTTCATAGGTTTTCTGAAGGATAGTCAATGCTTCCTTAGCAGTTTCGGTTGAGGATATCTTCTTGAACTCCTCATTGGCTACCTCACTGAATAGTGCATTCAATGCTCTACTGTTGAAGTTTGCTACTTTGATCTTAGCATCATCCCATTCAACTGGCACTTCCTTTGGCTTAGTCCAACCAATCTCCACAGCTTGCCACATATTTTCATCTAATGACTGCAAGAAAGCTCTCATGCGTACTTTCCAATATGCATAGTCAATGTCATCAAATAAAGGAGGTATGATAAGTGACTGTCCTCTATCCATGACAAGTAGGGGTAAATGTATCACACAGCAAAGATTAAACCTAATCAGAGTGTGTCTGCTCTGATACAACTTGATAGGCCAAGAATGTATTCACCCCTTTTGGTAAATTAATCAATTAAATATCCAAGTGAATTAATTAGATTCAATTACATGCAATGAGCGTTGTAGCACAACAAATCACCAACTAACTTAAATGCAGCGAAAAATAAATTTGACATAGGTGATTTGTTTACGAATGGGGAAAACCACTAAGGCAAAACCCCACCGGGTGAATTTAAGGTTACCACTATCGAGAATCCACTATTATCAAAACAAGTGGTTACAAGTAAAAAAAATCCCAATACCTAATACCAACCTACAGTTTAACCCTTACCCCAATACCAAATTGGACTTGTAATGTAGTGGCAATCTCTCCTTTCAATGCACGGCTCCTAGTACGTGACTAAATAATGATGCACGGATCCTAGTATGTGACTAACACACCAACATGAGGAAGATGTTGGCTGCAAAATTCTTCAGTTCATTTAACAATAAAGATCAAGAAGCTCCTTGGTTACAAAACCCTTGGCGCAAAGACGAAGTAGCTTCTAGAGAGAATATGATGAACTAGGGGAAATTGTCTCCGGTCACAAATATGCATATATAATCACTTTGCATCAAGTTACATCCTCTGTGACGACCCTTAAAATAATCCTTATATATGTTTAGGGTTGTGAGAAAAGAAACCCTACACAAATACTCATGGATATGCATGAAATCAGATCTAAAAATTCTAATTTTGTAATTCTCAATAGATACAGCTTTTCTCGAGCTTTTCTCGAGCTTCAACATTAATCCTCGATAGATATGATTCTGTCGAGACATTTGTCAAGCTTTAATAAGTAGCACTTCTTTACTTGTTTCTTGGTCAAACTTACATGGCTTCAATACTAAACTTAAACACTTGTTTCTTGAAATACTAAACCCATCCTAGATCTACCCAATTACATGTAAAGTACATTTTGTCAAAGATTAGCAAATTTACATCACATATGTTTCTAACACTTTCCACATATGTCCTAACACCATTGATATAAAAAATTATGAACTTTGGAAGATTGTTTGTAACTGCTTTTTAATAGTTATAACATTTTGTTTGTGATTGGTCATGGCCTATAAATATGGCTTTAACTCTCATTTTCAATAGAACTTTTAATTTTTCTTAGAAAAACAAGAAATCATGTGGGTTATCTCCAAAGCTGCTCCTTGTAAAACCAAATAGAATTGGTTGTATCCTGGGGACAAATTTGTAATAACCAAAGCAACACTTGTGTGAAGAAAATATTGTCTAAGTAAAACATTTCCATTGTGCCTCCAAGTCATTAAAAATTTTCATTTAATTTTTTTTTCATTGTTTACCAAGGGTGGTGGCACTTGTTGTTTAGGGGGTTCAAATTAACCCCCAAACTTCAACAAAAAAAAAATATTAGTTTATTATATGCTTAAAAATATTTTTGCATACATTGGCTGAAATCTTGCACACTTTGATCATAGATAAGTACAACCTAAAACTAAACAACAATTAGACATTTAGTTTATTATTTATATTAGTACGTAATTGAAGAAAAAAAAAAGTTAGCAATTGTTCAAATATTTGATTGGTTAAGTAGACATTTAGTATAATATTTATGTATGGATGTGTGGGTTAATAAATAATATAGTGTCAATGGCTTGCATTTTGTTTAGTTTAAAATATTTTTATAAAAATAATGACAATTGCATAAAAATAAATAAATGTTATATAAACTTAACAAAATAAAATGGTCACACCTAGCCACATTAACAATAGATAATAAAAACTGATAATGAACTATCATGTAATGATTTAAAAATATGAAAACTCGTAGAAGTAAAATTTCATATATTTGCATTTTTTTCGTGACTCGATATATTTAATTTTTTTTAATTTAAATTTCTTAATGACTCCCCTGAAAAAAATTCCTAGACCTGCCACTATTGCTCCTTAGTTCTCCAACAATGCGATCTATATGAGGTCTGGAGTTAAAAATCTCTAGCCAACATCTTAAGACTCCTCCCAAGGGTTTCCTCCTTGTAGTTTCCTTTTGTGTTTATGAAGAGGGATCACACACTCTTTAGAGAATAGTTAGGTGCTCAAAGACTTCTAGACACCCAGACTAATATAAAAAAAATAAATAAATAAATAAAAACAAAGAATGTGATTGATGTCACATCAACAACATAATGCATATAATCTTATTACATTTGTTGTGTTTTCTTAAAAAGTTGACACATCAGTTTGTAAATGCCATGTCATAAATTTTGTAGTACCTATAAGCTATAGCACCACTCGAATAATATATGTCCTTGATCTCTTAAGAGGGTTTTACATCTTTTGGAATGATTTTTTTTTTAATGTATTATTCTAATGTTTAGGTTTACCATCTTTTGTGCCAATGACCTCTAGGTCAAATGATATTTTTTTTGGTGTTTCTACCAGAGGCGTTATAGTATGTCAATAGACTCAAAATGAATGCATAAAATTGTTGGCTGTTACTTACCAATTTTATGTTGTCTTCTCTTTCTTTGATTTATTCTTTTGCTAAATGTTTTTCAATTGCAGATTTTTTTTTTTAATAGGATCTAACAGCAGATTGGTCATGAATAAATGTGCCATTTTATTGGGTTTGGGATGGGATGGTATAGTCATCTGGCTTAAATAGTAGAATTATTAAAAAAGAAAATCCAAATAGTAAGGCAATGTGCTAACTTTGGCAATCGTGCGTTGTCTTCACTTCTTTCAATTGTCACATGCTAGGGGTTATGATTGCCTCAACAACTCTCTTTGGTTCACAACCCCCACTGCCTAATGAAGCGTTAACTCAGTCATTCCAAGTAGATGATGCTATTGTCAATAGCATAAAATCCAAATTTGGTTCTTAAGCCATGGCCTTCCTGATAAGGTCCCTTTGATTTGAAGATTGTGTGATAATACTTTTGAGATTACCTGCCTTCCTTTGTTGGGCTGTGTTAATTTGGTAATCAGTGTATGTTGATTTGATTATTGATTGATTTTATAAAAAATTGTTATTGTTATTGATTGATGTTGTGATACCTATGTTGTTATGTTTATTGATGAATTTTATGATAAATTTTGTTCACCTGTGAGTTGAAGTATTGTGTTCTAAATAACACAATCGAATTTCCCTCACTGTAAAAAAATACCTTCAAGAATATACCTCTGAATTCGGATACAATAATCTAATAATGTCCTATATCAAACCCCACATACAATGACAGCAAATTGTCACGGAGTATTTATAGCTCAAATTAATTTCCATTTAGTTTCATTTTAAGTGGAGAGTAATGATTCAAATTGGCTTTAATGGTTTCTCTCAAAAAAATAAAAAATAAATAGTCTCCTATGGCATTTTTTTTAATATTAAGGTATATTTTTATATTTTTTGGTACCATTTTGTTATTTAGCATTGGACTATGTTTTGTTAAGATAGAAGTGGGATTAATTTTGATTGTGTACGAAATTTGTGAGGACTTTCTTAGTGACTTCTCCTCCACTATAGAGTTATGTACACTTTTTGTATGTACCCTTCATCTTTCTGATTGGAAGTCTTTTATTCTGGTTTTTGTTGGGTTTGAAAAGTGGTTTTGTTTGGCAACAAACACGTTGTTAATTGGCTTATATTATGCATCGTAGACTTTGATAGGCTTCGTATTTTAGATGATGTATGTCAGATTGTTGGGCTCTTCAACTTAAACGAAGATTTGGAATTTTTTTAAGGAGAATACTAAAAACAAATTTAGTATCTGCAGTATTTCATTATGTAGCACTAATGCTTGAGGTGGTAGATAATTTGTAGTTGGTTCATTATGATAACTTTTTTTTCTCCCTCCAGTCGTTCTCTTATCAATTTTTTTTTCTTCCTCAGGTCAAAGCTAATTGATTGTGTTATGTGGAATCTACAACTGTATAGGAACCTTGCTCTTCTATAGTTTTAGAGTTAAGATGAGGACAAGTTCCATGTGCTTTTCCATCTTGCAAGTTCCTAGATGCAAAATCCCCACCTTAGCTACTTTTTGGAGGGAAAGCTTCCACAGTTTAAGTAGGACTAGCAATAGAAAATGGACTCGAAGTCCTGTATTTACAAAAAGTGATACATTTAGTGTAAATAAGACAAAGTTTAGTCAATTCCACAATACTGAATATTGTGAATCATAAGATTCACTTCCTATAGATTGAATAAAACAAAAAAAAAATATATATATATATATATATATATGACTACCTTCAAAAGAATAATCTACGGTATGATTGTTTTTATTGTGTATGTCTTAGTGTTTTGGATTTGAGTACTTATAGAATTTGGATTTGAGTACTTATAGATGATTTACTTTTATTTATTTATTTTATGAATAGTTGATTACATAATAATGGGTGAAAAGTTTCATGAATTCCATAACTAAGTGTGTGTCTAATCTAATATATCTGTTTTATTTATCACTATGAGGTTTGATGTTAACAAATCTTCTTCGTATCATTGCAGCATTTTAGGGATTATGAGCTTTTTCTTTTTCTTTTTTTGCTTTGTAATTGAAATTTAAGGTCAAGATTAAGATTCGATGTTTTTTTTATGGGTAATGACCTTTTCTCATCTACTATTGATTATGCATTTTATTTGTTGCAGGTGGAATTCTGTTTTGTTTAATTATTGTGGCTTGATTATGCACTACAGCTTTTTCTTTTTTCTTTTGCGATTAAAAAGTTGGATTCAATGTTCCTTTTAAGGGTTATATATTGGTTTGGTTTTACAATTTGAGATTCCAATGTACTATTGATTATGCATATTATTATTAGACTAATATTTTTCTGACTTTTTATTTCACAAACCCGTAGCCATTTTTCTCTTTTAAACTTTTTGGTTGTAAAATTCTCTAATCTCATGATTTAATTCATTGTGGTTCCTAGGAATGGTAGATTTGGTATTTGAAATTGTATTGCAAGTTTTAGTTCGGTGTGATTCATTTTGGTTCCTAGGAATAGCGGACTTGCTATTTGAAATTGTCATGTAAGTTTTAATTGCTTAAAGTTAGATTCTTTTTTTTAAGTCTCTCGTAACAGGGACACACAAGTGATTTGAAGAAACTAATTTTTAAAAATTTTAGGGGATATTGGACACTATATGTTTAAATGTACTATGTTATTTAAGTTTGAATATATGTAGTAGAAGTATGATAACTAAGTTTATGTTGGATGCAAAGTTCGTTAATATGTAAAACGATCACATGCATTGCGCGGGTTAAACACTAGTACAATATATAATAATAGAAGCTGAGAGAAAGTTGATACCTAGTACCTACAATTAAGGAGGTGTTGCCAAATAGGAAAAAAGGCCCCTTAAAATGCTGCCATGTATACAGTTTTTAAGTTAAACAGCCGCATGTTGCACCGTTTGGCTATTTAAAACTCTACCACAGTTGCAATTAAAAAAAGATAAATTATATTGTTTCGTTAGGTTAACACACCATTTGGTAGCATCTCAGTATAAAAGGAAAAATAACCAAACAATACTTCCAAAAAAAAAAAAAACGCAGGATACAAAGAGGAAACTATGTTCATAAGCCATCAATCACCAAACTAGAGCACGCAACTGCAATCACATGCATAGAGAAAGAAAAATCTATGGGCATCAACACCGTTACGCTATCTATCTGCCACCATCAGATTGTCAAATCGACTCTGGTACATTTTTCTCAATTTTTTTAGATTTCAATACGAAATATTACTTCATATAGAGTTTTTTTTTTTATTTTTTTATTAGATAGGTTTAGATTTGATTTTGGTTTTAATTCTTTTTTGTTTTAGATTTTTGGGTTCTCCATCAAAATGTTTTTTTTTTCCCTCAATTTTTCAATTTTTTTTTTTTTTTGCTTTTTTTCCCTATTTTGGATTACAAAAATCACTAAAAATATTGATCTTAATTTTGTACTTCCGTTTCTAATCTTAACAAAATAAAAAACTGGAAAGGTTATGACTTTAAAACGTCAAGCGTTTCAATTTCATTCTTTGAATTTTTTTTTCATATATTTTTTTTCCTTTTCTTCCTTCTTTCTTTTATTTTCAATCCTTAAATGATGTTCTGTTTTTTATTTTTTAAATTTAGGCATTAATTATGATTTACATGTGGGTATTTTGGTTCAGTCGGTTATGATTTAGGTTTTTTGGTTAGGAATAGTTTTGTTTTGGGAATTTTGGATGGGAATCGAATTTGCATATTTGGGTTGTTTTGATTTTGGATTTCACATTCTAATTTAGAGAAAGATGAAGTTTTGCTCTCCACACATCATGCACAATCAGTTATGAATGTATTTTAGCATCATTTATTATTATGTTTGTGAGTTTTGTTTTGTTAATTTGCAAAATTTGTTTATTATTAAAAAATTCTACCTTTTTTATGTTATTTTCAGTCTATTCTATTTAGTTATTAAGTTAATTTACCAAGAATTTTAGTTCATATAATTTAATATTTCATACCTAATTTGAAACCTAATTTATCATATTTGCCTTTTGTTTTAAAGATATTGGGAGTGTCACCCTTGATTTTAATAGTCAAATCTGAAAACTTAATTCTGACCTTGTAATTCTATTGAAATTACATATTTGTTGAGATCTTTGTCAATTACAACACTTGGGTAATTTCCAAGAAGAGTTGTTGGAACAAACTAATAGGTTAGGATGGTCTAATTTCCCTTCTACTAATCTCATACTTTGTATTAGATTTTGTCCGTTTAGTGTATTTGTGTTTGACTTGGCTCTGATTTGCATGTTTTAGCAAGCTTTTTTCTTTACAGATTGATTTTATTAGCCAAATCTGAAGTTTAGAGTGAAGATTTTGTTAAACTCTGTGTTACTGCATATTAAGGAATTATTTACCAGAGTTTTTGATCTTGATATTCGTATTCAAGCTAATGAGGACAATGTAATTGTTACTATCATGTAAGCTTCTTGAGCATCAATAACTACATAATATAAACCCTATTTTGAATTCTATAAAAATACTATATAGCAAGAATATTTTTTTATTATTTTTAATGTTCTTTATATTAACTTTGACTAAGAAGATTAATGAAAAATTTAGGTAATAGAGTTATTTTTAGAAAAAGGATGTAAATCAGCAGTTTATCTATATATTTAGTTGTTTGATTCCATGAAATTTCAAGCTAAATGAGTCACAAGTGAAAGGAAAAGATTTGAAAATATATCATAAATTTAAGAATTAAAGAGGACAAGAAATAGAGAAAATATACTTCTGCCTAGAAGAATTTCATCTTCACAGTTAAAATTTGAGTAGCAAATTTTTGAATATAACATTTTTTCCCCTGAATTTGGGGATGAGATATGACTTTTCTTTGGTTATTTTAGTTGTATTAGTTTTGATTTACATGTTTGAGTTAGATTTGTTTTTGTTGTGGGTTTTTGTTTCTCTCTCAAAATGTTTTTCTTTCTACAATAAACCTTCTCAATTTTATACATCTGCTCTTGTTATATTTTTATAGATTATAGAAATTACAAAAACAGATTGATTTTAATCTTGGTTTGTATTAGTTTTGATTTACATGTTTGAGTTAGATTTGTTTTTGTTGTGGGTTTTTGTTTCTCTCTCAAAATGTTTGTCTTCCTACAATAAACCTTCTCAATTTTATACATCTGCTTTTGTTATATTTTTATAGATTATAGAAATTACAAAAACAGATTGATTTTAATCTTGGTTTTACATTGTAAAGAAACAGAGTCTAAATGAAATTTCTCTCAAATTTAACAAATAGATTGTTTTACTCCAATATATATTGTTTGCTTTAATGGGAGAACAACTCTCCCACTCTAATTTTGTTTGGTTTGGGAATTAAATAAGAAAGTTGATTGAAATCACTAACAGATACATAACTTGCATAATATGAATTAACTTTGGTTGATTTGTAGTTGGATTAGTATTGATTAACGTGCTTGGTTAATGTAAGGTTGAATTTTATCAACCATTGTGTTGGCTTTATTTCGTGCCAATTTGCTTGTATTTTCAGCATTTAGAAACCCTATATTTAGGTGGGAATCATGTAAGGGTAGTGTGTGAGAGAGTGTGAAGATTTGCTCAAGACTGTGCTATAAAATAGAGACTCGCAACTGGACCTCGCTGGTGTCTCGTGACTGTCAAGCCGCCAGATGTTGCACATGAGAGAAGCGTGTAGAGGAGAACTCGCAACTGGATCTCGCGGGTGGCTCGCGACTGGAAGCTGCCAGAATATGGACCGTCGTGCCAGCTATCGCACTACAGGACAAAATTTCCAGTCTGGCCTTTCAATTCCTTCGCGACTTGAACTCGCGACTCAGTCAAGCCGCGAGGACAAGTCGCCAGCCTACTCTGTTGTGAAAAATCTGTCTCTTCGCATTCCAAACACCCACCAGTATATATACCTCTTATACCCACGAAATATAGAGAGCTTCCAGAGAGAATTTTGTGAGTAGAAACCCTAGAGAAAAACAAGTTTGATTCATCCATAATCTTAACCTTGTGACTCTTCAAATTCCTCTACTCTCTTCCTCTCCATTGTAGATCCTTGAGAGGTACTTTAGCCAAAACCTTTTCTCACCATACCCACAGCTGTGAGAAGGCTCTTTGGTGTTTTGGGAAGCAGTTAGGAAGGAGCCAATTTATATTGGTAGATGCTATGGACTAGTAGCGGGATCCGGGAAACTAAAGAAGAAATAGGTTCGGCGTAACCTCGTTGGAGCAGGAAGCTTAGAGGGCTTAGGTACCTGGGTAGATTAGGCTTGGAGGGTCTATTACTATCCTTGTATCCCAACTACATTCTTTAGTAGATCATTTTGACCGCTTAGAGGGTGGCGGAGAGGTTTTTCGCCGAGGTCTTCGGTTTCCTCTTCGATAACACGTCTCATGTTGTCCTTGTGTTTGCATCTCTCTTCCCTTTATCTTTGTCATTTAATTTCTGTTATGGATGTGATTTTATTTGACTAAGATTGTTTATCAATTCTATTTTTGGCTTTAATTCATTTTCCGCACGTTTATCGTTTGTGTTAAAGCTTGAATTGGTAATTTGTAAATTGGGGGTCTAAACGTTCTTAGTGTTTTATATGCTATTTGAACTTTTAGTTAATTTTGCAGATATATATGCCTATTTTGGTTGTATGTGTTGGGAAATCATCATGTTTGTATCGCATACAAAACATACGCAGCGGAAAATAAACGGATCTACTTCATTCGCAATTGATAACATGCACTATGTAGGTTTCAGAATATAGGAACAAGAGAGTGTACCTTGATGCGGTGAAATTCAAAACCGAATGAAGAAGTACTCGGGAAGACTTTCAATCTTCACTCCAATTCCACTTGATGCCCAAGATGTGTGGTCTCTCAATCAGTTCTATGTCTTTCTAGAGAGAATATATTATTACACTTATTAAACATACAAACCATTTTATTCTATATAAAATTCTGTATGTTTCTCTCCACATAACTGATTATCTAATTGGGCTATAGTGTGTGGCTTGGAGTGGGACCAAAAGGGAACAAATAAGACACTAGCTCCAATGGGCCTTGGGCTTTTCTGTCAACTCTTGACAAGTCCAAAGTTACCATTAATTATATTTAATACCACTATATAAATATAATTGCACTCTAGGCCTCATTAATAAATTATATCCCAAGACTTTATTATACATGCAACCCCTTCATAAAATATTCGTAGTAATACAAAGTCATGAATATAGACTGCTACTTTGTAAATTACTACATCTTAATTCTTGAGTACTCGGTTTAATCCTTTTTGAGTTATTCACCATATATTTATGAAATCCAATTTCATAAATATATACTTTAGTCTTACTAAAGTGGTTAGGCCTAACTCTCTAAATAACTGTACCCATTAAACTTATCTCAAGGGAATATTTTATATCTCTGTTAAGAGACTATGAATTCCATCTTGAGAAAATATGTTCCATCAACACTAAATGTGGCTGCCCAACATACTGAGGTTTTGACCGTTACTTTAGATCTCACTCCTGATATATGAAAGCAACCTACATTTCATGATCGTGAGATTAAGAGTTTTGACCGTTACTTTTCAACATACTGAGGTTTTGACCGTTACTTTAGTCCATTATTCTCTCAGGATTAAGAGTTCATGTGAATACAAGTCGTGAGATTTATTATTCAATTGACAGTCGTTAGGAGAATAATAAATCTCACAGCGGTCCAGTTCAATATGTCTTAACTCTTAAAACATATCAACATATTAACTAGAAGTCACCACTTCCATGATCAAGACAAATCATCGTAGTTAATATGTTATAGTCTTCGCAGATGAAATGCCCAATTTCATCACCGACTACGAACCAAAATTCTGAGTTTAAAAAGAACTTGTGATTTATATCTTTTGTGACTTTTCACATAAATCACATACTATGCATCTCATGGACTATTTGATAATGTCCGAATATTCATGTTACCATTACTTTAGATAAAAATAAAACAACTTTATTAAACACAATATTAAGTCATACATCATTTCTCACATAATGTCATACATAATATCATACATAGCATCATACAATAGGATTTAAGGGCACATATCCTAACAGTATGAATGTTTTATATACTTCAGTCAATTTTTTTTCTTCTAAAAAAAATGGTTGGATTCAATTAGTTTTTTATTCTAAGTTCAATTTACCTGTAAAATTGTTATGATTTCATTAACTTTTACCCACCTTTTCCCATTAGCCAAATAGATTGTTAGAGTTCTTTTTTTTTATTTTTTTTTATTTTTTTTTTAATTTTAGGCTATGCTTTGTAATAAATTTGGCTTATCTGTGTTTGTGTGGTCTTACAATTCAGTCTAGCTTAGTGACAACATTGTGTTGGGTTTTGAGAGATTTTAGTTTGTAATAGTGAGGGTTCTGTAATTGCTAATTTCAATTTCAAGCCATTATTGTGCATTTGATTTGTGGTCTCTAGCATTTTAGTTTTTCAGTGTTTGTGGTTTAGCTTATAATTCATAAAACATTTCATGCACTGGAACTATTGATTTTTGAGTTTTGATTCTAGAGCCTCATTTACATTGATGTCTATCAAGAATTTTTTGAATTCAAAGGCAATGGAAATGAAGACCTAGACAATCATTGCAGAATAGGTATGTTCCTAAATTCTTGGTAGAAAATTTCTGTCATAATATATTATAATGAAACTCAAGTTCTTTTACTTAAAATAGTATCAGCAGGTTGGTATTATTGGCATGCATGATTTATGTTAGAAAAGCATTATATTTAACAGAAGATGAGAAAATTCACTGTGTTTCAAGGATGTTAAGACATTGTTTATGTGGCATATCTGACGTATTAAGTTATTAACAGAAACTCGAAGCAACGTATTTCAAGTATGAAAGAAATTGTCGAAAATAACCACTAACAAACATTGCCTAAGCAACTGTTGTGTCTTTCAACCCAAACACCAGATAGTACTATTATGAAAACACTTCTTACCATAATTACCATGATCTAATTGTATTTGATTGATGACTATAAAGTCTTCATTATTAGAAAATAGACATCAAAGATTTATTGCTTCAACAGCATGCTTCTTGTGATATTATTTGTGAACTTGCTTAGGAGTTAGGAGTGAAGCTATATGTTTTTTATTTTGAATCTAAAGAAATTGTTGAGCCTGATTTTGAAACTCTTCCACCTTTCTTCTGAATTGGCAGCTACAGGCTCCTCTAGCTTATGATTACTTATGTGCAAAAAGGTTTTGAGGTTCTGTGGAAGGAACAGTTTCTTCGATTATTGCTTTTTGTTGTAGAAACATTTATGATATTACCTTTTGATATGGTCTTCTAGGGCAAATATGAAGGAAAATGTTTGATGATTCAAAAAAATTTCTTATTGTAAATTGTGTAATTTATAAATTTGTATCCTAAGCTAGACCACATTGCACATAAATTGTAGATTACCTAAGTTAGACCATATTTGCTTTAATATGGTCTAACTTTGCTAATTGTAGATTACTTCTGATATTTAAATACTATGAAATTTCAATAAGTTGAGGAGACACTATTATGTAAGACAGTACACTTCCAAAGTTTCTTATTAAGTTAAAATAAAGGAAGACATTCTGAAATTGATTAGGTGGAAAATCTGGAATAAATTTTAATTTAATGGTCAATTCTAATTCTATTGAACTATGTTAGCAAAAAAGAAAAACACTATTGATATAGATAGTTTCCAGTTAACCGGGAATCTCTAATGTAGTTTTGAAAGTGTATCTCGATATGTGAAGTTGTATTTCTATTTTAAAATTTTATTATATTTTTCCTTTGACACTTGATTTGTTGTCATCTCTACCTATTTGAAAAAAAAGGAAAAAGAAAAAAAAAAGTGTTGGACTTTGGAAGTGCTAACAGCATAAGGTGCTTGCGATTTACTTTTTTTGTTATGCAGACCAATAAGAGTGGTGGATTGGGTTCCAATAACTGTTAGAGAGAAAAGGGTAAGAGATATATTGTTTTCTACCAGAGATGGTTGCTATAGATTAATAAGTGTGAGAGATAATGAAATTGAATGTTACAGTATTGAAGTGGATGTTGGCCAAATATTATGCAGGAATTGAGATACGAAGATAGAGAGAGAAATACCACCAGTAAATTTTTTTTTTCCTTTTCTTTCTTATATCTAGGAATGAAATATGAATTATTTTTGAGAAATTTTGTTGGATTGATTTTTAATTAAGTATTTGGGTTGAGGACTTTATATTTTATCCATTTACTATGCTGTCCACACGGTTTAAAACAAAAACACGCATGCAAATTGTCTAATAAAATTCTAATGTTATTCTTAAATTCATTTTGTATTGATCATAGTTTTAAGTTTAATAAATGATGTGTATAATTCTCCCTATAGTACTTACATTACTTGACCACCTAAAGAGTTCACTATCTACATTGGCCATGGTCAATAATATTTCAAATCATTTCCTTCTTTCTCCTCTTGGTTTGTATCAGCTTGTTTTTATTTTCCTTTTGTTTTTATGTAATTAGTTATGTACTTCATATATTATAATTGTTTTCTTAATTTTATAATCACTATGAAATTAGAGGGTGTGGAAGAGAGAGACTAACTCTGACTATGATATGGGTCAAAGATTAATGAAAACGTTGGGCAATGATGGCGTTATCCTTAGAAAGAGCATGTAATTCAGTAACTTATCACTATGTTTAGCTATTTGATTACATGAAATTTTAGGTCAATTGAGCCACAAGTGACAAGAAAAGATTTACTCTGACTATGATATTGCTTTAAGTCCTTTCTCTTTCGGGTTTGTTTTCTACTATTATATCTATCTTTATCTTTTTTATAATTCTTTTGTTAGCATTGTACAGACTTTCATTATTAACATAATAAAGCATTGTATTAAAGTTACCTACTATATATGTGTTAGATGAAGATGATGTTGCCAGTTTTATTTTTGTGCAGCAATTGGTTATATGATTTTATTCCTAGGTCACAAATTTCATGTATTTCATAGAAATTACAAAAATCATCCTGAGTTTGAATCACATTTATAAGTCCTGGAAGTATTTTATGTGTCTTCATATTGCTTAAGCAAATGATGTTTTAAGGATTACAAGGAATTTTATCATTAGCAGAACCGATATTATATTTTAGTTACTCACTAAAAAAGAAATACATATTTAGTGGCTTTCTTGGTAGATTTCTATTGATAATTTTTTGTTCTAAGTTTACTTTATGTTTTTACTATCAGATTGTATCTGAAACACCAATGACTTAAATCATAGTGCTAATATCCTATAAACCATTACATCTTTGTTGGGCTAATATTACATCTTTGTGGCATTCTAACTAATATTATGGTTTTGTATTTTCAGCAAAATCAACTTACAGATAAATATTGACAAATGGCAGGTGGTAGTTATACAGTTGTCATAAATCACAAGAAATGTTGGTTGGAGCTAAAAATGTGTCTTTGTTTCAACCTATATGTATTAATCCAAAGGATAACACACTCTATCAAGTCTATGAAATTCTATATGTATTATTTTTGTGATCTTTTACATTTATGAAATTCTATGTCTGGTATTTTCTGTTTTTGTTAGTACCATGGGTTAAATATGTGACAAAATGAATGTGTAGAACCTTTGAGCATTTGGATTTCTATATTGAAACCATGCAGGCTTAATAAGCATTTGGAATTTACAGGAGATGTGAAATGAGTCATCTTTTTTCTTTTTTCCTTTTTTTTTTTCCTTTGTAGATAGTATAATACATTTGATTAATCACATTTTTTATTATTATTTGTAAGGTTAAAGCTAAAAATTATTTGTATTTTTTATTGTGCAATTCTTCTGCTTATGACAAGATATGTTGAGTCTCTCTTTACTTATAATAGAATGCAAAAAAAAAAAAAAAAAAAAAAAAGGGACATGATATGATATGGAGATTTAGTACTGGATTTTGTAATTTTTCAAGGTACAAGATTTTATGCTGCACCAATTCAAAAAAATTGCAATGGTGCTGGTGGTGAATATGAGTTTAGCATGGCATAAAAAATTAAAAATGTGACACTCTTGATGTATGCTAAACTCATTGATTTAATTATGTTCAAGTTTTATGTCATAACTCTTGCCTTCAAAGACTATTTCAACATGATTGCGATTATATTGCATTAAAGGTTAATTTGTTTAACTCCAAGTAATTGTGAAAAGGCATGTCTATTTTATTTCAATGTAATTTGTCAGGCTCCTTTGTAAATACCACCAAAATTTGGATTGTGATGACTAAGAGTGAAGCTGTTGGAAAATATTGGACCAGTTCTAGGAATAATGAACACTAGCTAACTTAAGAATTTTTAATCCTATGTGATAGAGATACCAAGGGAAGAGATTAAGTTTCAAATAAATGTTGTTAGGACAACTTTTAATACAAGAGGAAAATCTTTATTGATCATGCAAATCTTTGTGTTCGTAACCAAATTTCAACATGCATACTTTAGAATGTATAGTAATAATAATTTTTTTGTAAATGGAATCATGGAATTTTTTGGGTTAATTACTACATTTTAAAATAATAAACAAATAGATTGATAACTATCGTATCTTATACACTTTGCAACAAATTTTTTCTTTACAGATTGATTTTATTAGCCAAATTTCTCTTCTACTTATTTCATACTTCAATAAATATATTCTCTCGAACCCACAACCTTTAAAAAAACCTTGAACCAATTAGTTCTAACTTATGAGATTTCAACTAACATTTTTTCCAGATCATGTGTTGTAGCCAGGTTATGTCTATCTTTTAGAAGAACACATGTACAATAGTATCATTATCTGAACAACTAACCATTCGCCCCCTTCATATTTTACCATCACATTAAGTATAATATATTAAGTTGATTTTTTTTCTAACTCATAAAATGACTCCGCGCATTGCGCAGGTTAAATGCTAGTGTGTGTGTGTGTGTGTGTGTGTGTGTGTGTGTGTATAAGTGAAGCTTCTAAAGCTCCTACAATTTTCCACGGCAGCATTATCTAAATTTAAATAAAAAAAAATTCTATGACAAATCCTGATGGTTGATAGGACTCAAATTCCCAAATCTTGATAAACTCAAAAAAAAAAAAAAAAAAGTAGTAGTAGTAGTAGTAGTATGATAGGACTCTTTTAACCTAAGTTAGATGATTTGCATTAGAATATATGAATATAAAAGATTGTGAGAATAGAAAGATTTCATTGGATCTTGCTGACAAAGGGAAACTTTTGCATCTCGAGAAATTTTTTGATGAAATTTTGGTTTGTGATAATTGGTTTTGGTTCAATAAGGGCCATATTTTAAGGCTATTTTGGGTTTGACTTTGAGATATTTCATCTGAATTCTAATTCTTCCAAATAATTAATTTTTAGAATGTGTAATTAGAAATAACAATTCTTGATTCTGGTTTTGAATTAAGGCAACCTTTGCTTCGTTCTTTCCAACAGGTATCCTATGCACCAAATCCTCTATGAATATGGCCTGAAATAATACGTATTTGACTATATATATATATATATATATATATAACCAAATTATTTACATGTATTTACTATTTTTCAAATCTGTTAGGTTCTAAAAGTTTAGAACAATTGGCAAATTGTGAACACAAACTTGTCTAGATATAGATCTTAGAGTCTATAGATTTTATTAGACAATGCTCAAGGTGATTCAAGATTCAAGAACAAGTAAGCTACAAAAAGAAGAATTCAGAAATTGCCGGGTTTGACCGATCGAAAAACAGGCTCGACTGATCGAAAGTCGTATCTGCAGAATTTAATTAAGCCCAAACAACAGTTCAAGCCCATTAAGGATTAGGGTTTCAAATCTACTTCTCCCACTATATAAAGGAAACCCTAAGCACGTTTTTATAAGGCTTTTTAGAGAGAGAAGAGTGTGCC